>VBSM01003186.1:2945197-2980913 GCA_008086735.1 Cheirogaleus medius
CCCGCGCCGCCGCTGCCGCCAGCCTGCAGCGGCCAGAGGGCGCCCGGCCCCGCCCCCGCGCGCCCCGCCCCGGCCCCGCCCCCCGGGCCCGCCCCTCCCGCGGCCGGGGGTCAGGCGCGGTCCCCCGGCCCCGCCGGCCGTTTTCGCGCGCTTCGGGGCGTCCGCGCTCGCCCCTCGCGGCCCCTCCCGCCCCGCGCCGCGCGGAGACAATGGCCCGGAGCCGGCTCTTCCTCCCCCGCCGGCTGACGCGTCCTACAAAAATAGCTCCGGCTCCCGGAACCCCCGCCCGAGCCGGCGCCCTACCTGGCCCGGCCGCAGCCCCGAGCCGCACAGCCTGCCTCGGGGCCTGGGTCCCGGGGTCCCCGCTCCGCCCGCGCTGGCGCGGCCCCGAGCCGGGAGCGGGGCGGGGAAGGGCAGCGCCCGGGGGAGGGCGAGGGTGCCGCCGGGCGTCAGGGCGGTGGGGGCAGGCTCTCCCACCCCCAGGTGAAAGGACAGGAGGGTCCCGGCTTCACTGAGCCGCCACCCGGGACGCGCGCCCACCCACCCTCGCGCCCTTTCCGTGCCCTGGGCCTGGCCCCCAGGTACCGCCCGGGCTCCGGCTCCTGTCTGAGCTGCAGCAGGCTCCGCCGGCCAGCGCCGTGCTCGGGAGCCGGGCCTGAGTTCCGGCCGCCCTGGAGGCCCAGCTTTTCCTGCCTGGTGGCGGCGGTGGGGGCAGGGGTCCGGCATTTGTATCCCAGGCTGTGATGGGGATCAGGAGACCTGCCTGCGCCACATAACTGCGGACACCCAGGGTAAGCGTTGGCACCCTGGGAGAGAGAGCACCCGCTGCCACCCCACTCCGGGGGCCGAGAACCACCTGCCAGAAGGCGCACCACTCCGCGGGCAGGTTCAGCGTGCGCCTGGGGCTCCAGACACACCTGGGGGCTGAACCGAAATGTGTCTCTAGCTTGGAACTGGTGGCACCGTGATTACAAACACTGATAATCCCTGGGTTCCACCTTCTGTCACCCCGATTCAGTAATTTCATTCTGGTTTATAAACAGGTAACATGCACATCCTCTCTGGGTTTGGAGGAAACAGAGTGCTTTAAGCATGACCCACGGACCCGGATCCGGTGCAGAGCTGCTGGGGGACGGCCAGGGGCAGAATGGGCTGTCGCATCTTCACAGCTCTGCTTACCAGGTAGAAAAGATGGAAACCTGGTCAAGGGGGAAAAATGAAAATGTTAATTATTTATGAATAAAAACCAAGATTTTATAAAAGTACTCTATCCCTTTCTTTTACAAGCTATTATAAAATATATTGTCATTGGTACCAAAACATGCGAGAAGGCCACATCTGTAAAGGAAGGACAAGCCACCTCCCCTTGGGATTCCCGTGGTGGCAGCAGCCACTGCAGTCATCCACGCCCCAGAGTGGGTCCAGGGACTGGAAATGGAAGGTCAGGTTGGGAAGGATCCTGTGGATCATTCCATCCAATCCTCCCAGATGAGAAAACCAAGGCCTGGGCACTTGTGACTTTGCCAAAATGGAACCTAGATGCAGACTGCCTCTTCCAAGACCAATGGTCTGCCTGCTCTCTTCCTCACACCACACGGCAGCCTCACCCTGTTTCAGTTCAATGGGGAGTAAAGTGAGCAACCCGGATTCAGTTGCGAATGATAGACATTCAAGTCAAATTGAGTTGGACAAAAATGGAAATATATTCACTGATGTCATTGAAAAGTTCAGAGTAAGAGTTAACTTCAGGCACGGCTAGATCCAGGAACTTAAAAGAGTCTTTAGATCAGGTGTCCTTCCAGCTCTCCTCTATTTCCCTCTAATGTGCAGCCTGAGTACACATCCATTGGCCTGCCTGGCCCACCGTGACTCAAGCACGACTATGCAGGAGGATGGAACACCCTGACTGATGTGGCTCAGGAGCTAATATTGGGGAGGGTGGTTCGCAAAGAAGAACTAGGGATCTGTTGCCAAAAGGGCAGCTGATAGTAAACAAAAATGACAGATGTCAGCGTAATTCACAATAATGTCATTTCAGTTATTGGGAACCCTGGGAAGACAGGGCTTTGTGTTTTTGGGGTGATTTGCTTGACTCTCTTCAAGGCCTGCCCCACAAATAGCCACCTTTTGATGAGACTGTTTCTTCTCTGCCACAGGTAGGGCTAGGGCTGGGTGACAGCCCAAGCTGAGACTCTGATTAGTAGCTCGAGACCTGGGCATTTGGAAAGGGACAAACCAGACTAGAAGGCTCTTTATCTGGTTGCCATAAATGATCTTAGCATGGAACTCCTTTGTGTCACCTGCTTCTACCCCTAGTCAGGACTTGCTTCTATTTTAAAGATAGTAGGAGGGAATATTTTACTAAAACAGCCAACATGTTTCCTTGGCTGTAATAATTACTAGCAAGAGCCTCAGTGGGTTTGACTGCAGCCCCCATGATGGTGTTTAGCAATAAGGAGCTGTCTGCTGTCCAGTAGGAAAAGCAGATTAATGAACATTAATAGAGCTTTCCGGAACAGCCATGAGACAGCAACTCACCATAATTGAATAGCAACTGCTCTACATTCTAATTTCACTCACCAGGTGACAAGTTGATTTTACAGTTAATAATTTAACTTCTAACACATAAAAATGTCATTCGGTTGAGTCAACTAGTAACTTTCCTTCAAATATGGATTTCTGTTGAAAAATACTGGAATTGTAAAAAGGAAAGTAATGCTTACCCCTGTCTGACAAGCAAGACCTACTTTGAGCCTATTCCTTCATCACGGCTAAATTCCAGCAAGTGGAAGATAATTGGCAACACTATGCCACTTTCTTCATTTTAATTAATCAGAATAAGACATTTCTCAAAAAATGGCACACACCGATGTCCTGTCTGAGATGATTCATCAAGACGACTTTACACCCGGAGAGGAACTCAATCATTTTGAGTAAACAAAATGTGATACCTTGGCAGTGATTTTGAAATTGCACCCTCAAATATTCTTTTCTCCCCCTCTGATGGCTTAGAAATAAAATATACCACCAATTAAAATAACTTTTGAATGAACCTAGTGAACAGAGCAATATATTGCACCATTATTATTATCTATGCCTTGGTTAGATGGATAACGTAAAATGCAAAGGAACGCAGCCGTCCGTACCTGAGCATGGACGAGGACAGAGATCAGAAGGTGGGCGTGTGTGCCCGCGCACACACGTGTAAGTGTGGGATTGGTTGCACGTTCTCACTGGAAACATGCCATGCAGTGCTGGGTCCCAGTTCCAGCACCCAGGCCAAACTGCTGTGATACAGGAGTGCCCTCTACTGAGCGTCTCGGGTAGCAGACGATGGCCTCTACAGAGGCACAGGGGCCTAGTGCTTAGCAAATGTTCAATCCGTATTTATGGAATGATGAACGGATAAGTGGCGCCCTAACCTTGTTCTCTCTATGGCGATTAAATTCTCTTAGAGCCCCACTGGTTAAAGTGAGACAGTGTCAAGTGCTCATGGATGCTTCTGTCTGGGACTCATGGCTGGGGAGCATTGACTCTCTGACGCCGCTTGGGTCTTGTCTGTGAGACCCATGGAGAACAGGGGCCCTGGGTGGCAGGGGTAGAGTGGGGGTGAGGGTTGGGGGGTTACTTGCCAGGAGAGGAGATCAGGGAGACCAGCAGGGCAGGAAAGGGCTTTACCAGGAAGCTGTTCAAAGAATCACAAATTGATGGAAGGGATAGAAAAATAGCACCCAGGAAACCCAGCTGAGTTTAGAGATGGGCGAAACCAATCTTTGCAGGTAGTTCATGGGCAGGTGTGGGCAGCTGGAAGTGGAGAATGAGGCCAGGTGGACAGAGAAGCATCCAGCCTGCAGTGGCCGAAGCAGGTGGTCCAGGACTGAAGCCCTTGTCTGGCGGGACCCGCTCCTTATTGGGGACCCACACGACACTCTCAGAAGCCCAAGGGTGTGCAGGAGGGCCTCATCCCCATCACTGCCCGTTCTGTGTCCACTCCAGCAGAGACGCTGGCCACTCAGACACCGGCGCCAAGGAGAGTTCTGTGGATGGGGCTGTGGATTTGGGGGAAGACAAATGAGAATCAGGGATACCTACAGGCTTTTGCTTCATTCAAGTGGTCCAAAGCCTGGAAATAAGCAAAGCACTCCTCTATTGTTCATTCAAGTTCATGGCTAATGGGAAAAAAAGTCAAAAGCCTTATTTTTTTACTTTGCTAAGCAATGGGATTTCATTTTTCCAACAACCACTACTACTAGTGTTTTATATTGTTGTTGCTATTTTTGGCAAAAAAAAAAAAAAAAAGCTTAAAGACTTTTTCTCCATTCAAGTCTTCATTAACAATTATCAATCTCTATCATAGGCCTGGCAGCGGTGGGGACCCTGCGGCCTCAAGGCCACATGTGGCCCTCTGTAGTCCCAAGTGCAGCCTTTATTAAAAGGATTTGTTCTGTAAAATTTTGATTCAGTCAAGAGGCTGCACTCAAGGATCCAGAAGGTCACCTGTGGCCCCAAGGCAGCAGGTTCGCCACCCCTGCTTGGAACTCAGGACTCAGGCATACAAAAATGACAGAAAAGCATTTATATCAGTGCCAGTATCTTTTCAGTTGAGAGGGAAGAAAAGGCTTGGTACGCTGAAGTTATTTCTGATTCCTTTAATAATTCAATCACTGTAATTAAATTTCTACTCTAATAGCTACAGTGAAAAAAAACCAAAACAACTGGTAACAATAAATATCAGGTGATTAGCGGGCTGCCCCATGAACCAAAACATATTTGATAGAAACTCAGAGTACTTTGGTCTCTCCCTCCCTTCCCCACAGGTGAGCTGGGTGCCTATCCCTTTCATTTAATTAGAACCTCGTTGTCTGGACCCAAGAGAGATGGAAACAATCACGCCTTTGTGCTTCTACCAAGCCCCCTGGACTTCTACCAAGTCCAGCAGAGGAGGACAGGGTGTGCTGCCAGCTCCCTTCTCTGATGTGTGGTCACTCAGGATGACTCTTCTCTTTTAAAGCAACAATTGGCTTTTTGTGGCTCTATCTTCTATGTGAGCATGGCGCAAGCATCTGAAAAGAGCCCTTTGGCTCATCGCTGCTTTTGTTGGTGTAATAATAGACCCTCAAGATGATTACTTCTTCCTCATGAGTTGCACTGGGCTTATGCAACCCGATGCCTCACTCCATCCATCACAGAAAATCCCTTTTATTCTACTCTCTTGCTCCCACCTCCTGCTTCCATCTCCTAAAACTGCTTTCCTAAGGTGACTGGCAACCCATGGAAAAATCTGAAGTCCTTTTGGTTCCCTTCTTTCCTGGCCTTTCAACGGACCTGTTGATCCCTCTATCCTTCTTAAAATTCTTCCCTAAGCAACCCCCCTGGCAACTGGCAGCATTTCTCTCACTCTTCACCACTCTACACGCTGCCCCTAAGACGCAGGACGGACCCGTGCTGACGACCGCCCGGGACGGAGGTGCTCACAGGTTCAGGGCTGCACCAGCCGCCGGGACCTGCAAACTCATGTCCATGAAGCCACACCCTCCCCACCTTTCCGATCTGGACTAGTAGGCTTTGTGTGTGCCAGCCACAGAACGCTGGTGGTCCGCAGTGTGAGGTCTTGGACATTCTCTTCCTCTCTTCTCTCAGTAGTTAATTCCATCTACCTCTCTGGATATCTCAGTTTCTATCTGTCAAAAGCCGGAAGAGCTCAACATGGACTATTGAACTCAGAGCACTCTCTGCCTCTCTCTGTCTCTCTCTCTCTCTGTCTCTGTCTCTCTCTCTCTCTATATATATACACATACACACACATACATATGTATATGTGAGCTAGTACATCTTCACCAAGATTGTGCCGCAGCACACCAAAGAGCACCAGACAATACACAAACTCATTGCCTTTCCCTCCCTCTGCTCACCTCCTGCCTCCAGTCAACCAGAGTCTAACCATTTCTGATTCTGTTTCAGAAATGGCTCTTGGAATTAAAACTGTGAGTGCTTTTAAACCATATTTGCGTTTATTTTTTCTCCCTTTGGTTCAAGATAGTTGCCTTTATTTATGCTTTGATGGATACAGTATAGACTTCCATTTTTCACGTGGAAAGGAGCGAACTTCACCTCGTTGTTTATCCATTCTGCTTGAGTAGCGGAGACGGAGGCAGCTTATCTGATTGACTCAAATCTATTAATGATATTTCATTGGGTCCCACCTTATTAGTAATCAATGAAGGGCTGTGCTTCCTAGGGTAGTCTCAGTGGCCCCCTCCCCACCTGTCGTGGGGCAGGGAAGCTCTGTGGGATTGGCCCTCCTATGATCCGGGGTAGAGAAGGCACGTCTGGCTTAGATCCTTGGCCTACACTGCTTCCTTCAATCCAGCGTTTACCAGAGATAAAAGGCTGGAGAGCTCGGACATCAGTGTTTGCCCAGCCTAATACGGCACTGCTCCCTGGCCCAGCGGGGAAGTGGTCAGTGACGGGATTTAGGCCTCAAAGCCCACCCCTTAACCTCTCCCATGACCCGGCAGGACATGCCGAGACGCCATGGAATCTCAAACAGCCGGGGAAGAGAAATGCCCTGTGGGCAACAACAGAGGAAACGCTAAGGAAAGAAGAGACCCAAACAGAAAGGCCCCAAGAAAAGGTGCAAGGACACGTGGGCAAAGCATGAAGGAGGAGAATTTAGCTGCTGCTCCTTCTCAAACCTTCCTCCTTTTTCTTATTTTTGATATTTTCCTTCTGGTCAAAGACGTCACAATTTCTGTGGAGGATCTAGACCTTTATTTGTTCACCGTAGAGCAAACTTTTCTCTCCATGGAAACCGATGTTCAAGAGAACTAAGAAATGACTGCGCTGATCGTTTTTCAGTGTTTTATGATCAGGTGAAACATTCACGTGGTACCACGTTACAAGGTTCATAAGGAACAGGAGGTGTCCGCTGAGGAGGACGCCCGTCCTGCCCCGTCCTGCCCCATCCTGCCCCCTCCCGCCCCCCACAGCTCCTCTCCTGGAAGGTGTGAAGGCCACTGCATCCATCGGGGTCTGCGTCTGCTTCCAGAGATTTAGTTCTGCTTTTTCGGAGAGCTACACCCTAGAATGTATTTGAGCATCTCTAGAATCCGAAGCAAAGGGACAGCAGTATCATAAATTACTTTGATCTTGGGTAGTCTGGCAGAGCAAAGATCTGGCCAGGAAACACCCAGGTGAAGCACTCCAGGGAGAAACTACAAGCTGTTTTGAGAAAAGAAGAAGCTGCTAGAACTTTCCTGCTATAGTTATGAAGACCTTCAACCTACAGCCCAGCCCTGCCTGACCCTGAGCCCAGCAGGACCTCTGCTCCCAAGAGCAGCTGGGTCCTGAGTTACCTTGCAGACGAAGCCCCACACGCGTTCCTAGGGCACCGTCCCCTGGAACTTCAGCCTCGTCCCGGTGCACTGCACATCCACCGCCCAGAAGCCCTGGCTTCTGTCCCATCCGCCTCAGCTGAAGCCCTGACAATTGGCGGGCCATTTGCAGCCGGCCTCCCTGTCTCCTGCGTCTGGCCCTACAGGGGCTGCCTGCGCGGCCCTAGTTCGCCCCACGTTGCCAGACTGGCTCAGACGGAAGGAGCAGGGTGAACTGAGAACGGTAACTCCAGAAAACAAGCCAGCGATTTTCTAGCCTGTTATGGCCTAGAATGAAAAGACAAAAAAAAAAAAAAAGAAAGAAAAAAAAAAGCAAAGAAATGAGAATAAATTTAATTTTGTAATAGAAGTGTATTTATCTCATTAAATTCTAACTTATGATCTAGTCTTTCTTAACTTAATTTCCAGTCTGCTGCTCATGGACCATATCTTTGTTAGGATTTTATCTAGTGATAAATGTGCAAAATAATTAAAATAAAAACAATCTTGGGTTTTTCCCTGCCAAAAAAATTGTAAGGCCAAATATGAAAACTGAGCCTCGATTCTGGGCAGAGTGAGATTCAAGAAACCAGTATTAAAATCATACGTGGCCATAAGGACACAGAGTTGGCTGTCAACAGGAGTCTTACCTAAAAAGTTCATTGTATAAGCCAGAAACTGGAATGACCATCTGTAGCTATATTACTAAATAATCTAAAATACTGCCACGCAATCAAAAACTTCAGAACTATTAAGAAGAATGAGATGGCAGGGTGAGGTGGCTCACGCCTATAATCTTAGCACTCTAGGAGGCTGAGGTGGCTGGATCTTTTGAGTCAGGAGTTCTAGACCAGCCTAAGCAAGAGCGAGACCCTGTCTCTACTAAAAATAGAAAAAAATTAGCTGGGCAACTAAAAATAGAAACAAAAAATTAGCTGGGCATGGTGGCTTATGCCTGTAGTCCCAGCTACTCAGGAGGCTGAGGCAGGAGGATCACTTGAGCCCAGGAGTTTGAGGTTGCTGTGAGCTAGGCTGATGCCACGGCATTCTAGCCCAGGTGACAGAGTGAGACTCTTGTCAAAAAAAAAAAAAGAAGAATGAGATGAATTTGTGTGTGTTGATATGGTTAGGACTATCCAGATATTGCTAAGTAAAAAAGAAAAAAAAAGCATGTACACAAACGCTCCCATCTCTATGAAAAAAGTGTGTGTGTGCGTGTGTGCGTGCGTGTGTGTATGTGTGTGTGTGTGTGTGTTAGATAGATAGATATTTGGTGTACCTGGGACTTTTCCAAAAAGATACACAAAGAACTCTTGGTGCTGGTTACCTCTGGACAATGGAACTGAAGATGAAGCAAAGAAAGGAGACTCATGTTTTACTATAAACCTTTCGTACTGTTCAAATGTGTTTTCTATGTGCATACAAATATTATTTTCATAATAACAAAAAACGTCAAAAAACCCCACTTAGCTAATGAATATATGCACCAAAAGAAAAAAAATGCCTGTATACATGTGCAGATTTAAGAAGCTATAAATTCTGTACTGCATTCTAGAGAGAAAGGATTAAAGTACATACAGCAAGTGGCCAGAGAGTGAACTAGCACACCAGCAAATGCCAAATATCCGCAAACAAGTGATTCCTGTTTGGCTGCATGAGGTCCACAAAAGTAGCCTTCAAGCATGACCAAGACGTGGGGCCTGGGAGGCACGTCCGGGGCAAATTTATGGACAGCATCATCTTCCCTGGAGCTGCTAGCCTCCTGCCTCAAGGTCGGGCTGCCAAGGTTAAATGAAACATTAACATTTAGAAGTACTTTCCCACGGAGGTGGAGGTGCAGGAGTTTAGCTCCTCTGAAACCTTTAACCTTTTGGGAAGGTGTCATACTGCCAGCATCCTGAGTTCTCCACAGGTTTTCCAATGATTCTCTCCAGGGCCCACCCTGAGATCTAAAACAGTGGACTGAAAACATGCCTGGGAGACTGCAGACATTTGGGGCCAGGACTTAAAAACTAAATCTCTCCTTTCTGCTGTATGTACACATGAATTATCTTTCATAATGACATTTAATCTACATATCATTAGCACCTCATCACGTGAAAGTGTTGGGAAAGTATCTTCCCAGCAGTTTCTGCAGGTAGTGGAGAACTGACTTCACACAGATTTTTTCACACATTCTGTATTAGTCTGGGCAAAACTGAGCACAGCAGTGTTAGACGAGAAATGAGGAGTGAGAGTTGGGTCTTTTACATTTGGTGCCTTTCTCCTGAATATCTAGGCAGTTTCCTGTGTAGAAAAGGGACACCTTTCATTTTTAAAGGATGTGTGCTATATATCAGTCCTTATCAGCCCAAAATAGAAGTGTTCTCTATGTTGCTAAATGTGTGCAATAGCAACAGACACTCTGCTCTGCTTCAAGCCTCAGTGCCTCCTGTCGAAGGAACATTTTCCTGAAGAAACCATTCTTCCAGACCATTTTTAATTTTTAATGAAATTCTTAATGAAATTGTGTGAGGAACAGAAACATGTGGAAGAAAACATTGTCTTCCAAGGAACAGCTGAGTATGCCGGGATAGTCCAACATGTCAGCATGACAGGTATTGATCTCGTCTGTTCATGTCGAATTGACCTTTGCCCTCCCCACAATAATTTCAGTAAACTCATTCCTTTTTTATTTTTCCGGGGCATTGTAACCACAAAACCAAAGAACTCAGCAAGTTTGATTTACCCAGGGTCCAAACATAAAGTTATTTGTCTACTTTTCCCTTTCTAGAAACTTCTGTCATGGTCACCAATACATATGTTTAAAATGTTGTAACAAAATCAGAGGGTTCTCCCAGGCACCTATGCCTCCTGTGATCTTATAATCAAGTCGATGATGTAACCATTTCTTTGGGTTTTTAGGGTTTGAGAACGCAACATGGAAGGAAGGTCCTAACAGGAGTACCCAGATAAATAGCCAAAGAACCTTATTTGCATAGTTAATCCTTTTGCAAAAGCACTGGGTCTCTATTTTTCCACTCCTCAAGTTACTTGTAGTGGGGGAACTCCCTTACTTGTTACATGATTTATTGAGCATAAAATACTCAGCCATGGGTTATGGCTAAACGGTTTATCCCACCTCCATGTCCAACTAGACAAAAAACCCCAGGACTTCCAAACGGGTGAATGACAGACATTCCTATGCCCCTGCACCTGCTGCTGCCCTGTGAGGCCATAAAATCATAACCGTACCCACGATAGACACGGATACTCCAGAGTCACACCGCACCGCCCACGTGTGTGATGCAGGAAAGCATTGAAGTGAAAGGCAGCAAATGACTAAATCATCATTCCAATGCAAAATACATTCTCTGGGGAAATAATTCAATATCCAGCCATTTAACACATAGTTTGTGAATATATCTTTTGTGTTCGGTGATGGAATCATAAAACATAGTCCTGATCCTCTGAGTTTACAGACTAGTGACAAATTCGGCCAAGTCACCGGTGAGAACAACAGAGTGGGACAAGTTCCAAGGGAGGGGTGAGCCCTGAGCACAGGTGCCGGGGGGTGGGGGTTGGGAGGAGGGGGAGGGAGTGGTCGTGGGGCAAATGTCATCAGAGAGAACTTCTGTGAAGGTGACGTCTAAGCAAGGAACATAATGAGAAGACACTTGGGTAAGTCAAATATGTTGTCAACTCTTTGTGGTCTGTGATTCTGTCCCCATATCTGACTATAGGCATTGTGGTCCCCTTATGGCGATGGGGAAGGAGGGCTGTCATAAGCCCATATAAGAAGACAACGTGCTTATTCAGAAGGGCTCTGTACAGCACTTCCAGGTCAGGAGAGACCATTCGATGACAGCACAGATGTGATCTGAAAGCACAGTTGACGACAAGACCCCTGGCAAGTCCAGGTGGCAACCAAATCAGGAGTTTTCTCTAGGACCCGCAAGGGTCTCTACATATCAACTTCATGTGGGGAGCTTAAAAATGATACTTGGAATCACGCTAGTCGCTTACAAAGCCATCTATGAAGGTTCACTGCATCGACGGGTAACAGTGATAGCTACCACACAAGCAGCTTCCATTAATTCAGTGAACGTTACATGTTAGTTAACTGGTAACATCTCTCAGTTACAGTGTGTTATAACATCAAGAATCTAGCATTTTCTATTTCAAAGAATTATTTTGATAATACAATTGTAATGTTAAGTAGATTAATATTAAAAAGCAAGCCAGGAGAATTAGGAGGGAAAGGAAATTTGCTCTAGTCTGGGTGATCCCAGGAAGGCTGCACACGATAGATAGAGAAGGCTGTGAAGGTTCCCCGTGTGTACTGCATGCCCTTCCACGTAGAAGCACAGGAAAACATCCCGTCACCGTCCCCTCAGCACCATAATCATAAACACACGTTTCTTTACCTTCTGTTCATCACATACTGAGTTTCCACTGTGCATAGGTGACTCTTTTGGCCGCAAAAGCACAAAGGTTTATAAATCCTCTTAAAATATAGCCCCTATTTAAGTCTCAATTGTCTCAAAAGAACTATCTCCCTCTCTCTCTCTCATTTCTCTCTCTTTCTGTAGCTTTACTCCTTCCCCTCTCAGAGCATCTCCACTTCTCCCACCTGCAACCCGCAATCTGCTAAAGTCTACATGCCCTTCCTCCTCCTCCGCACCTGTGCTGCCAAAGGTCACCTCCTAATTGCTGCACAGACTGGACCTCGCTCCTCGTCCCTGCAGCGTCTGGTGCTAATGACCACGTTCTCCCCCCAGACGCCCTCTGCCCTGGCTCGCACTGACTTCACTCCAGGTCCCAGGTGCCTGCTCCATTAGCGGGTCCCTCACAGGGCCGTTTTCTTTTCGCTGCTCCTGAGTGGGAGCGTTAGCTCAGCCCTCCACACCTGCCTTCGAGGCACCGTCTCATTTTTCCCATGGATTCTTCTCCATCCCCCGATTTTTGTTGTGGTAAAATACACATAGCATAAAATTTACTATCTTAACTGTTTTTAAACATACAGTTCAGGGGTATTAAATATATTCATGATGTTGTACGACGATCACCACCATTCACCCCCATAATGCTTTTCATCGTGTAAAACTGAAACTCTATGCCCATTAAAGAATAATGTTTAACTATTCCCTCCTCCCCCAGCCCCAGAAATCAGCATTCTACTTTCTGTGTCTAAGATTTTGACCACTCATGTAAGTGAAATCATGTGGTATTTGTCTTTTCGTGACTAGCTTATTCCACGTAGCATACTGTCCTCAAGTTTCACCGGTGTGTCAGAATTTCCTTCCTTAAGGCAGAATAACATCCCAGTATGTGCGCCACACTTTGCTTATCCATTCTTCTGTGGATGGATAAGGTGTTTCCACCTTTTGGCTGTTATGAATAATGCTGCTATGAAAATATCTCTATCAGCACCTGCTTTCAATTTTGGGGGGTATATGCCCCAAAGTGGGATTGCCGGGTTCTATTGTAATTCTGTTTAATTTTTTGAGGAGCCCCCAAACTGATTTCTATAGCAGCCACACCATTTAAAACCCCACCAGCAGTGCACAGGTTTTCAATTTTTTTGCATCATCACTGACACTTATTCTCTGTTTTGTTTTTTTAATTCTAACCGTCCTGATGGGCGTGAGGTGGTACCTCATTGTGGTTTCGATTTGCATTTGCCTAATGATTAGTGATGTCAAACATTGCTTCATGCACTTGTTGCCCATTTGGATGTCTTCTTTGGAGAAATTTCTATTTAAGCCCTTCGCCTGCTTTTGAATCGGGTTGTTTGTTTTTGGTTTTGTTGTTGTTTTTGTTGAGTTTACAGTGGATTCTTCTTCCTCAGATATTTGCTGCTACTCTGCCCTGAGCTACGCCCAACCCCCTGCTCAGGTTCCATTGGGATGTCCCCCAGACACCCCTGACCATCCCAAGTGACCTCACCATTGCCTCCCAGGAGTCACCCTTCTCCTCCTCTATTCCTTCTCTTACCTCTTTCATGACATCGACTCAACCTCATGGCCACGCCCCAGAGGGAAGCTGGAGGCTGGTGAAGCCGTGCCACGCACCTTTTGATGCACTATCTAAGGACAGGGCCTCTGCATTTGGTGGGGAATGAGACGGAGGTGTCATCCGGGCCCACACGCGGTGGGAGCTCTACTGCCTTGGGCAAGGGGACCGCTTAGTAGCTGCCGCGTCCTCTCCCTGCAGGTGTGGCGGGGGCTCAGTGAGGGAAGACTGGGAGCCAGGTGGAGCTGGGCACTGTCAGACCTTGCCCTTTAAACTGGGTGGAGTGGGAAGGGCATGGAGAGAACTCTGGCCCATCAGAGGCCCCCGCTTTCAACCTACTTTTAACCCACAACACCCTGTAATAACATCTCCAATTTCAGTGCTGTCGAATGACTATTTTGAATGTAATTTAAGAGTGAAAATTATAAAATTGCAAGTTATTTGTTAACTAGAACCACATAATTTATGATAATGCACAAAATCAATTTGCCTAACTTGATGGCAGAGAAGAATATTGCCAAAACATAAAGCCCAGCTTGGGGATGAAGATGGAACCCAGGAGACATTATCTCTCACGCTCAGTAAGGATTGCCTAGTAAGGCCTAGAGGACAGAGGAGGTGGGAAGAACAGCCCCTCTGTCACAGGGAAGATGTGACTCCCTCAGCCAGGATGGACCTCTGACAGCAGGGAATGGAGACCAGCCTTTGAACCATCAACTTTACTTACAGAACTGCAGATAGAGGATATAAATTAGGAACATCCCATCTTATAAAGAGTGACTTCTAGACCCCCTTCCCTGGGGATCCTGGTGGCATAGCGGCTCCCCTGCCCAGGAGTAAGCAGAGATGCTTGGGATGATGTGGTCACCTGCAGGGCGACCCTCCCAGGCCCAGGGAGCTGGAGCAGGGGGTGCTGTGTCTCCACCCTCTCCTGCTGCTCTGGTTTCTAAGGCAAGTAGAGGCAAAGCTGGGATGAGAAGGATTCCTCATGCTGGCTCTGAGCCCTCCCTTTGTTCTTGGGCTGTCTCTAAAAAGCCTTGGGACAGAAGTGTACCATACACTTGGATGAATCTTAACGAGTATTTTTAGATATAAGCTCAGGACAACTAAGAAGGCCTGTTGGAAGGGAGTAGCCGGAAGAGGGAGTGGTCAGCAGGGTGACCAGCAGAGTCCTGGCTTCCGCTCTGACTTTCCTGTCGTTACAGATCTTTCTGGCAGCCCCTGCTGAGTGTGTCCAGGCAGAGACACAGTTGCACACCCGAGCGTAGATGGGCTTCTTAACCAAGGCACAGCTGGGTGGCTCCAGATGGTGCAGAGCCTGGGCCCTTTGTGGGGTGACGACACACCGGCAACAGAGCTGTGCCAATCAACGGAGCATGGTGTCTTGACTGTGTCGACCTGAAATGACGGCACTGCGCCATTATTCAGGAAACCTTCCCTAAGCCATTCCCTGCTCAAAAACAGCTCCAGTTGGCATTCGAGTTAGAGACTCAAATGGACAATATTTGTGATTTTTTCAGGGACATTTCATCAAAACAATTTGTCCCTGAAAAATTCAAATATCTACCACAACTAAATGCTTTATTCATTTCTTGGGAAGACAGAGGAGTAGGGAAATATTTTATGTGTGCTTTATTCGTGACTCCCGCTTTTCCGGCAGGAGCATCTGGCTCGGGTTTCACAGCGGCGTTCCCAGAGGCAGCGAGATGCGGGCTCTACTTCCTCCCAGCAACGGGATGCGGGGTGAGGGCCACTCTCTCGCTGCAGCGTCCCCGTCTACGGAGTGGAAATGATGACAGCGCCCAGCTCGGAGGCTGCGGGGACAGTTACACCCGTCTGGGCATGGAGAGGGCCCAGCACTGTGCCTGGAGGAATGTCGGCTCTCAGCGCTTGTCTTCTGTCAGATCACACTATCTCACCCATCTTACTTCTGTGAGGCTTGTTGTGTGGGTTGCCTGTCATTGAAATAATCCCTCGCCAACATGGCATAGGTCGTTTGTTTGGCCTGTACCTGTTTCAATAAATGGTTGTCTGAAGCTCTAACGTTAGAATACGTTTCTCGGTTTATAAGAGCACAAGGAATTATATTCCCCACTTTTGGCGGGAGGGCGGGCGTCACGCACACACTCTGTCCAGTCCGCGCTGCAGAGATGTGCAAAGTTCGTGCATCGCTCAACTTGTTCCTTCTTTATCAGAGCCTTGGTTATGTTTACTAAAATCTGCACAAGATCACCTACATCTCCAGTCCTGAGTGCAATTAAATGACTATAAAAATCATTGTTTTTTTACAGCAGTTACCTTGCTTAGCAACGTAAAGTCAGTATTCCACAAGGTTAAAATGATATTTTTTCTGCCTTTAATTTTTATGGCAATGTATGAAGTGGGATGTGTGTATAGCGTAGTGTGGGGTGTGTGTGGTATGTATGTGTGGGGTGTGTGTGTGTGGCATGGTGTGTATGTGTGGTGTGGTATTTGTGTGGTATCTGTGGTGTTGTGTATTTGTGGTGTGTATGCGTGTGTGGTGTGTGTGCGTGTGTGGTGTGTGTGTATGTGTGTATGGTGTGGTGTGTAGTGTGATGTGTGTGTTGTGATGTACGTGGTTTTTGTTGTGTTGTAGTGTGTTTGTATATGGTATGTGGTGTGGGTAGTGTGTGTGGTGTGTTGTAGTGTGTTTGTGTGTATGGTAGGTGGTGTGTGTGGTATATGTAGTGTTCTGTATGTGTGTTGCATGTGTTGTGTTGTAGTGTGCCTGTGTGTGTGGTGTGTTTGTGTGTGTGGCATGTGGCGTGGGTGGTGTGTGTGGTGCATGGGTGTGTGTCCGCGGTCTGTGTGTAAAGGGGCTGTGTTGTTGAATGAGGCGTGGCCATCGGCTGCATCCGAGACCCTCGAGGCCGCCCTGGAGGGGTAGGGGTGTTTCCTCCTCCTCTGGCGCTGCCCGCCTCACTGGCAGGGCCGGGCAGGCTGCCTAGACCTTTCCTGGGTCTCTCCTGGGCCCAGACTCTTGGCCAGGGCCGAGGGAGCCGGGACCGTCCTGCAGAAGCCAGTTAGCGCCACAGGCCTGAGGCAGCGTGCGTCCTTAGAGGGGTGTGCTTGCAAGACGGCCCTTGGCTGGTGTCTGGGAACGTGATTTGAGGGGTTCCCACCATTCCCCGAGCTGACGAGAGCGGCTGGCCGGCCTCCGCTGTCCTTACGCGCGGTCTGGTTTATGCTGAACACCGGCTTTCCTTCTGCGGGTCTGGAATCTGCGCATGCGCCGCGCAGGGGTGCTGTGTGACCAGCCCGGGGCCACCTCGCACGCATGGCTCCACACCCCCTACTGCGGGGATTAGGCATGCCCTGTGTGGTCCGGCTGGGAGAGGACTCTGGAAGCTGGTGCCCGGTTTCCTCCGGACTTCACCTGGCCAGGCTTTTCCCTTGGCCGATTTCACTCTGTGTCCTTTTGCTGTGACTATAATTGTATGCTGAGTCCTGTGAGTCCTAGGGTATCGGTGGCCTGGGGGACCCTGACACAACCACCTTCCTCAGCCATGTGCGGGATGAAGTGCGGCCTTGAAAACCTCTGCAGGTAAAATCCCTCTTCCTGCAAAGAGCTCTTAGGCAAACTGTGGGTCTGGGTGGGCCAGGTGGCATGAAAGACCCCACCCTGCATCCTAATGTAACCTTCCAAGGAACATCAGGCTGCTTTGCACAGGGAAAGTCTTATTCTTTCGGCTGGAATGTGGAGAGAGGGGCAAAGAGGTTTTGGGTGATGACAGACAAGCCACAAAGCTGCCCAGGGCCATTAAAAATCCCAAGGAGTTTATTTTTCTAACATTTCAATATAAGACAATGTTTTTATCACTTTTTTTTAATTTTCAAAAAATGAAATTTTTACAATGATAATTTATGACATAATTAAAACATAGACATTTGAAAAATGTAAACATTTTAGATTACTAATTTTTTAAAAATTAAGCATTAATGTTAGAACTTGTGCTATTTTGAAATATTATAAAAACCCACTGCCCTTTGTCTACTGCCTAAGAACCACAATCCCATCCCAAATCAAGCTGAAAATCTGAGAAGAAATGTGGGATGGCTTTTTTTCCCCCCCAAATGGATTAAACCTTTGTAGGTCAGCAATGCCTAAGGATGGTTGAATCCCAGGGAAAACTGATGCTCTGATCGGCAATCAGAATGCATGCCTGGTCACGTACTGAGCAGGTCACAGGTTACTGACGGCCAGAAACTGCCTTAGCTTGTAGCTCGACGCTATCATTACGAATGTGCACGTGCACGTAAGAGCACGTACGTGCGCGGGCACGCAGCAATCTCAGAGTAGCGCAGGAGTCAGATCTGAGTTGGAATCCTGGATTTTCTACCTGTTGGTTCCGTGATTCAGGAGAACTTTCCTAACTGCCCTCAGCCTCATTTTTTTCCTCATCCATAAAAAGTCCAGGATCATTCCAACATCCCGTGGGTGCTGTCAGGGTGCCATGAATACAGCGTGAGGAGGCGCTGCAGCCTGGGAGGCGGGTGGGTAGGCTCACGACAGGAGAAGTAGACCGGGCTCCCTGTGCCCTGGACGGTACTGAGACATTCAACTTCTCTGTGCCTCAGTTTCCTCCTCTGTAACTCTGGCATAACAAGTGAGTCCACCTCATGTGGCCTTTTCGAGAATCACATGAATTGAGCCACATGGAACACATGGCCCAGCCTCAGCACTCAGTAAACGTTTGCTGCTGCTATTACTCTTACCCAAAAACATGCTGATGCCATGCTTCTCTGGCATCTTGCTTTGCACGGTTTCTTGCATCCAATCTGTTTCTTTCACATCAGACAGATTGCAAATCTTTTTTCTGAAAAATAAAAATGAATTAAGAGAGTGTAGTACTCTAGAAAAGAAGGGGGAGAAAGGAGAGTTCCAACTGATGTCCAGAAAAAGAAGCAGAGAACGGGAACATGCGGGCGGAGGGGACAGTCCTGATACCAGGAGTCAGGAAAAGCAGAAGTGCCCAGGCCTGACTTATCTGGACAATGGTGAGAGGCAGCATCCTGAATCTGCACGTGTGAGACTGAGGGAGAGAAAACCCTTCTGTTATTCTATACGCACAGCGGATGTTCTTCAAGTGTCTCATTTCTCTCGTGCTGGTGGGCTCACCTCCAAGGCCGCAGATGCCTGGCAGGTAAGGGGCATGCATCATGTCCATCTAGAATCTCATCCCCCTGCGGACTTGAAAAAGGACTCGCAAGAATCCATCAAACCATTTCCGGTTTCCCTAGAAACATCATAAGTGAATGGAGCTGCAACGGTCACTCTGCATTAGCATCCACCGTGCCCTGGTGGGTACGAGAGGTCAACTTTGGGAAAAATTCTAAGGAACACGGCTTATCTGTGAGAGAAATGTTCATAGACTCCACAGCTGAGCGGCCCGAGCAGTCGTAAGGCGAGAGAACAGAAGGTGTTGGCTGTTCACGCTATGAACGAAATGGATTGGACTTCGAGATGGGAAAGCAGAGCTTCACTGAACAGTGCCATCATTCGTGTGTGCTTCCAGGTGCTCTTGAAACAAAGGCTCTGAGTCATGCTGCGTTTTAGGACGAGCATAAGCTAGCAGTGCTCAGATGGTTTGAAAGCGAGTCGGTGATTCCTTTATTCATTCAGTCACCCATCAGGAAGCAGTTGCTGAGCACCACGTGTGTGTCAGAGCAGGGCCACCGTGGGGAGGAGAGACAGCAGAGCCCTGCCGGCATGGGGCCACGCAATTCAGAGCACAGTGGTGCTGGCCGTGAGGACTGGATTATTGCTCAGGCTAGAATTTGGCTGGAAAGAAATGCGTGGTAGACAGGCGAGCAGGAGGAATGCAGAGAATTGTATTTTATAGCAGTCATCGTCTTATTGCATTCAGGCTGCCATAACAGGATACCGTAGGCCGGGGGCTTACACATCTATTTCCTCACAGTTCTAGAGGCTGGGAAGTCTAAGATCCAGGTGCGCATTCAGTGTCTGGTGAGGCCTCCTTCCTGGTTCACAGATGATGCCTGCTGGCTGTTCCTCGCATGGGGGAAGGGGCAAGGCAGCCTCCGAGGAGTCCCTTTCGTAAGAGCACTAGTCCCATTCCTGAGAACTCTGCTCTCCAAAAGGCCCCACCTCCTTAAACCAAATCTAATGTGCACGTTGCAGATTAGATTTCAACATGTGCATTTGGTGGTGGTGGTGGGGGGAGACACAGACGTTCAGTCGACAGCGTACATAAATATAAAGGATTTAAGATCCGTTTTCTTAAACTAGCACAAAAGTGTGCCTAGAAGTATATAAAGTCTGAATAAATATGGAACACCTTCGTGGAGCAATTTTTCTTGAAAATTTGAGGAAAACATGTGATTTTTAAAAATATAGATAAGTTATGCTGGGGAAGACAAAATTTGCATTAAATTTTATGGTGAATCACAAAAATTCAAAGAAATCCCTTAGTTGTAGCAGCACCTTCAGACTGTGATCCCAGACCCCGGGGGTGCGGGATGAGTTTACTCTCTCCTGACACCAAAGTAGTCAATGGAAAAAAATCTGAGTAGTCCCGTTTCAGTCTGTTTTCCCTATTTCTAAATATTCTGGTTAAATTTTTCATTTAAAGTAATTTATAGATACTACTCTTTGCAGTAGAATGGGTGTAGTTTAGAAGGTAATGGTATTTGGTGGGGATGAAAACAAGGCTTAACTGAGGTCTTGGTAGCTCTGCACTCTCAGATAGGAACTTAATTGTCATTTTTGATTGTTGTGACTTGAGTATAAAAGCTGTTCCAAGGAAAACTATCCAAATGGCATATTACTTTTCAAAAGCAAAAACCTCATAAATAACAGCTGATGTTAAAATACGTTGAGTAATTGGTTTGGGACACGTTCAAGGAAGGATTGTTGGAGGATCCAAATTCTCCATCTGTAGCCATGGTCAAGCTAAGTGATACGCTCAATGTACCGACAGTAGAACACAGTATTGGCCCCTAGGGAGCAGCTGAGTCATTTGAACGGTTTTAGAAATAATGAGATTATGGGTCCCTAACGATGCTCCCCAAAGTCCACTGTGAATGAAGATTGCCTGGGATGCTCACTAAACATGCAGATTCCCGGCTTCCATCCCTGACGATAGGGATTTAATACGTTTTCAGTTGTTTGGGGAACGTGACTGTTTTAACCAGCACCTCAGGGGATTCTGATGCAGGTCATCACCCAACTTGAGAAAATCTGGCCTCAGGTGGCTCACGGATAGACTTCATCACAGTTCCATGAGCCCCTGGGATAGAAATTCAGTTTTGTGTGTTCATTTTCCCGGAGAGGTTCCCTATCTTTCTTTGGATTCTCAAAGGGATTCTGATTAAATAGCACTTCTGGCTATTCTGCAGAAGGTGATTGCGTAGCTGCACTCTGCAGTTGGCAAAATAAGGAACGGGGAGTTATGTGAATTGGCAGGCCCCCTTTAGCGCATGAATAGAGAGAAGCAAGTTCAGATCTTAAAATAAATTAAAATATTGGACCCAAAAAGGAGAGAAAATATTTGATAGACGTCCCAGGGCACAGGCAGTCAACGTCCTCAGATCGCTGCTCTGCGTCCTCGCCGACAGAGGCACCGTCCTTCCCGCAGCAGCGGGGACGTGAGCGGCAGCTGCCGCCGGCATGTGAAACGTGTCCTCAGACTTACAGATTGTTTTCGGCCTCCTGAAAGACCGACCGAGACGTCCAGATGCTGGCGTGACATCGCTGTGACGACAGAGATCTGTGTTTTTCTGGGTTTCAGGTTTTTCTTCCACTCACTGGAGCTCTCAAGGGCCACACAAATAGATGTCAAAGAAAGGTTGAAAAATTGAAGAGGGAAATATTTTATCAGCACCAACGAGAAGAGAATTAAGTGAGAAAAACAGGAAGAGGGGGAAAGGACAGTGCTTACGTTCCTGAGAAATGGATTTCTCTTTCAAAGAGAGTGTTTTATCTATGGGACTAGGTGCCGGGAATGGAGCTTCCTATAAATGTTGCCCTGAGGTTGCTGCGCACTAGGAGGACCTGCCACGTTTTGCAGGGAAGTGTCGAGGTGAAAGGTCGTGGGATAGCGTAAAGAGACAGGCCCCACCCTTGTGAGTGGGAGTTTTGCATTTGAGGGACAGCCTGGGCGTGGCTTTCCATGTCCTCCATGACTAAGCCCCTCTCCTGGGCCCTTCCTTCGGGACCTGATCTTGCTCTGTGCCCTCCCTGTGGGCTCGACATTCTAGAGCAAGGCTGTCTTGCTTGGTGCGCACTTCTGTTCTCTCGGTTCCTCCCCCAGAGAGAGGGGCCGCTGTGCTTACTCCCACCCCAGCCCCAGCTCCTGAACAGGAGCCCAGGACCTTCACCTGCTTGAGACGTTGGTCTGCAAAAGGGTTTCAACGGCCTCTTGATGTAGTTACTCCTAGTTCCTGAGACCAGAGGGGGTCTCTGCTTGTGCTTGGTGGAGGGAATGTACGTGGGCTTCTGGGCTGGAGACATGAAGCCAGAGGGACGAGAGTCTGATACCTTCCTTCTCTAGGGCCGGCCTTCCAAGTGCTGACAAGCTGCTATTGCAATTCGGGGCGGTCCAGGGCCCCTAAGAGGACCTCTGACAGTGGCCTCAGGCGGCTGAAGAGAGGTGGGTGAAGGGACTTCTTAAGGCTTCAGGGAGCCAGGAGGGAGCCAGGAGGGAACCCGCTATGACGCGGGGCCATAGGCAGGTTTTGGCCAGAGCTGCAGCCACGGAGGTCCCCACTCCAGGCAGCAAGTGAGGGGTGGGGGTAAATCCTCTGCCTCCCCTCCTGCACCCTGAGAAGTGCTAGTCACTTGGTCAGGGCTCCCACTGACTGATTCACTCAGACACCAGAGGACAAGGGGCCCCCAGGGAGGCAGCCTCGAGAGCTCGGCCTCCCGCCACAGAGCAGCCCAGAGGAGCATGGAGAGGAGACGGGCACGTGAGAGGGTGGGGGCCTGAGAAATGGGCGAGAACCAGCACAAATTCACAGCAAGGAAGTAGATGACAGGCTGTGATCTGATTGTGGCCACAGAACTTGACCCCGAGTGAACCTCCTGCCGTATGCAGCTGTGGGTAGGAGGGTTGCAGGGAAAGACCCCTGCTGCTGGGTGGTTTTGTGAAACCGTCAAAGGATGGTGCTGTGGACTAACTGCATCCCCCAAATCCAAATGCTCAAGCCCCAATCCCCGACGTGACTGTATCTGGGGTGAAGGAAAACGGGATCTGTCACCCCAAAATATGCCTCTTTAACATAAGAATTATTTTGAGCTGAAGGTAATTAAGAAGTATCAAATGCAAGAAAAGCTCTCTCTACCTCCCATTTCTGTCTAAAGATGAAATATAAATTCCTCTCCTTTCCTGGAGATGATCTAGACTTATTTAACAGCCTGGAGACAAGACCAGAGGAATCTGTAAACAAACCTCACCCTCCTGGTTTCTTCCCATGTCTCTGCGCTCTCACAGTTGCCCGCCCTTGTTCACCCGAAACCGCTTTCCCTGTTCTGCCGTTTCTCCGCAGTTACCGGACAAGCTGGGGTCCCAGCTGCCTCCTTGAGCTACTCACCTCTGGGGACTCCGTGTGTAACGTGCCCTTCATACATGGTAACAAACTTCTGTTTGCTTTTCTCTCGTTAATCTTTTCTTGCAGGGGCCCCAGCCAAGAATTAGAAGGATGGAAGGAAAATAGTTTTTTCCGCTTCTACAAGAGAGACGGCCTTTTGGGGTAATTAAGATTTGCTATGGTTTAATGTATATATCGCTTCCAAATTCATATGTTGGAACCGAATGCCCAATGTGATAGTATGAAGAGGTGTGGCCTTTCGGAAAGTGATTAAGTCTTGAGGGCTCTGCCCTCATGAATGGGATTAGTGCCTTTATAAAGAGGCTTCAGAGAACTGCCTGGAACTTCCCATCTCTTCTCACATCTCTTCCGCTGTGTGAGGACTCAGCATCCCTCCCCTCCAGAGGATGCAACAAGGAGGCCCCATCTTGGAAGCGGAAATGAAGCCCTCACCACACACCATACACAGAATCTACCAGAACCTTGATCTTGCACTTCCCAGCCTCCACAACCATGAGAAATAAATTTCTGTTCTTTATACATTCCCCAGTATTTTGTTATAGCAGCAAGAATGACTAAGATAGGTTAAATGAGTTCACAAGGGTGGGGCCCTGACCTGATAGGATTAGTGTCTTGACGAGAAGAGGAAGAGACAACAGAGACCTTTCTCCATCTCACAGAGGAAAGGCCCCGTGAGGACACAGTGAGAATGTGGCCAACAATAAGCCAGGAAAGGAGCCCCACCAGACACTAGGCCTGCTAGACCTACACCCAGAACTCTGGCCTCCAGAACTGTGACAAAATAAATGTCTGTTGTTTAAGCCACCCAGTCTGCGGTATTTTGTTACGACAGACCGAGCTGACTAAGGCTGATGGAAACTCCCTAGGAGGGCTCAGACATCCATGTAGGAATTAGCTGGAAGTTGTCTAATGGCAAAGTGATGGAAAAAGAAGAGCCTTTGTTGACAAACCCTCTGGCTAATTCTCTTGAAATTCTGAATTTTCTCTCATTCTTTAAAAGGAGACCTAGAAATGATTTGGGCTCGGCAAAGAAAAAGGAGTGTCTTCTTTGACCCTGGTGAAGATTTCCCTAAAATAGGCAAAAATCAGCAATGAAGGAGGCTTCAGGGAAGGAAGGGTCCGGGCACCCTGCACTGGGTCTGGGGCATCCCTGGTGGTCACAGAAAAGGAGCTCTGGTCAGGTGAGGGCTGGGTGGCCCTAAAGGTCACTGTGGCCCCATGGGAGGAGTGACCACCAGGGACATCAGATGGTATGAAGATGTCTTGGCCATCAACTCCCAGCTGCGGCTGTAGGGTGGTCTGGCAAGGAGCACAATGGATAGTCCATCCACAGGGCCTGTCAGATCTTGAGTCGTCTAGAGGTGGCCATCAGGGTATCCTCTGATGGGTTGCCGGGGAGGAGTGGCTTGATGGCTAATTGGTACCTGGGCACTGGAACCTCCTTTCTTGGGTCTTCTTATTTGGACTCATGTTTGAAACAGTGTCAATTTGAACTATTTATGATGTCTTGATGATACAGCAGATTTCTGCTGATCGACAGTCATTTGGGCCTCTTATTTTACCTCAGATTTAGTTATTGTGGAGAGAGTAACTGCCCGTCTCCTTGAGGTACCCCCAGTAACTTAGAGTAACCCATACATGTCCCCATGACCAGACTTACCAATATATCCTCCAAATTCAGTGAAAAAATGACAACTACTTTCACATGATGCAACAACAAAAGGATACCATTGACTTTATTCATATAAATTCCCTGTGATAAAATTCCCATGATAACTCGATTTGGGTTGGATATTCTATTGTTTTAATAGACTACTTAATTCTTTTTGCTAGGAGTCTATTTAGGATTTTTGCTTCTATATTTATGGATGTGATGAGTGCAGAGTTTCCTTTTTTGCATTGTCTTAGTAAGCAATTGGCATAGGAATTGTGTTAGCTTTGTAAAATTTATTGACCTACACGAAGAAAACTGCAAAACTTTACTGAGAGATACAAAAGGTTTAAAAAAATAGACTGAGATATCCAATACCAGATGGGGAAAAAATTTAAAAAGTGTTAATTCTTCCCAAATTAATTTTTTAGGTTGCATCATCTCATTGGAATTACATTTTAGAATTTGGTAAAATAACTATAAAGTTCACATTGAAGGAAAAAATACAGATAGGAGTAATTTTGCTAGGCTGGGTTCTCAGGGTATTTTCTAATGGTGCAGTAGTATATGAATTTTTTTGTTTAATTTACACAGGTAAGCTTTCTTTCCAATGCAAACATTATATGGCAATTCACACTTGAACATTTGGTGTAACACACACAAACCCCCACCCTATCTGGCACATGCTATATTAAGTATAATTTCCATTTTATTTTTTTCCAAAGGGTACATTTTCTTCAGTCCTCACGGACTCAACTCCTTGCATGGGCTTTGGTGGAGGTCGCGGGGCAGCAGCCCCCGCAGGTCTAAATCGGGTGGGGGTGTTCGGTCCTTGCGGGCTTCCTGGGAACGATTCCTGACTGCCTTGCCATGACTGGCACCTCTCGCACAGAACGCAGCTTCACAGACGGCTTGGGAAGCACATAGGCCCCTAAGACAGTGGCTTCAGAAATGTCCGCGACGGCTGTGACCTCCACCATGTTCCGAATGACGAAGTTCTTTATAGCTTTGTCTCCGGGCACGCACTGGGCGCAGTTCGTGCAGTGAATAGGTTGCACGTGGCCACGGCCCTTTTCGGCACGACCGTCGTTCCTTCTTTTCTTTGTCATCTTGGAAGCGAGGATGTCAAAGAGGGTGGATTTGATTTTTTTAGCAAATAAGTTTTGTTTGTTTGTTTAGCTGTTCACTAATCTCACCTTATTCAAGGAACCTGTGGTGGTGGTGAGGGAACGTGACCTGCGAAATGTCTGCTTTGGGGGATTCGGTGAATTCTCTCTGTGGCCAGAAGACAGCACGTTTATACATGCTCCTTTATAAAGTCGTGTAGGTGAAGGGTTCGGGCTGTGGTTACACAGGTAGTTTACTAATTAGAAATTTCAAATCTGTCACATTCCTATGCATGTCCTTTCCACTTGTCCTGCCATAAAGTGACAGTGGTGTAGGAACAGCTTCCACTACCTGGTTTCCATCCAGTTTTCCTTATGCTTTGACATCTTCACAGTACGGCTTATTTATTGAAATGTAAATCTCTATGAGGATGAGCCCTTCTATTTATGTCAAATCTTTTACTAATATAAAATTTTGTCTTTTGACCTATTTAGTTCTTTTCCCTGTATCCTCTTTTGCCCCTTTTTGAACATTTCAAAATGTTGAAATGCATCCTTTTCACTTATGTTTGCCAAATATATCTTTCCCTTATTTTTTGTTTTTAACCTTTCTGAGTCATTTTATTTTCAGATGTGTCTTATAAGCAGAATATCTTTAGGCTTAAAAAAGATTAATCTATGTTTGCCCTTTTAAAAGAAATTTAATCCATGTGCACTTATCATAATAACAAATACATATAATCTGTTTTTGCCATCTTTATTTTTTGCTCTTTTTAAGATATTTTGATTGTACTTAGCTTTTTTTGGCAACGTAAACAATGTTTTGTTTACTTTAATATTCTACAGTAATTTAAAGGTTGGCTTCCTCATTTTAATTGTACCAGTCAGGGTCCTTGAGGAGAGGTGAGAAGGATGTTTCTTTATTCAACTGGAACTTCCTGGGACTTCTTCCCCAGAGGTTTGCAGACTGGGAGAACCAGCATGAGGGGAGGAAAGACGTTTTGAAAACTTCCAGCTGGATCACGGGTGTGGCCGGCGCCTCCACATCCTCCTTCCCATCCTCTGGTCCCTGCACATGGGCACTTGCACTCTCCCGGGAGTGGTGGGCTTGGCTGGCCCCTTGCACTCCCCTCCCAGTACTGTCTAACAGGGGACAGGACAGGCTTCAGTCCCGCTGGCCTCGATCCAAACTCCTAAGTCATGCCGTTTGGGATCTGGGACACACCAGGGGGTCAGAGGAGTTTGTGGAGCAAGAAACAGCCCAGGGCTCATGCCCGGCTGCCAGCTCTGACGTGTCAGCGCCTGTGCGCTCAGGGCTGTTCAAGGAAGCCATTGACCCACAGACACTTGTGCTACACTGAGACTAAATCTGTGGGACCTGTGCCTGGTAAAGCATCGGCACCCTTGGTTTTCCGGGGCGGGAGGGGATGGTAATTCAGTCTTTCTCTTCCAAAAGGAAGGAGAGGAAGGGTGAGGGGGAAGAAGAGAGGGAGGGAGGGAGAAGGAAGGAAGGAAGACGAAGGAGTGAGGAAAACACCAAAGTGCAGGACAAAGGCAGATGTGAAATCGGTCCACACGCTGCAGAAACGCGTGCAGAAAGCAGGAAAGCACCACCTCCCAGCTTATGGAATCTGATCCATCCCCCAGGGATATTCAAGTTTGGGCATTTAAGAGAAAAGGGTGTGAGCACGTCCCGGACCATGTGCCTCACCTCCAGGGCGTTTTCATGGAGACGGCTGGCCCTGATTCCCAGCCCGGCGTTACCATGGCAACCGAGCATCCTCCTCTGGCACTGAGAGGAGGAAAGATGGCCACTGAACTGCAGGATGCTTAGGAGGTTTACAGCAGGACCAGGCGCAAGCTTGCAGGGATGGGAATAAATGGGGCTGAACGCGTCAGAGGCTCCAACTTCTCCGAGCCAGGCTAGCGGAGAGAATTTGAGTAGCGTTCTCAGGGTGATTTCCCAGAGGACGTCTTCGGGAGGGGAAAATTCTCACTGCATCCTTAGTCTAAGGAGACAAGTCTGCTATGAGTCTGCTTTCTCCATGTGTCAGAATAGCATGTTTTTTGTTCATATATAGCTAGGTGAAAAAAGGTTTAAAGTAATTCTTTTGTAAATACAGAGCAGTGCACTAGTGCCTGATAATTGTGGAAAAGAATTGAAAGACTACAAATAAATAAACAGAGTGTAAACATAAAACGCAGGTGCCCCACCCCCCTCCACACCCACTTCTGCACAATGCTCTGCAGAGCTCAGCGTCGGCAGGAGCTCTGTGATCCCCACTTCCGCCTTGGTGGGTTTGGCCACTGATGGGGCCCCAGGACCCCGAGGGGGCCTAGTGAGGGGTCTGGGGAAGCAAAACACTGGCCACCCACAGAGCCAGGAGCTCAGCCCAGGAACTGGAAGAACAGTGGGGTTGGAGGAAACAATCTTTTTCCCAGGGACTCTGAGCTTCTCTTTGCAACCACAGACGAAGACCTCATGCTCTGCATCTGCAGCTCATGCCCGCAGCACCGGCCACTGGGACAGACCCTGGAAAGCTCCTCCTGCCCTTCCCCTTCCTCTCTTCCCCTCGGCGGCTCAGACCATCTTCAGAACCGGGCTTTCAGGTCACAACTTCTTTGTGCATGAGCAAGCCCCTCCCCACTTCCCCAGCTCTGCAAATATGTACAGATGAAATTGGGGACAATGAAACACAGCTGCAGCCCCTGGGGGCCTGCGGTGACTTCAGGGAGGAGTCCATGGCAGCCTACAGAGCCTAAGGCGGTTCTCCTGGCCGCCGATACCTGGCAGGATGGCAGAGGCTGGGCGCAGGTGCCTGGGGCCTTGCTCTAAGGGTGGGGGCTCTGAGGAGGCTTTGGGAGCAGCCCTTCCCCGTGGGAATACCCACCACGCCTTGGGGCCCTGGGTTTCTGCCGCCTCCCCTCTCGGAAACAACAGGGCCACCATCAGGGTGGGGTCAGCCAACAAGCACAGAAGCACTGCAGGACCCTGGTCTCCTGGACGCCTTGACTCTGGTGGTATTTCTGGGGCCCATCTGTGTCCTGTGCCCACTGATGACACAAATACCCAAATCACATGGGTTCTACTGAACAGCTGGGGAAAAGCAGGAGGTGCAACCCTCTACGACAAGGAGGATTTCAGACTAGAACCGAGTGGTTCTGTGGAATAGATCAGAAAGCAGAATGTGTTGGAGACAAACTCATAGGACAGGCGGAACAGACAGGGACAGTGCTTCATCCGGAGGAGCTTTGGTTTGAGACCCCTGCCCAGAAGAGCTGTCCTGAGTTGGTTGGAAGCCAACTGCAGCACGTCTTATCAATTCAGTCTGACACTCGGGAAGTCTCTGTGACCTTCGGATTAGAGTAACTAAGATGTCCATCGATCACTTTTATCCCCCAAACAGTGTCAGGCCTCCTAGCATGTGATTACAGCTGGAATATTTTCAGAGCCATGAGTTAGGTCCACAGATAATTGACAAGAAATGCAAAGCAGGTGCCAATTCACAGTGTTCAGAAAATTTCCATTTAAATTGCTAATCAAGTGGAATCCACTTGCAAATGTAGAAATCAACATGCACATAAATTATTTGGAAAACTGCAAAGCTCTGTAGAAGACCTGGCATCAACTAGTCTGTGTCATATGACAGAGACATTGCAATGTCTCTGGATACGGCGACCCTCCCGACATGATCCAAGCGTGTTATTGTTGAGCTCTCTAGAAAGCCCGGGGGCCAGCTCTTCCAAAATGTATTTCTCAGAACGAAAATGTTCCATGGGATAGTTATTAGTTAAGTGTTTTGCACACACGCTGAAAGAAATCTGAGAGATATAGCATCCCATATCCCCTCTAGGAAAGTCAGAATAGATAATGGTACATTCTGGATTCTGAGAAGCCCTGCAGGACAAAACCCGACTTCCCTCGGTTGATTTGTTGCCGCATTTCCGGGAGGCAGTAGACCAGAGAGGGCGCCTCTTGGGTGACGCACCTGTTCCCGCCGTGGGCTGTGCGCGTTGGGAAGCGCTGCTCCATCGCCAACTGTGAGTTTTGCCATCACCAGTGTAATTGCTTGCACTGTCACGGGAGACAACGCCCACACCAGTAAGTAGGGAAACAAATCACAGCTGCTCCTCTTTAAGCCGACACCCCATTGCAAACAAGCAACTGCTTTGCAGGCTTCCCATCTGTTGTCTGTTCACATCGAAATGAAACCCCCCCCCCCGTCGGACTGAGAAACGGATGATCTGTGTTCAACCCCTCTAAGAATGGCACTAAGTTGACAGCAAACACCATCCCTGCCCTGCTCCACAACCCACCGTGGCTCCCCATTGCCCATCAGGGCACCTCGTTATTCTGCCTTTCCTGCTACTTCTCCCATCACCCCTCCCCTCCTGAGCTTCAGTCTGAGTGCGCTTCTCATTGCCCCGCCACCGGGAACTCTTCTCTCCTGCAGAGCAAGCTTCTCTCCTTCCACGTACCCACAGCGGGCGTCAGTACACTTTTCCCAAAAAGATCAGACAGTGAATATTTTAGGCTTTGAGGACCATACGATCGCTTCCAAAACTCAGCTCAGTCATGGTAATGTGAAAGCAGCCAGCAGTAATATGTCTACAGATGGGCATGGCCGAGACCCACTAAAACTTTTCACAAAAACAGGCTCAGGGGCTGTAGTTTGCTGACCCTGATGTATACGATTGTCCATTCTTCAAGGATGGTTTCTAGTCTTATTCTTTGACTCTTTCGTCCATAACCTCGGCAAACATCCTTCATTTAACTTTCTCACTGGTCATAAGGAAGGGGCAGAGATTTAACAAGAAGCACCTACCATGGTCTAGTTTTCACATGGAAAATGCTGTTGAATTCTCCCAATAAATATTATTCCTGCCTTAGAGATGACAACCTAGGCCTAGAGTGATATGCCTATGAAAAACAGACTCATCTGCATGATTCTATGCCCCGAGTGTCCCCCCACGCCCATCCTCAGGTCACTACCTTGTGCTGGGCGCATCCTTCAAGTGCACCCACAAACGACACCTTGTTCGAAATCACAACACCCCGGGGGTGTAGGGACTGCCCTGAGCCCGATTTGCAGGTGTATAAAGTGAGGCTCTGAGCTCACCAGCAATGTGCCCCAGGTCACACTGCCGCTTGCCATCAAGACCAGGATTCAAATCACATCTATAGTCCCCAGAGTTGGTTTCACTACGTTGTTTTCAGTTAGCCAGAACAGCCTTTGGTGTGAAATTCAGAGGTCAGAGGAATTTAGTGAAGCTTTCCAAGGCGTGCTGAGCAAATCAATTTGCAGCCTGGCCAAGGGGCGGTTAGGGCCACTCAGAGGAGATTCATTTGCATTTTGATTCCTAATTTAGGAAGATCACAGAGATAACTTTTGAAAAAAATTAAACCTGGGCTTTCATCTTCAGGAAAGTGTTGGAGAGTACTAATTAAACAAACGCCCTTTTCCCAGTTTTTATGTTGACTGAGCAGACACACGAGCCAGAGGGTTGTGTAGACATTACTGATGAAGCCGTGTTAGAGAGCTCTAACATCCCTTTCTTCAGGCGCAGGCAGAAAAGACGGAACAAAGAGAGCAAAGATCTGATTGTGTCTGGCATGAGAAGAACTTACTGGGTCTGTTCACTGCAGAAACTGACACCTGTCATGCCCTTGGTCCCACGGAGTAGCTATAGCCATGGCTGACATTCCAGGGGGTGTCAGGCTTTCCCCAGACACGTCCCTCAGACTAGTCATTGAGCCTTCCTTTGGGGAAGGTATAAAGTGTGTGCGTGTGTGTGTGTGTGTGTGTGTGAGAGAGAGAGAGAGAGAGAGAGAGAGATTGTGGGTGCTCCTTCTGAACTGATAGAAGGAACAGGAAATAGGAAGCTAGGGGAATAACAGTTTCCCCTTGCATCAGTTAGCTATCACTAGGTTATGCTGTGTAACGAGCAGCCCCTCACATTGCAGGACTTACAAGGACAAAGGGTTCTTTCTCACATAATTACATGCGGGTTGGCTGTAGTGCTCTGGCTCCACTCTTCCCCATCCTGAGATGCCTAAGGAAGCAGCCCCTTCTTGGTTTATTGGAGGAAGGAGCAGATCCAGAGGACTGGTAAGAAGCATGTGTGTGTCTCGATCAAAGCAAGTCACGCTGCCAGGCCCCACATTGATGGGTGAGGATGGCAGGCCTCTCACAGGAAGGTAAATACTTGGAGATGATAGTGCAGTGCCTGTCACTCCTTCAAAGGGACAAATCTACATTAAAGTGGAACAGGAAACAGGAGGCCCTTCCTCTATGGCAAGACAAATTGAGCTGTATTACTTCACTTTCCCAAGAAATAATGATTAATTTCAGACGTGTCAGGAACCACAACATTTGCTATATCTATTATAAATTAAAGGTGACTTCCTTAAATCTGTCCACTTCCATTCACTGCAATGCCCTCATCTTGGTCCCTCTCACTGGAACCTATCTCTGGTGTCCCCCTTTAGGTTAGCGCCTCCAATCCAGTCTCAATTCTGCAGACACAGTGAGTTGACAACTGTCTAGTCTCTGTGTAAAACCCTTTTATACCTGCAACTTGAACTAAAACAGTAGAGCTAATATTTTTTGCACTTATTATATTCCAGACATGTCTCTGAGATAATATTGTATTATTTTATTTAATCTTCACAAAACACCATTAAATACTATGGTTAGCACTAATACTAATAGACTGACTTCATGGGAGTCAGAGATCCAGAAAGATTAAGTCAATTTTCCCTGTGAAGTCTGAGTTTTGAATCTCAGAAGAGACTCCGTGGTAGCCAGAAAAGGGAATCCTTGCACACTGTTGGTGGAAAGGTACAGCCATTACGGAAAACAGTATGAAGATGCCTCAAAAAATTAAAAATAGCACTACCATATGATCCAGCAATCCACTAGTGGGTACATGCCCAGAGGAAATGAAATCAGTATTTTGAAGAGATGTCTGCATCCCATGTTTATCGCAGGGTTATTCACAATGGCCAGGATGTGGCACCTAAGTGCCCATCAGTAGAAAGGTAAGGGGAATGTGGTGTATACGCACAGTGGGTGCTATTCGGCTTGAAGAAAGAAGGAAATCCTGTCATTTGCAACAACGTGGAAGAGCCTGGAGGACACTGTTAAGTGAAACAGGCAGGTACGGAAAGACAAACACTAAGTAATCTCACTGATTTGTGGGATAAAAAAGAGTGAATTCATAGAAGCAGGAAGTAGAGTGGTGGTTTCCAGAGGCTGGGGGTGGGATGGGGATGGAGAGATGTTGGTCAAAGGATGCAAAGTTTCACTTATGGGGAATAGCTTTAGTGATCCACTGCACTGCATGGTGACCATAATAACGTATTGTGTATTTCAAAATTAGTAAAAATGTGGATTTTAAACATTCTCACCACACACACAAAAAAAATGCTATGTAGGTGAGGTGATGGATATGTTAATTAGCTTAATTTAATCTTGCTACAGTATATACATAGATTAAAACATCACATTGTATCCTGTAAATACGTACAATTATTATTTGTCAATTAAAAATTTAAAAAACCCCATCATGTTGTACATTATAAATATATACAATTTTTTATTTTTAAATTTAAAAATTAATTTTAAACATAAAAAAATATCAAACATGGGCTGATTAGCAATAAAACTGAAGTACCCTTCTTCAAAATAATACTTAGTCCTGCCAGGCAAGCCCACCACGTGTTCCGGGCCCCTCTGCCGGCTCCTGGTGCCCGTCCCTGAGCAGGTTGCGGGGCTAGTGGACAGCACCCGCCTGGGCACAGGTGGACCTGCTTGCGGGACCAGCTGTGACGCTCCCTCTCAGGTGAATAGTGAAACTTTCCTGAACTCAGCTTCTTTGACATTCGTGCTTGTTGGATGCATCATGTAGCATGTGATAAATGCTAAATTAATATGAATAGTTGTGATCTTATTAAAATCATTATTTGGGGCAAAATCTAAAATCTTAACATACTCTTATCGCCTTTTAGATAATTTATTCCAGTATTCCATAAGGTGAAAATATATTCTAAGTGTTTAAGAGTATCTGAGAAAAAGGAACTGGGTTTTGTTCCTGTTCTAATTTCATCTCAAACCTTGCTGACTTTTGCCCGGCATGTGACTGCTCTAAACAACGGCAGACATCAAAGCAGCTCTTTATCAGGACGGATTCTTTCCGTCAAACCCGTTAGCATTTAATACACTCATTTCTCAGTGGCCAGACAGAGACAGGATAACGGAGATTTTAAAAATAGTTTTGTCCCAGAGCACACCAGTGACACTCGTCTTGCTACAGATCTCACCATCTAACGGGGTTCTCCCTGGTTCTGCTGATGCGGCTCCTTTTTAATGGTCTTAGTCACATGAGTGTCAGTGACGAATGGAATCTACCAGGGACTGCCCTGCTTCCGGTTGGTTCCTCCATGTTGGTGCTAGGGTCTGCCAAGCACCAGGCATCACTATTTTCAAATCAGTCAGTGGTTCCCCAGATCATTCTATGGAGCGTTCGAGAGGCAGTGTTTGTGCGGCGAGGACGCTGCATCTGAAAACATTCAGGGATTTCCAGGCATGAACATGTGACGGTGGAAAACGCAGGCCAGGGACTACTTAAGGATTCAATCATATAATGTTCTGCAGACTTTTTGGAAGACAGAATGATGTTTTTTTGTCGCCTCTTAGTGGAGAAAACTCTCGGAGAAACTTAAGTAGAGCCTGTTAGGGTCATGAAACTAAATGAGATCAAGGGGCCTCGTCACACACTCCAGGAAATTTCAGCCCCCTCCTCAGCAGTCTGTCCGTGTGAACAAAGCTGGGCTAGAGGGATAGGCAGGTGCTTCTCCAATCAAGGCTTTTTATATATCTTGACATTCTGCACTTTTCATGGTGGTCTGTGGAGGTGATGTTCCAGGTATGATGTCTATTGAAGGATAATGATAAATAATTCATCACCACCTTCAAGCCCCAAAGGTGAGGATGAAAGTTGGGGGCAGGCAGTCAGAGGAGAAAACACGGTGAGATGCCATCAATGGTGGGTAATGTGTCCTCTAACAAGCCAAGTTAAGGTGAGGATGGTTGATGGGTAACAAGTCAGCTGACAGGGACTGACAAGTAGGGCCAAGTATTATATTAATAGCTCTGGACACCGAGTGCTCACAGCCTGTATGAGGTGCTCCTTGTGTGCGTGGCTGCAACTTCTGACAAAGACAGTGTGGCCCTCTCAAGGCATCTGACCAGGGACAGTTGCCCTGACTCGCTCCTTCATCTCTACCTCCTCCCTCTCACCGGTTCCCAGTGGCCAGCCACACCACACCTTTGTGCTTTCTAGGCTAGTCCATACCCCTCTGCCTTTATTTATTCAGCAGTCCTTAGGCACATACAACAGTCTTACGGAACAGGTATTTACTGAGCACTTACTATGTGCCAGGGAATGTTCTCTAGATGCTGGAGACGCATTGGTGAGCAAAGACTCTGCACCTGTGGGATTTCTGTTCTTGTGAGGGTGACAATGAACAAAGGAGACCTGTAGAAAATTGTATCCTGGCAACTTGTCTTAAGTATAATATGTGATAACCAGGGTCGTTCATAGAGGACAGGAGGATGGACACGGACAGGGTAGAAAAAATGAGCCATGTGGGCAGTCATCAAGGTGTGTCCTGGACAGAGGGCGCGGTACTCACATGGGAAGGCAGGTGAGGAGGGGCCTGACGGGCCCAGGAACAGCAGGCAGCAGGCCAGAGAGTGCCCTGAGATGATGAGGAATCTGTTTGAAATGTAATGGAAACACCTTTCCCCTGTGTGCTTGTCCACGCCTTCCTGGAAGGTGAAACTCACTTTTCAAAACTCCGTCGAGGCAGAGCCTCTCTGCTGAGCAGCGAGCATGATCAACTTCATGTGCTCACTGTCCCTGGGCCGTGCTCCCCTGACATATGTGTGCTCAGTGTCCAGCGTGGCGCGTGGCACCAATGTTAACGCCTCATTCGC
>VBSM01003186.1:2981013-2997368 GCA_008086735.1 Cheirogaleus medius
CCAATGTTAACGCCTCATTTCCTGCGTGCGCAGTGTCCAGCGTGGCGCGTGGCAATCAACCACACTCACACATTTTATGGAGCCAGTGACTGAGTGAATAAATGAATGAACCAGAATCTCCACACCTCCTGACTGTGCAACAGAATTTGAGTTTCTAGATGTGACTTTTGGTCTGGAATGCTGAACGGGTAGCCAAAAGAACCAAAGACTGCCTCTTGCTTGTGTGAAGGGGAGAGCTCCCCAAGAAGCCGCGCAGCTCCGACAAGGCCGGGTTTCCTCCCGCTGGGAGCCTGCCCCCTGGTGGTGGCGAGGGGAGAAGCACGCGAGAGCCGTGGTTGGCTCTGGGCTGCGCCTGGGAAGGGGAGGCTCACCTGCGGCTGGCTTGTCCCTGCGTGGGGACTGCCCGCTGTGGGCTGCTTTCCTGCCCCAGCACTGTGCACTCTCAGACCGTAAACTGATTCTAACACGTGGCTGAACAAAAATCTACTGGAGAATGTAATGAACTTGTACAGTGTTTCAAAGCTGAATGGATTGCCTTTGGATTAAGAACTATTGTGTTCCCAGTTTCCAAATTACACACTATCTCACACACTCACACTCTCACACACAGACACTATCTCACACACACACTCACACACAGACACTATCGCACATAGACACACACAGACACTGTCTCACACAGACACACACACTCTCTTACACACACAGACACTATCTCACACACACAGACACACACAGACACTATCTCACACACACACAGACACACACAGACACTATTTCACACATACACACACTCTCTTACACACACAGACACTATCTCACACACACAGACACACACGGACACTATCTCACACACACACAGACACACAGTCACATATACACACACTCATAGAGAGCGGTGTGGTGGTTACCACTAGAATCAGAAACTGCACTGTTAAAAACTCATCTGAACAGACCGGGATTTGTTGCCGCAGAGGATACTCAGGGTCCCTTCAGGCCAGAAGACTGGTTCCAGAAGAGCCTTCTTATGCTCTCTAATAAACAACAAATGTCTGAGTATTTGCACGTACAAGGGAGTGAAAATATTCTGAAAGGTGATAATAAAATATATTTTTAAATCATAATATTTAAGTACTCTTGTGGGCTTTTGTTTGTTTATATTTTCTGACCTCTCTACAGTGTATTTCTATATTTCTCACCAATTTTCTTTAGTGAAACACTGTGTAGACTCTAGTGAATTCCAAAATATGGTAAGTTTGAAAAAAAACTTATTTTTTTTATCTAGAAGAGGGGACAATTCCCCACATTTTCACTTAATTTTCAAAGGATCTTTCTTCTTGTATCCCACCCTCTTCATACACAAATCTTTAGAATTTTAGGAGCCCTGAGGACAGAAGCACAGTGGCCGACTCATACTAGACTAAGCTGTCACACTTAGTAAAATCGATCTGTGTAATATTCAGATAGGTGTTTATCAATGACTAGCTTCTCCCTCTAGGATGGGTGGAAGGTTCTTTCTCTCTCCACTCCTAACCTAGTTAAACAAGTGAGGTGCAGGACGTAAGGAAGGGGGATTATAATGAGTCTATTCTATGCAGTTATTTCATTACGGGCTGTAAAAGTAATACTCATCATTAGTCAATTATATTATACTAGTTATCTTGTGTGTGTGTGAGAGAGAGAGAGAGACAGAGACAGAGAGCGGGAGAGAGTGTCTGTGTGTCTGTGTGTGAGGGGTGCAGGTTACACTGCTCTTACATAGGATGGTTTTATTTATTTTTTCTTTTTTTTGAGACAGAGTCTCACTCTGTTGCCCGGGCTAGAGTGCCATGGCGTCAGCCTCGCTCACAGCAACCTCAAACTCCTGGGCTCAAGCAATCCTCTTGCCTCAGCCTCCCGAGTAGCTGGGACTACAGGCACGTGCCACCATGCCCGGCTAATTTTTCTATATATTTTTAGTTGGCCAATTAATTTCTTTCTAATTTTTTTAGTAGAGACGGGGCTTCACTCTTGCTCAGGCTGGTTTTGAACTCCTGACCTTGAGCGATCCTCCCGTCTCGGCCTCCCACAGTGCTAGGATTACAGGCGTGAGCCACTGCACCCGGCCCATAGGATGGTTTTAAATAAATTTCTTGGCCACTTTAAATGTCTGTATCCTTGAATCTTACCTTCATTTTCTTTCTCTGTTCTACTTAGTCGTCCCATTTGCCTACGTATATTTTCTAATATCAGACATTGTATTCTAAAAGCCCTTCACAAAACCTCTCTGAGATTCTTTCTCGAACAGTTTAAAAAATTTTACAATCCACCCAAAGTGTTTATAAGGTTTGCAGATTAAAAAAAACGATCAGCACCATTGTTGCTTCTTCTGTCGCAAATATTTCCTCCCTGTTACAACTGATGGAAAGTAACAAGTGACAGGCACTGTAGAAAGACCGGCCTGCCTCTCTGCATGTGACAGGAGGCGCCTTTACTCATCAGCTCACCGGAGCGCTCAGTCCTTCCTTTGTCCTTCCCAGTGGACCGAGCAACGCTCAGCACCGGGGAATCGATGCTTTCTCTGTACTTGCCAGACCACATGTCGTGCACTGGGAATGGCTCTGTTCTTCCTTCCTTTCTTCATCCCACGGATCTTTGTTGCGCTTGTCTTACATGTCTTACTGCTGTGGACAGCAGAGGGGCGTGGTGAGGAGGACGGCCTTCCTGCCCCTGGAGCTCAAGCTGGAGGAGTGACCAGCAGATAAGAGTTGATCGAACAAGGAGGACAGCAGCGGTGGTGGGTGGTCCCTCACTAGTGTTGAGAGACCTGGCTCTCCTGGAGGAGGGTTATCTAAATCGGGCCAAGGAGAGCAGGTGCCATCCGGCAGTGGGGACAGGTTCTGGGGAGGAGACTTCTGGTGCAGGACTAGGGCCCCGGCAGGAAAGGCTGGCACATGGTGGGGAGGGTGCGCAGTGGGTGGGGAGGACAGGATGGTTCGAGGTGGGACAAGGAGGTGAGACAGGGTGGTCCAAGGAGGGAGAAAGAAGGTCAGGAGATGTTGAAGAAGTGGGGAATTCGGCCTGGAGAAGAATCAAGGGAGATGCGAGAGCTGCCATCCAATGCCTGAAGTGTAGACGCAGGGGTAGGCTGAGCTGTGTCTCCGTGTGATGGAAACAGGATTGGCGGCTGATGGCTAGGAGGAACGACATTTGGCGATAAACAAGAACAAGACAAAGCTTTAATAAGTATGTTACTATGTTTAATTCTCACAACAATGCTATGAAGTGGGAATCATTATCGTTCCCATTTCACAGAGGAGGCAGCTGAGGCCAGAGCAGTTAAGAAACTTGCCCAATACCACGGGCTGCTAGTGGATCGAGCTAGGATTTGAACCTGGGAAGGCTGGGAAGGTTCCCCAGCCTGTTCCAGTGAAAACCAAACCCCCATGGAGAGGGCGCCTTCTAAGGCAGTGAGGTTCGCATCAGCGGAAATTTTCTGGAAGGGGGAGATACAGAGGACATTTGTTGGTATCTCCCTAGCACTTGAATAACCCAACAAACTCCTCTGCCATTTCCATTTGGACATCCAAGTGGTCCTGGGCAGGCTGGCCGACACTTGCTGTCACGAAATGCCTGGGCAATCGGTGCACAGAGTGGCCATGGCCTGTGGCACCTGCCTACTTGACCAGAGCTGGCCCAAAGCTTGTCACCTCTGGGCTTTTCACTATTGTTTCTTGCTAGGCAGGATTGATTGCAGGGAAGAAAGAAAGGCATTGAGGAATCAAATTGTTAAATTCGGAAGGAAATTTGCAGATCAGACAGACCTCAAGGAGAGAGAAACTGACCTTTTGGGGTGGGAGAGAGAAAGAAGAGAAAGCTGACAGCCCTGAACTCTGCCACCCGCTAGAGGACCCACAGGAGGGGCTGCCTTGCTCACTCCAGAGCCCCCCCTCTGTGATAACAGCCGGAATGGAGAGAAACCACGTGCACAGGACTAAGCATCAGCTAAGGGGATGGTGGTGCCCAGGAAGGGCCAGGAAGGGACCAGGAGGAGTTTGTGCCGCAGCAAGAACGATGCCACAAAAAGAAAAAGACTTCGCTATAAAAGGGTCCCCTGAGCCATGGCTTCTCAGGGGCCTTGGTCTGTGCTTCTCCTATGGACTCTAGTAAAGTCTGCTTTGGTTAGAAAGGAAATGAGTGGTTTTACAGCCACACTGTCACCTGTGCTCATCATTAGCACTGTGGCCTGGAGAGGGGGTGGGCTGGGGAGAGACGGAAGCCTCCTCCCCTGGCCAGGGACACCAGCCTGGGTTCCCAGCAGTCCACACTGCTGGCTGCTTAAATGGCTTCTCCGCCCATCCTCTCTCGAGTTCTGTTGCAGAGATGGTGACACGGAGCCCAGGGCGTCCATCTCTGATCTTTCAGATCATTTTGGTTTTGCTTTATTTAGTTTTGTGTCTTGCAAACAAAAGCATCCTGACGGATTTGGCTGGGGGCTGCCCACCACCGGTCAGTGACGCTCTCAAAAGAACCACCCGATCAGGAGGTGGGTAGACGAGGCTCTGAGATCTTTGTTTCGGCTCTACGACTCTCTTATTTCCTTAGGATGATTAAAAATAATGTAGTTTTTTTCCAGATGCAGGTGGGAATCATCTACAAACACACGGTCTTAATTATTTTATCCTCACAAACATTGTCGAGACAACACGGCATAGAACATTTTCACCTAAACTCCTACGACCTAACACCACCAGCAGGGACGCTGTCCTGGTCTTGGGATGCTTCCACTGGAAGCACGCTCGCTCGGGACACCTCAGAGAGCGGACGCTCAGTCAGACTTAAACCACAGCTCCAGAGGGCAGGTTCAAGGTAACAGCTAGCAATTTTAAATGGCAGTATGAAGACTTCTTCCCATACCCTTGCGTTTAAAACGCAGTAAGTGAATCAGGCAAACTCTAATTTAGTACTCAACTTTCATATATTTGAACAAATTATGGCTATTTTTAACAGGATTACGAAGATTAACTAAATCACTTGCGAGTGATTTCTAATCCTCTTGGAAGGAAGTATAATACACTTGCAAAGATAAGTATACTGAGTGTGGAAAAGGGCAATGAAAAATTAATAGGGTTTTAAGGTCAAAGATATACGCACACGTATAAAATCCTCCAATTCTTTCTTGTAAGACTCTGTCCTGGCAAACTCCTCAATCTTGACATTTTCCAAAGTGTTTCCACATCTTCCCAAGAGTGAAGGGTGCAGACCGCATCCCTGGCTGGGGGAGAGCAAATAGAGGAGCCCATCCTGTGACTCTTATACACGAGGGCCGTCAGGAAAGTGCCCAGCCACTGTTAATATAATTTTTCATACTATGTGGCTAGATACTTTCAGGACACTTCTTCACATTTATTTTTTTATTTTATTTTTTATTTTTAGAGACAGAGTCTCGCTCTTGTTGCCCGGGCTAGAGTGAGTGCCGTGGCGTCAGCCTAGCTCACAGCAACCTCAGACTCCTGGGCTCAAGCGATCCTCCTGCCTCAGCCTCCTGAGTAGCTGGGACTACAGGCATGCGCCACCATGCCCGGCTAATTTTTTCTATATAATTTTAGTTAGCCAATTAATTTCTTTCTATTTTTAGTAGAGACGGGGTCTCGCTCTTGCTCAGGCTGGTTTTGAACTCTTGACCTTGAGCGATCCATCTGCCTCGGCCTCCCAGAGTGCTAGGATTTCAGGCGTGAGCCACCGCGCCCGGCCTTCACATGTTTTTTTCCAATAGATTTATGGGGTACAATTGCAATTTAGTTCCATGGATATATTGTATAGGGGTGAAGACTGGGCTTTTTAGTGCACACATCACACGAACAGTGTACATTGTACCAAGAGGTGACTTTTCATCCCTCACCCGCCTCTTACCCTCCCACCTTTGGAGTCTCCAATGTCTATTATCCCACTCTGTGTGACCACGAGTATCCAGAGCCCTGAGCAGGACTCTGTTCTCGAAGTGGAGGTGCTCAATTGCACCACTAGAGGGAGGAAATAGCACACAATATAATCCTGATGGGGCGAGGGGGAGAGAGAGAGAGAGAGAAGAAAGAGATTGGCTTCCAAAAACCTTTTCCCCAACCCTTGAGCCGCGCCCCCTTAAGCCTTACAGGGCTCTCAAGGGGGAATTGAAAATGCACACGGGTCGAATGGTCTCGTGCAGACGCCCGCTCAGCTCGGTTGGGAGCACTTGCTGTGTGCCAGCATCCCGGCGCCCGCCTTACAGACCCTTCTGATGGATAATCACACCTTCCTCGCAAGGTTTCTGTGAGAGTCACTGTTTTGCAGAAGTAGCTGAGGCTCAGAGAGTAACTTGTTCAAGCTTATAAGGCAAGTCCTCTGGGTTCCAAAGACGGTGCCCTTAACAGTGTTTCCAGGAAAGACCTGGAACTCAGAGAGGATGATGCTCCTTGAGTGTTACAGTTTCATGATCCGAAAAAAAACTAGCTCCTGTCTTTGAGGTTGATATTGTGACATCTTAGCTGTGCCTGATAAGTAGTCCACAGCTTCCCATTAAAATTGGCCATGACATTCCCAAAAGAAGACAGAAGAGAGGATGGAGGGAGGAGGGAGAGGGAGGGAAAAAGCACAAGAGGCCCCCCTTCCCATGAACCTACAGTAACAGAAGGAAGACCCACGGCGCTGCAAATGCAGCTGGACTGAGATGCGCAAGTCATCGCTGGAAACCCTGTTGCTGCTCTGAACGTAAAGGCCTTAACCTATTTTTGCAAAAGAAGATTTCTATAATAAATAAGCAAAAAGTGGTATTATAATAACACTCTGCGTCTATAACATTAAATTGTATTAACAAAAATCAGGGTATGAAAGGAGGGGGTGGCAGTTCTTCCCATGGATAAGTCATAATCAAAAGTTATTTATTTTTTTACAATTAAATAAAGATAAAAGTATATATACAACTTTGTAGACCTAAAAGTAAAGGCTAATTGAGTTAAAGACAAAATGTCTCTTCTTTCAAATATAATAGAAAGAAAAAATATGTATATATAAGTATGTATGTATTAATATTAATAAGCATGATATTAATATTTTACATTAACATTATATTATATATTAAATATTATATGTAATTCTAAAAGATAGGAAATGAAGGGAAAAACAGTGGGCCCCCAAAGACAGAAGTATGAAACCCCATGGCAAGAATGAGTGAAAGAGAATTGTTTAAATCCCATAATTTAAAAAACAAGACTCAGAACAGATTTTCAAAAATGTAGCCATTTTCAGTTCTTAAAAGGCAAACTCAAAGCAAAAGGTAGGTGAAAAGTGTAAAAATGAAAGGTTGGGAAAAAATATATCAGATGAGAAGACAAAACAACAAAAAGGAAAGAGGAAAATTAATATCAGGCCACACAGGTGCTGTGGTTGGAACAGGCTTCTCCAGAATCCAGGTGTTGCCGATATGACAGTCTGCAGAGGTGGGGTCAAGCGTTAGGCAGCCATAAGCCTCCTCCCTCACGAGTGGGCTCAGGGCCCCCATGAAATGGGCTCCCCTCAGCCTGCCTGCCCTTCTGCCTTCCACCCCATGAGGACACAGAACCCTCCCCTCTGGAGAGGCAGCCCTCACCAGACAACCAAACCTGCAGGCGACTTGATCCCTGACTTCCAGCCTCCGGAACTGTGAGGAATAACTTCTGTTCTCTGTAAACTGCACCCAGGCAGCTGGTGAAGCATTACCTAGTCTCAATGCTCAGTAGGCACCGAGCCCACCCCACTTCTGCTGAAGGCGGAAACCCAGGCAGTTTGGCATTGACGAGAATGGTTGGGTTGGCCCAGGGGTGTCCGTGAGGGTGTTCCCAGAGGAGACAGGCATGCGGGCAGGTGGACGGAGCGGGAAAGACCTACCCTTGGGGTGGGGGGCAGATGGAGCAATTCGGCAGAAGGGTGAACTCTTGCTCTCTCTTCCAGAACTGGGACACCACCCTTCTCCTCCTGCCCTTGGACATCAGAACTCCAGGTCCTCCAGCCTTTGGACTCTGAGGCTCCCACTAGGAGCCTCCAGGCCCTTGGGCCTCCAGCCCCAGACGGAGAGTGGCACTTCCTTGGTTCTAGGCCACCAGACTCAGGTCGTGCTATGCTGCCGGCTCCCCTGGTTCTCCAGCTTGCAGGTGGACTTCTTGCGAGCCAGTTTCCTTAACCAATCTCTTCTGATCTCTCTCTATGTATCTCCTATCAGTTCTGTCTCTCCGGAGAACCCAGACTAAAACAGTAGGCTTCTCTATACTTTGCAGGTTGATCTCATCTGTTCTCCAGGTTTCAAACACCATCAATAGGCCGGTGACTCCCACACTCTCGTCCCATCCAGAACTGTACATCTAACTGCAGCCTTCTGTCCCAGGGAACCTCAAAACTCAATCTGTGCACTACTGCATGCTTTATCTCGTCCCTTAAACCTTCCCTTGCTCCAGTTTTCCCCATTGACTCATTCAACACACATACACACAGAGTTTATTTTTTCCAGACAGAGAGTGAGAATCAACTATGTGACATTCACACGGATTCACATATTTTGGGGGAAGATACATAATAAAAGAATGAACAAATTAACCAGGTCATTTCAGATAAGGATAAAACAAGAGTTTTGGGAAGCCCAGGACCAACTACAATAAGCATCTATGCTTCTCTTTTCGAATTTTCTGGTGATTCTCCTAGAATAGGTTTCCCTAAGTGGCATTGGTGAGCCCAAGGGTGTTTAGATTAGGTTGCCAAGGAAGGCCTGGCTGAGGAAGTTCCATCTGGCTGCTGATGGATAAGCTGGTGATTCAGTGAGGTAGGAGAGGAGCTTGCAAAGAAAGGGAATGGCAGATCCGAGGGCCACGGCATGGGAAAGAGGTAGGTGGGGACACAGAGCAGGAGGGAGGGTAGTCGGAGAAAGGTCAGACTTAGGAGATGAGGTCTTGGCTTGAAGTCTGTACGTAGCAGTCAGGACAGTCTAGGTTAGGCGGTAGTGGTAACAAACAGCCCCCAAGTTTCAGTGGTTTACAACAATATAGTTTATTTTTCTGCTCACTCCAAGTTCATTGAGGACTGACTGGGGACTCCGGCTGCTGCCCTCACTCCTGGACCCGTGCTGACAGGGTGGCCTCTCGGCAGCAGGGGCGAGGGGGAACAAGGTGAATCCAATCACGTCTTGTCTCTGAAACCTTCCACCCCGACAGGACACACATCTCCTCCACCCACATCTCACTGGTCCCAGGTCCGGTGGCCCAGCCTGCCAGTGTCAGAGTGTCAGGGAAGTGCGGCCCTACCACGTGCTTGTGAGGAGGGAGAGCCGGACTGTGTCAGATAGCCCCAGCGACACTGATGCCGAGGCAAAGATGCAGAACTTCATTCCAGGTGCAGTAGCGAAACGCTGGGGCGTGCTAGCCTGGTGAGTGGCAGGATCTGGTTCGGGTTTGTAAGCGGTCCCTCTGTGAGTGGGGTGGTGGTGAGGAGGACGTGGTTAGGGAGATCCGAGAGGAGGCAGGAGACCAGCTGGGCGGCTAGGATCCAGGGAGGAGACGGTGCGGCCACAGCCTGCAGTGGTGGCCAACAAGGCCAGCAAATGGTACAGTCATCGCACCCCAAAGCAGAAGCCTGGATCCCATCCCTGGCAAGCCCCGCTCACCACCTCCACTGTCTGCTCTGCTCGAAAGCAAAACACCGTCTGCTCTATCTGCAAAACAGAGTCCAAATCTGTCTCGTCTCATTCTCACCTGGCCTCTTGCCACGGCCCCCAGGTGGTCTTCTGGGCCGTTCCCCATGGAGCACTGGAACTGTCTTAGGGTAGATGTGGGTCCTGTCGCTCCCTCTTGCTCAAACCCTCTTCTCGGATTCCCGCTGCCCCTGGGATGAGCTCCCAGGTCTTCAGCCTGGAGTCTTCTCCCACTCTTATTCTGCACCCCCACGCCCCCAAGTGCCAGCCTCTGGGCCCCCTTTCGGTGCCTGGACGTGCCAGGTGGGCTTCCTCCCAGCCCGTTCACACAGGCTCTCTCCTCTGATTGCACAGACACCCACCCCTTCCTGCCGAGACACATGCACATGTGTGCACACTCACATGTGTGTGCACACCTGCCTGCCTCACCCTTCCTCATCATCCCAGCTTAAGTGTTGTTGTTTTCGAGCAGCCTCCCCTGACCACCCTTTCCCAACAATTTGAATTAGAGCCGCTGCTCTATGCTTTTATAGCACCCGAGGCTTTCCTTCACAGGAGTTACTGGAGTTTATGACTCTGCACGTGTGTGTGTCTGTGTGTGTGCATGCCTGTGTCTGTGAGCGTATAGTGTATAACTCTGTGTGCACACGTGTGTGTGCGTGTAATTGTCATCAGCCCTGGGAGAGCAGCGTGCATGAGTTTTGCTCACCACTGAATCACCAGTGCTGAGTGAGGTGCCAACCACAGGGTTGGCACTGGAGGTTTGTGGAATAAATACATGAAATAAATACCCAAAACAATGACAACCGCTCACATTGTATTTCTAAACAAACCATACAGATTACACCTAACAGAAGATATAAATACAATTTCATGTAAAATAAATTATAATGAAGTAAATGTGATCTGGATATTAGCTTCTAACCCTCTGTCCTCTAAGAAGTAGGAAATAGTCAAGCCATTTGCTGCTAAAATCCTCACTGGCCATTCTAGTCCTAGTCCTTCCTGCTACATTCGCTCTGGGTCTCAGCTTCAGCCAAGCAAGAGAAGAGAGAGTGACTCAGCTCCGGCGCGGTCCATGCCGGCCTGGAAGGAAAGCCGTGACTTTCTCAGCAGGGATGAGTCATCACGGTAACAGGAGGGCAGGTGGCCTGGGCCGCTGGGTGGCCAGCGTGGCCAGCACAGGCAGCATGTGCCTTTGCCAGGTGGCCCTGCCTAGCATCCCGCCCCCTGAGCCCTGGCCCTCTCCCTGTCGGCCCACGTTCACACACATGAGAGGAGAAGGCAGCTTGGGGAGGATCAGAGCTGTTCAGGGCTGTGTGCGCTGCCACATTTATTAATAGAGCCACTGTGAAACCGTTTGGACTGAAAAAGTGCAACAAAGTGACTCAGGTGCAAAATGCCTGCATCAGCAGGTGCTGACGCGGCCTCTGTCTGCAACGGAAGCAACTGGAAATGTCCTGAATTGATCACAGGCCCAAGTCAACGTTTGTACAGCCCACCCTGGGCGGGTCCAGCGGTCACTGTGAGTGGAGCCTGCATTGGCTGCAGTGGGGGACCTGGCTATAGGGACATGCTAAGGTCAAGTCCACCGTGCAGGGGAGGCCAGCCTGCGGTGGGGAGGGGGCCTGGCAGTCAGGGCAGGAGATGAGAACTATCGACAGGCACAGTGGGCCCTTTTTGGGTTTCTGGCCCCTGTCTCATGTTGCTAAGACTTTCTCCATCTTAACACAGACTACGGAGTCTTTTCAAGACTACGGTTCTTTTCAAGAGCATGTTCAGCCCTTGTGCAAGGCTTTCTGGTGGCTTCTGAATAGGGCTGAATATTTTACTCTCTTCAAGTGGTGCAGCTCTGTTTTATACCAAGGAAAACTATCTACTGGAATGAATTTTATTCTTAAGATTACCAAGAATGCTCAAACCTTTGTTTTTATAGGAAACTGTCCAAATATATTAATATGAGGGCAACTCCTAAAGTCCTCATTTTTCAGGGTGAATAGCCCTGCAGCCTCCGGCATTTGTTATAGGACCTGGTTTCCCCAGACTTAGAGCCCCCGCTTTTCAGAGGCAGCAGCTGAGGTTATGAGAGTGGACTTTGGCATCAGAGGGTCTCAACTTGAGCCCCAAATGCACCCAGCTCTGCCACCTGGGGCCAATCCTCATCATCTCCAAGGTCTAAAGCTTTCCCACCTCTACAATTAGAACAAGGGCTCTTACCCCATAGGGCTGTTTTAAAGGGTCAACAGACAATAAATATAGATGGTTGGGGTAACACCTAACATCTAGTAAACAGTCGTCTGTGTTCGCAAGGAAAGGGCCCCGGCCAGTTTGCACCGTGTTCTTGAAGCATCCCTGTCTGAATAAATGAACACGCCTGGGATCCAACTCATACAGCAGGAGCCGGGCATTAGCCCCCTACTCTGAGCCTGTTCTTCAAGAAATGACACCTTAGCGGGACGGGGCCTTCTGGGGGCCACATGACACGGACAGCCACACTGATGTGCATTGTAGTTAACCAGGTCTGGCAAGAGGGTTAGTATTATTAAAATGCCCAGATGAACATGAATATTTGCCAAGATTTCTGATTATTTTCTTGTTTTACGACTGTATTGAGGTATAACTGGAAATGAACAGACTATGCATGCCTTGACCGCACAGTTTGATAAGTTTGACATATGCACATGCCGGGGAGCCATCGCCACACTCCGGACAGTCCCTGCAGGAGCCTCCCTTGTCAGTTGTCACTCCCCTTGTCCCCAACCCGTCCCCAGCCCATCCTCAGGCAACACTAACCTTGTTCTGTCACTACAGACTAGTCTGCATTTTCTAGAATTTTATATAAATAAAATCGTACAGCATATACTCTTTTTTACAGCTTTTTTCACTCCATGTACATATTCTGAGATCCATCTGCGTGGTCGTGTCGTATGCTATCGGTAATTCATTCCTTCTCATTGTTGAGTGATATCCCATTGTGCTGCTGGCCGTAATCTGTTTATCTCTTCCCTGTTGATGGACATTTGGGTTGTTTCCAGTTTGGGGCTTTCACAAAGACAGCTGCTGTGCACAGTTGTCTGTGAGCCTCTGTGCAGACGTTGCTTTCTTTTCTTTTGCGAAAACAGTAGAAGTAGAATGGCTGGGTTGTATGGTAGGTGTGTGTTTAATGTTTTAAGAAACTGCCAAACTGTTCCCAAAGTGTTTGCACCATATTTACATTCCCTCAGCAGTGTGTGAGTTCTGCCGGAACTTGATATGGCTGGTGTTTTCAGTACGGCCGTCCTAGCGGTGATGTAGTGGTATCTGACTGTGGTTTTAATTTGCACTCCCCGAGAGCTGAGATCTTAGTCACTGCTGGACTTTGCCCCTCCTGATGTTAGGATTCTGGCTGTGTCTTTCTCCAGTGACAGAAAGTCAGAGCCTATCCTTGGGCACTGCGTGACCCAGAGGGAGGCAAACGTCTACTGCAGGTACAGGACACAGCAGGCCCTGGGAAGCACCAGGCCTTGAATTCAGAGAGCCAGGGAAGGCTTCAGAGACTAGGAGACTCTTGAAGAAGGGGGTGGGGGAGTTTTCCCAGTGGATTGAAAGGGTAGAAACAAGGGACGTTCCTGGGGCGGTACAGTGTGCGAAGGCAAGGCAGCTGGGGGAGCCACGAGGGGCAGACCGAAGGCCTCTAGGCCATGAGGATATTATTGTTTTTATCTTATAGGAGAAGGGGACGTTTTTGCACATTTTGAGTATGTTTTAAGAAGGTCAGAGTAGCAGCAGTTTGCAGGATGGGAGAAGGGGATGGTGCCCGGGAGTGAGTGACCAGCTGCATGGTCTAACCCTCGATCACATGCAGGCCACCAAGACTGCTGAAACTGTCCTGGGGAGAGGCTTTATGGGCCCGAACTCAGTCAGTTATGGTGCGGAGGAGGAGAAGGGAGCTGATTAGGCTTTGATGACTGCAGGTACAGGGATAAGTTTTTGCTTTGGATGACTAGACCGCTGAAATGTGAAATGCAGAACTTAGGGAAGGATATTTGTGGGGAAGAGGTGATGAACCTGGGTTTGGGGTGTATACATTGGGAGGCACCAACAGGACATCCCATGGACAATGGCACGGGGTCTGGACTGTTGAGAGTCACAGTGCACATGAGCACGGTGAAGCCGAGGCTAAGGATGAGATTGCCCAGGGGCGTGCCCAGCAAAGCCACCACAGTTAGCAGGAAGCCAGAGGAAGAGAAGCCTCCAGAGGCAGTGGTGGGAAAGAGAGGGAGACCACCAAGTTCCAGTCAGCGTGGGGGAGTCGAGGTTTAAACAAACTCTGCAAACGATGAGTGGATGGAAGCACAGAGAGGTGAGCTGGGACTGAAACTGTCGGCCCACGGGAACTGGGAAGGAGTGTGCAGGGGTGTCACTTCAGCCCCGTGGTGGGGGTGGTAGGTATCAAATGACCCTAGGGAGGCTGGAGCGCAGAGCTAGGAACCCCCCATGGGATCCATGAAAGAGAACTCCAATGCTCTGCCTACCTGGGATGGCGGCCAGATAGCAGCCGCTTGTCGGCGATGAAGGAGAAAGCAGACAAACACCCGTGGGCCAGGACCCGGTCGCTTGTGCCGCTTTCCAGTTCTAGGATTGGAGTTGCCATGTACTCTTGGGGTGAGAACCTGAACTGCTAATATACAAGCTCGTTCTCTGAGCTGTGGTCTCTGGGAGATGTGACTGCAGGTACATGATAAACAAGGAAGGATGATGCCCGGAGGACAAGAAACGCAACCCCTATGCCAAGTGGGCATTATGGTGCACATTGCAAATGAACACTACAAAGCACACTCAGAAACCAGGTGTCTCAGAAGAAAGCCAAGAAGGTAACAAATTATAGAATACATTTTCATTAGCTGGAAAATGGAAAAAAAATAGAGAAAACTGCAAAGGATTTTAAGAGTGTATGTTTAAAATCCTCAGAAAGGCAAAAGAAGTGACAGCAACTGTAAACAAGAACAGGCAGTTATGAAACAAAAAAATGTCAGTTAGGAATCAAGACCAATATGGATAAAGATTCAATCTTAAAATTTGGAAAAAAAATATAGCTATTGAAATATAAGCCTGAGTAAATGAGATCAACGGTAAGCTGGGAAAAAATTTGACGAGTGCATTTGGAAGACAGAATTGAGGAGAGATCAGGAGATAGAAATAGGAAAGAGAAGTAAAGGAAGGTGGAGAAGATACTGAAAAGGTCCATATGGATCAAATGGAATAGGGAAGAGGCAAAGTTAACTGAGCACATGGTTAATTATTTCTGGATGGGAAGGAAACTATGAGTGCCTCAGACCCAAAGAGCACAACGAGGGCCAAGCAGGGTAAACATGCAAACAAAACTCCAGATTTAGATGTTTATAGTGAACCCACAGATCAGAGATGAGAAATGAAAATTTTCAAACTACTAGAAGGAAAAGACTCTTTGTACTAAGGAATGGCTATCGGAGAGACAGCTAGACTCTTCATCAGCAAAAGAGAGGCCAGAAAATAACAGAGCAAAATGTTGAGGGGAAATTACTAACAAGGCAATATTCTATGCTCAGCTGAAACATCTTTTAAGAGTTATGGTTATATATAAATATTTCTAGATATGCAGGTACTATAATTCTGGGCAAGGTGGCAAAATGAGCAGATATCAAACAGCAGTAACATGATCAGGAGAATTTGGAAGAGAGTTTAAAAGTCCTTGACTTTCATCTGGGTGGAGAATTCAACATTATTCTCATTTATGTATGTTGTTATAGTTCACAACAAAAATGATTTTTGTTTTTTAAGCTAGGATCCTTGTCTTATTCAGGAGATTTTGATTAAAATTAGATTTTGGCTTTAGGAAAATATTATCTTGTTGGAGCATGTATTTCCCAACGTGGCTCTTTTAATAATGTGAACTTCTCAATGGAAAACAAAGCTGCTTCGCTCTGGGTTCTTTCCTCCTTGAAGTGCTTTGAATTGGATGTTTTTTCCCCTTTTTGGTAATGCCAAGATCTAGGCTATAATCACATTCATTTTGCACATGGCAATAAACATTCAATTAAAGTCCCAAGCGCACAAGATCAAAATCCACTAGCTAACACACAAAGCTGACATAATTACCTCCCCTAGAACACTGGTTTAGAGGAACAGCAAATTACAGTTGTTAAATCATCCACAGGAGGGCTCTCCCGATGTTCCAAATGCAAAAAGGGAAGGTTGGAAGTATATGGAAATAATCTGGGGGGAAAATGGACTGAATCTTCACCGTTTAAACAGCATTTCAGTGGATTATAAGATTCAACAGAATGCCACATCTGGTAGATACGAGCCTTCCGCTTTGTGCTACTGTACTCATAGCAACATGGGAAAGACCCATTGGTACGAAGGAACAAGAATGTTTTTCTGCAAAGTATAGTCTGAATGTAAACGGAATGATTTCAACACAAAGATCAGCAGCAACAACCTGGTTTTCTGATTATTTCATTTGCCCAGTTTTACTTAAACGACCTAGTAGTCAAAGAGAAGGAGCCTGGGAAGATAAGAATTGTTAAAGAGTGGTTATTTTCTCTTTCTCTCTCTTTTTCTTGACCACCTACTCCTTTGCTAACAGGGCTATTTTATTTTATTTATTTTATTTTATTTCATCAAATTATGGGGGTACAAATTTTAAGGTTTCAAATAATGCCCT
>VBSM01003186.1:2997468-3010179 GCA_008086735.1 Cheirogaleus medius
TAATGGGATTGCTGGATCAAATGGTAGATCCATTTGTATCGCTTTAAGGTATCTTCATATTGCTTTCTATAGAGGTTGACAGCTAACAGGACTATTAAAAACAAAAACTACTATTGGCTTTCAATCACAGCTTCCTCTATCTGGAGTTCTGAAGTTATAGGGGAAACAAAAAACAACCCAAAAGGTAAAGGCTCAATACAGTATCCTATTTATGATGGGGACGCTGGGCCGGAGAATGCAACTTGGATCGAGTGCAGGATTGCGGTTTCCTACCCCTCCCGGAGGCTGAACCTTCCCACTCGGTCAGGGGCTGCACAGCTGGGGCTGCAGACTTCTCTGCATCTGCGGTGAAGGGCTATGGACTTTGTCCATTGACAGGCAGCTCCGAGAGGAAGCGCAAGCCAGTGCCTAGCCCAGGCAAGGACGGCTGTCCCTACTCAGTCTCACCATCAGGAGATGAGCCTGCCAGAAACCTGAAGAGGAAGAAGGAAGCCACCTCTCCTGTACTTCCTTGATTGAGCAGAAGTGTTACTGTTATGGGGCAAGGAAGAAATAAGAATGTTCCGTCTATATCATCCGCGGAGTGGCTGGACAGCTTTACCTACATTATCCTGATGCTTTAGGTATAATAACAAGTTCTTATATTCGCTCAGATTATTTTTCCTGTTTCTCACTTGTTTGGCTACTGCTCTACAGCTTCGCAATACCAACAACAACAGTACACACACCCTCAGCCTTCCGCAAAGACCCGGCATAGCAAACTAGTGTAGTATTTTTCCTTTTTTCTAATAAAACTTCCCTTGCATTTCTGTTGCATTATTAATAGTGAAAGGAGTCAGGATAGGAGAGGCAGAGAAGTCAGAGACAATAGTCAGCCCATCCCTTTGGTCTTTCTTAACCGGGGAACAGAACAATGACAGTGCCGGAGGGAGTCGCGTTCCCAGGGAACAGTGACCTAAATAATGGTGACAGCTGGTGAAAATGTTGAGCACTCAGAACATCTCAGGCTGGGATGAGGTGGATGGTTTACTGTTTCAGCATGGCTACAGGCAGACTTACATTGATTCAGTAATATTCCTACCTGCACTACAAGGTGAGTGGCAATATCTCAAATTAAGCTTTTGTGTAGACTTTTTAAATTTATTTATTTTTTTATTTCAGCATATTATGGGGGTACAAATATTACGGTTACGTATATTGCCCATGCCTCCCCTCCCCCCTCGAGGCAGAGCTTCAAGTGTGACCATCCCCCAAGCATTGCACATCTCACTCATTAGTTTGTACATATCCATCCCCTCCTCCCCCCTCCCACCCGCCCAACACCCGATAAATGTTATTCCTATACGTCCACTTAGGTGTTGATTCGTTAATACCAATTTGCTGGTGAGTACATGTGGTGCTTGTTTTTCCATTCTTGAGATACTTCACTTAGTAGAATGGGTTCCAGCTGTATCCAGGAATATACAAGAGTTGCTATATCACCATTGTTTCTTAAAGCTTAATAGTACTCTATGGTATACATATGTCACATTTTGTTAATCCACTCCTGTATTGATGGGCACCTGGGTTGTTTCCACAACTTTGCAATTGTGAACTGTGCTGCTATAAACATTCAAGTGCAGGTGTCCCTTTTGTAGAGTGCCATTTGATCTTTTGGGTAGGTGCCCAGTAATGGGATTGCTGGATCAAATGGTAGATCTACTTGTATCGCTTTAAAGTATCTCCATATTGCTTTCCACAGAGGCTGAACTAGTTTGCAGTCCCACCAGCAGTGTAGGAGTGTTCCTATCTCTCCGCATCCACACCAACATTTATTGTTTGGGGACTTTTTGATAAAGGCCATTCTCACTGGAGAATGTGAGATAAGTGATATCTCATTGTGGTTTTATTTGCATTTCCCTGATGATCAGAGATGTTGAGCATTTTTTCATATGTTTATTGGCCATTATTCTGTCTTCTTTTGAAAAATTTCTGTTCATGTCCTTTGCCCACTTTTTGATAGGGTTGTTTGATTTTTCCTTGCTGATTTTCCTGAGTTCTAAATAGATTCTAGTTATGTGTAGACTTTTAGAAATCTTGCTGTGTCTATTTTCTTTTCAAATACAAAGTTTTTTTTAACTTTTTAATTTAAAAATAATTATATATTCAGAGGAATTTGCAAAAATAGTACAGAGAGGTACCACATACCCTTCACCTAGTTTTCCCCAATGGTAACAGAACTATGTGAACATGACAGTTTCAAAACTAGGAAACTGATGGTATAATCCACAGACCTTATTCACCAGTTCATGTGAACCTATCTGTATGTGTGTGTGTATGTATGTGTGTGTGTGTGTGGTTTTGTCATGTGTGGATTCACGTACCCACCACCACAATGAACATACAGATTGTTCCATCACCACACAGATTCCCCTTGGGCTGCTAAGTTTCTTAATATTTTAATGCTCACCTAGTTTAGTAAAAGACTGGTTTCTTAATGAAATAGTATATTGAACACTGTTCTTATAATAGACGTAAGATAAAATCCTTTGCCCTAGCACCAATGTGCTTTTTCCCGCTTGGAGACGGTTTATCCTAATTCCAGACAAAGATTATGAAAAAAATAATCAATCTTGGGATTCTTGTTCTCACAAGTGAAAAATACACACGGTAAGTAAGTAAGCCTCACGTGTCCTTTTCACTTTGAGCAATGCCGCTTGGGGGTGGTCGTTAGAAGTTAGGGGCATGGGTGGCCCTCCAGAGACACCTGCAACTCCACCTGGCTGGCACTAATCTCATCTTCCCAGCCCCCGCCCGGCCCCACCCAGCCTCTTATGAACACCAGAGGAAGGTATTCATAAGAATGAAGGAATCGAGTCTGTGTTAGGTGAGGAAGTGCTGCAGAATGATAGTCTTGAAAATGTATTTCCCCTTAGGGGAAAGGGATTTGACTCTTGTTTAGAGTATCAAGGAGCCAATCCCTGGGAGAACACCCAGGGCGTCACATTTGGCTTCTAGAGAAGACAGCACTTTCTAATTGGAGGCCAGCCTGGAAAGGCAGGAGATCTTTGGGGAGGAAATGATCTTAGCATCACTAAAGGTGTTTAAGAACAGGCTGGATGGCCACTTGCCAGAGAGGTAATATCAATAACAATTCAAGCACTGGGGAGGGCTAGGTGGAAGGGCAATCTTTAAAAGCCTTAAGACAGCAAGACTTTCACCAACACTCAGAAACCTGTTGCTGTAACCACATATACATGATCTGTAATGAGTTGACCATTTAGAGTTTTCATAGCAAGTACTGGGAGAGTATTTGCCTTACAAATAAAAGATGTACAAAGCCCTCTATGCTTTATACTGTCCTAGAACTCCTCCCCAACCGGCACTTTATGCAAAGCTAATACCATTTCATCTGCTGGGTTGGAAGCTATGGTTACGACCTCTAATTCTGCAGAGAGTAGCACAAGACAGAGTGTCTGTGAATGACATATATGCAACATGTGTAAGGAGCCCAGGTAAGTGCTTCGCAGCTTCCTTGTCCTGACATACCAGTGAACTATGCATCCAGTAGAGCCTCTTCTTGTTCCTCTTCTCTGTATAATTGTTGGATGAGGGAGTGGTGTGTACTGACAGGTGTAGTGGAAAGTGAATTAGCCCATAAAAAAGCATCTTAGTCACTTCACCTCTTCCCTTCCTCCCTCAAAATGAGGATCAAAGGAGATAAGTTTGAAAGAATAAACTCAGCTTCATCTTATCAACAAGTTGCTTTAGTGATGTTTTAGGGAGCCAGCATTCAATACTTTCCTCTCCCTAAAGGTCTGTCAACTTCTATTAGAGTTTCAGCAACAAAAGTCTTGACTTTACCCACTCTTTCTGACCATAGACTTACCAGTCTTGGGTGCTAAGCGTAAGTGCACTGGAAGTCTCTCTTTCTCCCCTCCTGTGTGGGAGAGCAACTTGCAGTCGTGGGAAAATGATCGACTTGCCTTAAGCAATTAGGGTGCTGTTCCTCATTTTTTTAGAGAGGGAGAAATAAAAGATACTGAGGACTTCCTGTCTGGACAGGATGGCATAAAATCATTTCTCCCTCTCCTCCCTGCTAAGCATGACTATAAACTCTGGAGATAACTCAAGGGGCCACCAAAGGAGAACACTGAAAAGATGCTAAGAAGAAGACAAGCTGAACAGCGAACTGGGGAGCAGAGGAATAGCACAGCAATAGGATGTTTTATGTCCCAAACACAACAGAGAAAGTGACCCCAACCTGGCCCTTCCTCACCCCAGGCTGGCAACAGAAAGCAGTGCAGGTGGCCTCATCCATCCCCTGAATCGAATGGGAGTCCTTCTGACAACAGCCCAGCATGATACTACAGGAAGGGAGGGGTCCACTGGGCGCCCCGCCAATACTAAGTGGCAAGGGAGGCTCTCTTCTTCTCCTCCTCGGTCCTGAGCTTCCCCCTTTCATAGGGAGGCACCAGAGCAGGTGGGTGAAACTGGAAAAGGGGCCCAGCCACATAAAACAACCCAAGAAATCTCTTCACCCCCACGAGTCTGAGACTCTCCTCCCTCCCTGAAGGACACCTGGAGGTCTGCCTGGGGAAACAGCTTTTGCCTTCTCAGGTAGCATCAGCAGGGAACAGTTAGGGCTCCTATGCCACCAGGTAAACTAACAAGGCAAAAATAACATGGCAAAAGCTCTGAAAATCGAGCTGTCATTATTGGAATTCCAGCTGATAAAAGTAGCCCAGGCTTTGTGTGCTACACCGAAGCAGGGGGCTGCCTTCTACTCAGCCACAAAAAACAATGGTGATCTAGCACCTCTTGTATTATCCTGGATAGAGCAGAATGGAAAATCAAGCACCACGTGTATGCACCATCAAATTGGTACTAACTGATCAATACTTAGGTGCTCAATGGAGGTAACATTCATCGGATGCCAGGCAGGTGGGAGGGGAGGGGATGGGTATATTCACATCTAACAGGTGTGGAGCACACTGTCTGGGGGATGGGCACGCTTGTACCTCTGGCTTGGGCAGTGCAAAGGCAATATATGTAACCAAAATGTTTGTACCCCCATAATATTCTGAAATTTAAAAATTAAAAATTAAAGAAGTTGCCCTTTTAGTGGGCACATAAGACAAACCCATGGCCAGGCTGCTGGTGACTTGCCCTGATGCATTTCTCTTTATTCCCTGAGTGAAGCTTGCTCGCTCTGTTTCTACACTCGCTTAAGCTAGCACGGGGCAAGGAAGGCCCAGAAATGCCGAGGCCGCTGTCGCGGGTGCCAAGTGAAGCATGTAACGCGTTCCTACGCATTATTCAGTACCTTGAATAATCTGGCTTAGTCTCCCTTTTCATTACAAATACCCTCCCTAGAGTTGAAGAAATTACAGCTCATTATCTTGCCTAATTTGCATGCTTACCAATTATGTACCTAGCAATACAAAACACTAGAAGACAAATGTTTAGCAGCAAACAATGATTTAAATCTGGAATATACCCTTTTCCTCATTCTCATCACCAATGTTTTCTCTATTTTGCTGCAGACACAAACAGGAGAGCGAATCCTTTGCGGACAAGGGTCTTTGGGGGCCTCTTTTATCACCTAAAGCAGGGGTCCTCAAACTTTTTAAACAAGGGGCCAGTTCACTGTCCCTCAGACCGTTGGAGGGCCGGACTATAGTTTTAAAAGAAACTATGAACAAATTCCTATGCACACTGCACGTATCTTATTTTGAAGTAAAAAACCAAAATGGGCAAAAATACCTGGCGGGCTGGATAAATGTCCTCGGCGGGCCACATGTGGCCCGCGGGTCGTAGTTTGAGGACCCCCGAGTCCTAAAGCTTTGAGCCAAGGAGAACCATTAAGACAAAAAGTCCCCACAATAAAAATACTTTTCTGCTGTTAATTAGAAATTCAGACTGCTCCATTGCAGGGATTTTGTTCTTGTTGGGAGCTTCCTGTTCCCAGTCTTTCAGTCTTGAAAATTCTAGAATATGAGGGTAAGGAGATGTGTTGCTGGTTGGGGCTAGGGTATTAAGCAGAGGAGTAGAGGAGTCAGAGGGCGATTGTCCCTGGCAGCGAAACCAAGGGAAATGCCGCACTGTACTCCCACCCCTGGGCCCACCGAGTCCCACGAGGGAGGCTCGTGCTGACGTCTTCCCACCACCCCACACCCCCAGACAGCCCTGGACCCACGGCCCAGCCCCGATCTCACGACCACACAGCCAACGCTCATGCCCTTTTCTTTCTCCCCAGTCTGTCTTACCAGACCAGCTCCAGAACATTCCAAACATCTGCATTCTTTATGCTGGCTGCCCACTGAGGAAGAGCATGAGATGAAACTACCCAACGCTAAGGCCAGTCACGCTGACAGCCATGTGTCATTTCCTGTCTCAGCTGGGCCCCCGGTATCGCCTGGTAAAATTTCTTTCTTATTTGTCTCCGTTTCTCTTTGCATTCACCACCACGAATATTCCTGGCAGTCACCATGCAAAGTGCCAAACAGGTGTGTGAGTTTCCGAGGGAGGACTGCAGTAACAATGACCACGAGTGGGGTGGCTTCAAACAGCAGGAACTTATTTGCCCATGGCTCTGAAGTCTAGAAGTCCAAGGTCAAGGTGTCAGCAGGACTGGCTCCTTCTGGAGGCCCCAAGGGAGAAGCTGCTCCTAGCCTCTCTCCAGCTCCGGGGGGCCGCCTGCCCTGGGCAATAACTGGCTTGTGGACGTCACTCCCATCTCTGCTTTGTGTCCACATGGCCTTCTCACCTGTGTCTTCTTTGTGTGGGCGCCCCTGTTTCCCTCTTCTTATAAGGACACCAGCCTTCGGGTTAAGGCCCACCCTAACCCAGTATGACCTCATCCAGTTGGACCTCATCTTAACTTGATTACATCTGCCAAGTCTCAATTTCCAAATAAGGTCACATTCTTGGGTAACAGGGGTTAGGACTTGAACATACGTTTTGGGGGGAGACGATTATATCCACTACAGTAGGTGTCTGATATTTAGAAAGCACATACTATTCATAGATTTTAGTTTTCTTTTTAAGAAATCATTATCCAGCCCCTGTACTCTCATCGGATGATTTGCACTTTCTTCCTTAGAAGAAAAATCATTAAATACGTACTTCCTCAACTTCCCCCACCTGCCCCACATCCTCACACCCTCCGCTCTGTCTCACAGGGGCTCCTCCTGTTCCAAGTCCAGTCCTCCATCTGTCTTTCCTCTATTCCTCGTTTCCTGACTCTACTGAAAACCATCCTAACACCGTCCTGATTAAAAATCTACCTGAAGTACCCATTGCTTCCAGGACACATCCTTCTTTTAGGAACTGCTAATGCGCGAGTCCTTGTTAGTAAGCCAACCTCCTACCTCCCAAGAGACCTTCTGCGTTGGCTTTAAGGCACCCAGAAGCTCTCCGTACCTCTCTCCCAGGATACTCCTGGGAACAGGTCGCTGTGAAGGTCCAAGTTCGTTTTCCTGGCACCTGGTGAATGTGCTAGATCTGCTCCTTCTTGAAGAAGCCCTACCACTAATTTTCAGGGTTATTGTTAGCACGTTGCATTCTTTGGCTATTTTGTGGAGAATCCTTAACTAAACACATTCTTGGACATCAAGTCTCCCAAGGCTTCTGATTGGTTTATCACAAATTTCACACACATTCAGGCTACAGTTAAAGGAAATCCTCATGAAATTGTCAAGTATCTTGCATTGGGCTCTAAAGGCCATGGAAGCACCCTAAGAAATGGGAAGGACTGGGTTTGCGCCGTCTAGCAGACGAGAGGGTGTTAGATGGATTGTGGAGTAGGAGGCATCTTTGAGGGATCGCAGAGACCAGGGGTAAAGGGCACTGGGAATGAGTAACTGTCATTTTTATTTCCCCCCAAGTGTCAATAAAGTGGGCTTTGCAAACTGTATCTCAATGAGCTCGACACTGATCCTAGAAATAATTCTCGCATAGAATGTATTGTGGAAGGAGTAGTTAATGAATCCCAAATAAGGAATCAAGGAGAGCTTTACTAAACCACACTCACCTCCTTTTGTGAAAGAAACTCTTCTGCTAGGGGTTTAAAGGAAGGAGATGAAGTGGCTTTAGACTCACTGATCTTCATGTTGGTGTGTTCCATGATGTCACCATGCTAAGTGCCCTCCAGCCACCAATCAAGCACCTTCAATGACGGGGACTCTTACCTCCTAGGGCAAGTCATTCCATCTTGGGGCTGCTCAGACTCCAAAGAAATTTCTTTTTCTTCCCTTCTATTGTGCCAAAATTGGGCACCCTGAGGCTTCGCCTTATTGCCATTAATTAATTTAAGCATTAACAAGTTTATTATGTGGAAGCCGTCACCACCTGCACCCTAACACTGAGCTCTTCACTTGGCCTGACATCAAATCAGCAGCACTGGCAGCCACGTCTCTCCGTGAGCCCCTTATTGGCTTCCTCGCGGCCAAAACACCAACATCCTTTATGTGCAGCAGCAGCCAAGTCATGCTGCCGTGCTTCATGGGTGCCGCTGGATTTCTTATTCAGCGCAGGATCTGACATTATCCTTGTTGAATTTTCTTATATTCTGTTCAGTTTCTTAATTAGCTGCTCTTAATTAGGAGTAGGTTCCAGAATCATCTGCAGAGCTTTTTCCAAACACGGAAGCCTGTTCCTCTCTCCACGCGGACTGCATCCCATGCAGGACAATGCGTGGTGCCCACAGGGAAGATGGACCATTTTCTCCGTTTGGAGGGTCCTGGAGCCCAGAACATACAGAGCAGCCTGAAAACAAGGCTGGAGCCAGCACGCAGAAGATTCTGCAATAGAGGGTGAGGTGGGTTCAAGAAATATAGTTTTATTATTATTATAATCCTATTATCATCCTTGAGCTGGTATGTTCCAGAAAAGCATGATTAAAATTAAAAGGAAGACAAAAATAACTCTTTGCAATAACTGTAAGAGGGAAAGAGCTAATATTTTAATACAAACAGAGTTCATAAGCATCAATAAGAATAGTAGAAATCCCACAGGTAAACATGCTAATGATGTTAATAGATACTTACAGGCAGAGAAAGAGAAATGATGAATAAATATGGAAACAAGGTCACTGTGTGCCTAGTAAATCAAAGAAATGCAAATTTAAGTAATGCCAAGATTGTTTTCAGAGTTTTTTTTTTATTTTGCTCAATGCTCTCTGAAGTACAATAAAGCAAATCACACACTGCTTCTGAAAGTGCACTAGCAATAATTTCCACTCTGGGGATTCTATTGCAAAGAAAAACAGCCTTATGAAAAATATGTATGCTCCAGATGTTAATTTTAATGATGTTTAATAGTATTTTTAATAGTGGACAAAAAGAAATAACTGAAATGTCCAGCATTAGAGAAATAACTAAGTATGTATAGCTATCTCCTGCAGAAAGCTGAGTCCCACCTCCCCTGTGAGCACTCAGAATTTCTCGATCAAATCTCCAGTATTCTAGGATCACATCACACTGTGATTGTCTGTCTCTGTGTCTGTCTTCCTTCCAGGAAAAAATTCTTTGTGGCAGGTATGCTTTTTGTTTATCTGTCCATCTCCACTACCAGTGTGGTGTATAACTTGCACTAGGTGTTCAATAAATGTTTATTAAATGGATAAGGGCAAAATACGTGGATTGTCCTGTACTTGTAAAAATAATATTGGGAGTATGTCATATAATTAAAAAGGGCTTATGTGATAATGAAAGGCAGAAAAGGGCAGAGTGCATTCTTGTATACATAATGACAAAAGAGCTCATATTTGTTAAGTGCCTTTTGTGCTAAGTGCTATGTATATACATATATGCATGTATGTATGTGTGTGTATATATATATTTTTTCTTTTCATCCTTTTAATGATCCTTTGAGTTTCCATCTACTCTTTTATTTTAAGGTAGACAGCATTACTATTTCCTCTTTACTGGTTAAGAAGCCAAACCTTTGGGAGTTAAGAAACTCAGCCAAGATGCTACTGCCAGGAGGTTTAGTGAGGCACATCCTCACGCTGCTTGACACCGGCAGCCAACCATGCTATACCACGTCTAGTGTGAATGTGGACACAAAGACTCCAAATCCTGCACTGAAAACGTGACGTGCAAAGCTTACCGAACTATTAACCATGATTGGCTTTGTTTAGTAGGATTATGAGGGTTAGTTTTTCATTATTAAAAATTTTCTATATTGACCCAATATAACAGTCACAGTGAGAAAAACAATAATTATTTTTAAAAAGCACTGGCAATTAAAGTGGACAAGTATTCACTATAAAATAAAAATCTGTCTTAGAACCCACCCAAAGGGTCCTGTTTCCTGAAGTACTAAAAGGAACTCGCCAGTCACCCAGAGCAGATGGCGGCTGGCCCGTCCGGCAGGTTCCCATGCATTCAGGACGCCAGCGGAACTGAGCAGCAGAATCAAGACACAATTTCAGCTTGAGTAACTTACCCAGAAATCAGAAAATCTAGAGAAAAGCTATTTGCGTGTCCGAATACACATCAGGATCGTTGCACAGTTTGGTGTTGCTTTTATTTTTATTCCATACGGCACGTAGGAACTTACTCTTCAGTACTCAAGGCCTCTAAACGCTTTTATGTGTTCAGACAGGAAATGTGCATTGTACAAGGTGAGTTCAAAGAATGGCGTCCAGAAGAGTTGGAAGTTGCAGTGTATTTTCAAACCACACAGCCAGACGTGGATGGTGCAGAAGGGGAGTGAATGAAGGGACATTTCCTGTCAAGTGTGCAAGATGTCCTGGCATGGGCCCATCAATGTTTCTCTGACATTATTAATTGGGGGAGCAAAGACTTGCCTTTGAAGTGCATCATGCCAAGGAGTTGAATTCGTGTCAGCAGGACACAGCTGCACAGGCTCCGGGGTGGCCAAGTGGTTATTGGACACGGCATAAGTAGTCCTGTTGGCATTTCATTGTAATTCACCATTAATTTCAAATTGATGCCAATGAAATAGGACACTGTGACAGACTAATGGCTTCCTTCCTCTTGCTGATGGCAGCTGAAGTGTTTATTTTCCTAGCTGGAGGCCTTGATCCCACGGCCAGAGGTCAATTACAGAGACTACCGAGTGAATTATGATTCATTTTAAAATATTCTGCAAAAACATAATTGGGGTTTATAAAAATGTAATAAATGTTCATGGAGTCTTTGTTAAGCACTGAGATTCTCAGTACGACAGCCAGAATAAATGCTGCTTGTTTCAGGCAAAGAAACATGAGCAACTTCCTACAGGTGACCACACGCTCTATCGAGGCTCCGGAATTTAGCAAAGAGACGTTTGCATTCATTTTGTTAACGTGAGTTGAGAAGGAGATACAGGAAAAAACCAGCATGAGATAAGAGCCCCCAAATGCCCAGTTCTCAAATATCTAGATCTTTCCTAATGAGACACTTAACCGACAGGGGACCTGAGGATGGGTCTGAACAATCACTAATGTCTTTCATAGCAGATTACAAAACTACATGTGAACACGCTTTTCACTCTCCTGATCACTTAGGTGAATACTAAAAATCCCTTCCAGGCATTTTCCAGAACTGCAAGTTCACATCCACTACCTCTGCCCCTGCCGAGCTCTACATGAAGGCACAAAAGTCACAGGACACTCCTTTCAGCGGAACATCTAGAACACCAGGGAACGCTCCCGACACACCACTTACAGCCCAAGGACTCGGGCAAAGCGCCCTTGTGTGTGGCCACATCACAGCATTCTCTGGCTTGTGAATCTGATCTTTTTCTAGCATGTGGTTCCAGCAGACTGACCCATTATGTCTTCAATGTAAATTACAAATATGTATATGCTTAGGGCCACTTTCCACAAATTGGAATTTTTTGTACCTACTAGTTTCTTTTTTTTTGAAGAAATTAAGAAAGTTGTTGGAAAAAATTATTTCTCTTCCATTTCAAACGATATGGCCAGAATATTTGCACAACTCATGAACTGTGATTGTTCAACACTTTAAATTTTTTTCTATTTCAAAATATTAACGGGGTACAAGTGTTTTTGTTACATGGATACCTTTTTAATCCTTAAGTAGGGTTTTTAGTGTGCCCATCACCTGAATAGTGTTCATTGTACTAGATAGGTATGTTTTTACCCCCCTACCCCCGCTTTCTTGATCTCCAATGACCTTTACATCTCTCCATGCCCGTGCGCTCACTGATTAGCTCCCACTTCCCTTCTAACCCCTCTCTCTCCCCACTTTCCCACCTCTAATGGGACAGGCCCCTTCAGCACGTCACATATGAGCTAAGCGATTAGGAAGCAATCAGCATCAAGGGATGGCATGCGTGTCTTCTAATGCTCCACTCTGAAGACGAGGACCCAGGGCAACGTGACTGCCAGGCTTGGCCACAAAATGCAAGCGGGGTGTGCAGTTCTGGTCCACAAGGAGTGGGGACAGCTGAAACTGGGACTCCGGCGGGAGAATGTGGGAAAAGAAAGTGAGTGGGAACCTAGCCAGAGAGGGCTCCTGGGCACGCGTGTAAGGTGGACACGGATAGTCTGTAAGGGGAGGAGAGGGCAACAATAGAGGAACATTCCCACCATTTCCAGCTCCCTGAGTGTGTTCAGGCTTTAGGCAAGCAGAGTCCTAATAATAATGGACTTGGCCAGCAGAACTTTGGCACCACTTAGACTGGCTACACACACACACACACAATGTACAAATGCACACATGCGCATAGTACACCACATATACACAATGTACGAAT
>VBSM01003186.1:3015193-3033267 GCA_008086735.1 Cheirogaleus medius
TGACAGGAAAACATGAAGGGTTTATTGAACGGATAAAAAAAAGTATTAACAGATCCAGATGCTCTCATTTCTTTTCATTGTAACTTGCATCAGCAAAATCTCTGTGCTAAAGCTAAGATTTTAAATGACATTTTGCAACAAGTTATAAGTATTGTTAACTATATTGTGCAAACGCCACACATCGTCAGTTTCGTTACACCTTAAAGTTGAAGGGTGAAGTATTCAGTGTGGATCTGTAGTATCATTCTAAAGTGCATTGGCTATTGCAGGGACAGGTGTTAGCTAAAAATTTAACTCTTCAAGAATAGATATTTAAACTTTATGAAGAACAGAATCAGCAACATGAATTATTGAAAGAAGATTTCTGTAGGAATGCAGCATTTTTGTGTGATGTCATGTCAAATCAAAACGACTTGAATATTTCTTTGTAAGATAAAACTAAGTCTATATATGGTATGTGGAAAAAAATTCAAGCATTTTGAAAAAGGGTATCTTTTTTTCAAAAAACTTCCTCAGAAATTTCAGATGAACATTTTCCCCAGTTAGCAAAAGTTGTTGCCCCCAAAATGCTTTCTTGCTTTTCAACTTTTTATTGCTGTGAATCTACATTCTTCTACCTAACCCAAATCAAGATGCCCTTAAGGTCACAAATGACTGATAACCATCTAGAGGATCAACTGAAACTGTGGACCTCCATGCTGCAAACAAATATTCAAATGCTTTCTAACAAAAAGCAGACACAAAAAAAATCGTTAAAAGGTTAGTTAACTTTAAAATTAACGAACAGTTTTCATTTTTTGAAATTATCAAGTATATAGTAGTTAGATTTTTACAAAATAATGTACATTTTTAAGTATATCCAATTTTTTTGGAGACAGAGTCTCGCTCTGTTGCCTAGGCAAGAATGCCATGGTGTCAGCCTAGCTCACAGCAACCTCAAACTCCTGGGCTGAAGCAATCCTTCTGACTAAGCTTCCTGGGTAGCTAGGACTACAGGTATGTGCCACCACACCTGGCTAATTTTTTTTCTATATATTTTTAGTTGTCCAGATAATTTCTTTCTATTTTTTAGTAGACACGGGGTCTCGCTCTTGCTCAGGCTGGTCTCGAACTCCTGACCTCAAGCGATCCTCCCACCTCGGCCTCCCAGAGTGCTAGGATTACAGGCGTGAGCCACCACGCCCGGCCAATTACATCTAAATTAATGTGGCATTCCAACATGAAAAGGTTCTCCACCCCTGCCCTGAACCATGAACTATTTTTCAAAGCTGAAAAATGCCAAAAAAATCATGAGAATTTGTTAAAATGAATTCTCTCTCATACTGTTGATACGGTTATAAATTATTCCAATCTTTCTTGAAAATAATTTGGTACTAGACATGTCCATGCCTTTCGAAATTTTAATTCCACTTCTAGAAATCTAACCTGAGAAAATATTTGAAAATGCAAAAGTTTCTGCATAAAATGGTCAGAATATTGATAATTGAAAAAATAACTGGAAATAACTTTAAAAGGTAACAGAGGGAGGATGGCGAGAGGGATTATAAAATATAATGTTATGAATCATATTTCACAGAGTTCATAATGCCTTGAGGGAAATCTGTCTCTTAATATTTTTTTGTTCCCTCCAAAAAATAAAGTATTGCATGGTTGTGGTTGACCTTTAAGATATTAAGGATTTTTTAAAAGTATAGCTACTGGTTGTTATTATGTGAGTGGTAAATTTTAATTTGCTATATAGTGAAAAAAACTGCTGATTTAAAGAACTTTATTTTTGAGGACATTTTTTCTGTGCATTTGAGGCAAACGATTGAGCCCTTCCCATCCTAAGCAACTAGACTCTGCATTCAGATTGAACTACATATTCAGAAGAGTTTTTAAATAATTACAAGTGATTCACTGTGTTAAGCAGCTTGTGGTTTTCACTGTGACATATACATAAATCCCCTGTTTGAGGAAGAATAATTTGGTCTTTATTATTCCAACACAGAGTGGGTATCTGTTGGAAATGAAAATGTCAGTGCGTTTTCCTAACAGAATATAACTTTTCATATTGGCAAAGAAATTAATTATTCATCACACTCAGCGGCACCGAGAGGCGTCTCTCATCCTGTGTGATGCGTGAGCCTCGGCGCTGCATTATTAATGTGCACTATGTACAGGCGTATAGTGCACAGAGCAGTTTCCCATAAAATTGCTGAGTGTTTTGTCTCGTTCATTTGGAATGACTTGAAAATGGTCATCCAACCAGATTATTATGGTAATGTTACAAATTTATGTGGTATTTTAGAAACAGTAAAATAAAATTTTGTGACACAGTGAATTATGAAAGCAAGATGTTTGAAAATCACCACCAGCTCCTCTGAGTCAAAGATGGAGAACTGGATTCCTACAGCCACAGGTGGCTCCTGGGAGCTCCTTGTCGGGCGAGAGATGCCTGCTGTTTCCCTCTTATTTTGCGTGCTGCGGATCCTCTGGCAGTGCTGCAGTCCACCCCATGGACTCGGTGGTCCTCATCTCCCCCCTCGCCCCACCCTCGCCACACATGCAAGCTGACTACATTCCCTCTGGGCCAGTGAGATTCCCTACCCAAGGAATTTGGAATTTGAGACTTTTGGGCAAGTTGGCATGCAGTGTAGGGCCCTGGAGCCGTAACCTCACTTGGATCCTCAACAAGTTAAACAAAGAATGACCATATGACCCAGCAATCCCACTCCTAGGTACATGCTCAAAAGAGCTGAAACACATGTATATAGCAATGTTGTTCACAAGAGCCAAAGAAGTGAAAACAATTCAGGTCTATTAACTGATAATAGATAAACAAAATGTGGTATATCTCTACAGTAGAATAGTATTCAGCCATAAAAAGGAATAAGGTGCTGATGCATGATACAATGCGGATGAGCCTTAAAACATCATGCCAAGGGAAAGAAGCCAGTCACAAAAGAGCACACATTAAAGGATTCCATTCATATGAAATTCCAGAATCGGCAAATCCACAGAGACAGAAAACATGTTGGTGAGTGGCAGAGGCTGAGGGGAGGGGGCTTAGGGAGAGTGACTGCTTAATGGGTATGGGATTTTCTTTTGGGGTGATGGAAATGTGTTGCAATTAGGAAGAGGTGACAGTCGCACAACATTGTGAATGTAGTAAATGCTACCAAATTGTACATTTTGAAATGGTTAATTTTATGTTATATGGATTTCACTTCAATAACAAGAAATTAATATAAGGTTGGGGTTCAGAGTTGGCACCTGGCATTGCCAAAACACATGCTAGATGAAGTTACACTAGGGTGCAGTCAGGAGGCCAGCAGAGGAAGTGGGCTTCAGAGGGGTAACAGAACCAGCAGAGGCTACAGGGGGCGGGGCTGGGGGACCCAGCATGGCTGTGACATCTCAGTCCCTGAAATCAGGTTCTTGAAGAGTCCCCTGTATCCCTATGGCGAATGCCCTTGTATCTCAACTGGAATGGATTTCTGCCTCTTACGGTGCAACAGTTTCAGTCTAAGACAGCCTCTTCCCAGCAAAACCATGGATGGATGTGCCTTGGTCAATAGACCAGGTCAGGATCAAACATGTCACCCGGAGATGTGGTCACCAAAGGCTCACTTGCTGAATTCAGGGATTAACCAGATGCTTCATTCAGTAGGAAGGCAGAAAAAAGATTAGCCCTGTCACTGCTGCAAGCATCTCTGTGGCTTTCTGCTGTTGATTGCGAATGGAACGATAGCTATACTTTTGGTGCTGGATCGAGATAAAAGAGCCTCTTGAGTGGGAACAAGAGGGTCTCACTAACAGAGAAGCTTGGCGGGGCCTCATCTGGAGATGCTGATCTGCCCCAGTGCAGATGGGAAGCCCCAGGAAAGACCCCTGTACTTAGGCACACCAAACTGACCAAAGCTCGACTCCCCTGCATACTCAGTTGCATTTGTGGGAAGGACCATTTTGCTTAAAGGACTGTAGAAGAAGTCTTTGAGCTTGTTCCTCACTCACCTGATGGCTTTGAATTGATTAAATCAATTGGGTGCCTGAGCACGGCCCCTCAACCAAATCCAAACTTTAATAAAGGCATTTGTTCTGTGAAATTTGCATTCGGTCAAAAGGCCGCACTTAAGGAGCCAGATGGCCACGTGTGGCCCCAAGGCCGCAGGTTCCCCACCCATGCATGGTGGCAGAGCAGCAGCTATTACTTTTGAAATGACAATTTAAGAAAAAGTGGTTAGTGATAGTTTTAACCTTAGCTGATATTTCAAATGATTTGTCACATCCTCCTACAGCTCCCACCCATCTGTCAAAGCAATGTTGCAAAGCCTAGTAAAACTCTCCAATATTGTGTAGGGCATCAGACAGAGAAAACGAGTCCTGCTTAAACGTGTGATCCTGACATATCTTTATAAATGTAGATCAGACCATGCCCCTCACCTTCTAGACCCCCTTGGATGGATTCCCCCTTCCATACAGAATAAAATCTACCCCCTTCCCTGGGCATGTGACACCCCAAGTGGCCCAGTCCCAGCCTGCGTCTGACTTCATCTCCCTTGGCACCTTCCCTCACTCTGGTCCTGCCGGCCTTGGCAGTGTGCATACTTGTGGGTTCCTCCGTGGGACATGCCTGCCCCGTTCTTCCTTGGCCAGATCCACAGAGACAACATGCCACGTCTTCAACAATTCATTCCCTCGCCCCAGCATGCCAATGCTGAGATCCATTTGTTCTCCACCTCAGTGTGTATCACAGTTTTTAATTGCCTATGTGTGCTCATTCCTTTATGTGTATCTCCCAGCGCACCTGCAGGCCAGGTGCCAGCTCCATTTTGTTCTCCCAGAGTCTAACAAAAAGCAGGTGCTCAATGGGTATTTGCGGATTCACTGAAATGATGATTAGGAACTTTACAGAGGACCCCCAGATGGTGGCCTGTTCCAGACTTCCCAGAATCTAAGGTCAGAGACTCAGATTATCAGGGTCAGAGGCAGCCTCAGAGCTGAAAGCTGGCCGGGCCCTGCCCCTGCCCAGCGCCGTGTGCAGAGTCAGCTCTGGAAGCAGGTGGGCTGCCAGGCTGGGGGCCTCCCATTGCTCGTGCCTAGCAGTGATGAGCAGCAATGTCATCTACGGTGGCCCCTTAGGGACATGGGAAGTATTCCCTGTGGTGAGCTTGGAGGGCTGGCGGGGAACCCCAGCCTGGCTGCTTCCACTGGGCCGCCCACCCAGCTCCCTTGCCTCCTGCAACTGCAGGTGCACAGAGCAGGACCCAGATGGCCAGTGCTTGAAACCCCCTCCAGCTCTCCGCGCCTCTTCCGCAGCCTCCGAATTATCTCGCTGCTCTCCAGGGCCCAGCCCCGGGCGCTCTTCTCTCCCTGCAGTGTCCCTGGCCAATTTTCTCCACTCCTTGCCTTAATTAACATCCAATTGCTGAGGGTAATTAAATGTCGCGTGGTCCAGCCCGAGCTGCAAACTGCAGAGCTAAGCCTGACCAGCTACCTGGACGCGCCGCACAGAGAAAGTGCGAACCACACGCCTTAGCCACCCAGCAGACCTGGTCCTCATCTTGTTTTCTCCACTGGCCAATGAGAGATCTGGGTGCAACCCTGCTCTCCTCCCCCTCCTTTAATAGCACCCCCCCCCATGCTTAAGTCGTCAGATAGACGACTAGATCAGCCTTCGAACATTCTGGATTCTACCCCACCCCTGGCGCCCCCCTCTGCTACCACAGTAGCTGAAGGGCCTCCTGCAGTTTTCCCCCCAACAGTGCCATGAGAGAATATTTTAGAAACTCAGATGCAGTCCCCTGAAGTGATCCAATGTTTTAATACAGGCTATAGAGACAAGTGCCAGCTCCGCTGTCTGGCGTATTTGTGGCTCTCCTTATACTGACCCTTTTCTTCTTCCCCGTGTCTCCTCAGCTGCGAGGACAGCCCTGCTCAGACACAGCGTGCTGGGCAGTGCCTGGGCCTCTGCTTTCACAGCTTCCCTAAACCAAGGCTCCATCCCTTCCCTGTCTACCTGGTAAACGCCTACTCCTTTCTCCAGAGGGTTCAAGGACCACATTTCCATGTGAGTGTTTGCTGGCTGCACAGGGCACGGCAGATGCCTGTACCAGGACTGGCCTCATACAACGGTCACATCTTCGTAACAAGAACAGAGACAGGGGACATGCAATTCTCTGTGTCCTGAGTGTCACCAAGGGGAAGCATCAGGGGAAACACACCCAAGGTCACCAACCATCCCAATTGGCCCAGATTGTCCCCCATTTTAGCAGCAAATTCTAGTCTCCTGAGAAATCCCTCAGTCCCAGCAAACAGAGATGGCTCGTCACTTTACACCTGGCAGGGTCAGAGAAGGGAGACCCAGTAGGAAACTCAGTGTTCCCGAGAACAGAGGGTAGGAGCATGGGGAGAGGTTTCCAGGCAGACAGAACTACCTAGGGAAGTACCTGAGAGGGGGTGGGGATGGGCCTAAGCACGGTGTGTCCAACAGGCATGAGGAATGAACCCTGGGCTGGCTGGAGCGGGCCAGGCCTTCCTGAAATGACCCCTCCACCTTTGTCGGCCACACTCGGCTCCCAGAAATAACCATTGTCCTCTCCTCTGAGGCCCTACTGAACCGACACCTGCACCAAACATAGCATATATATTTAATGACATTTTTTAACTTATTACTTCATTTGATGTCTTTACCGATTTTCCTGTAAGTGACTTCAGATGGGAGACTGTTATGCAAGCCCCTGTGTCTCTTGTTAATAGCGGGGGCATGTAAACATCTGGGGAGACGACGCTTCGATTGTGTTTCTTGTTGATTCCAGAGCATCTGTCAAGCATCCATGGACTCAAAATCATATGAAGGCGGAACTATTCTTGCATGGCAAGCAGGGAAGCACGTCCAGCAATGTTTGTTTCCAAGGCTCCCCGAGACACAGGAGAGCGGAATGACAGGTGATGCCCACAGCCAAGAGCACGCAGAGGAAAGAATGCTCAGGGAAAGAACAGAATGAGCACAGGCTTGGAGGAAGATTCCAGATCAAACTGAGGCAAGCTAGGGCTCTGCTCTCTCCTTGACTGTCGCCAGACTCCAAGTTCCAAGAGGACAGACATCATCCCAGTCTTGCTCACTGTGTCCCCCAAACTTACAAGGGTGCCTGGCACTTAGCAGGTGTGTGCCTCACTCTCTGAAGTGGCTTCAATAAAGCCTCGTTGCTCCAATGTGGTCCACAGTGTCAATGCCCTTGGGGACCCCAGTCACAACTACGGAGTCAGAATCTGCATCTGAATAAGGCTTCTGTGGGATGCATGCTAACTTTTGAGAAGGTCCCTTTGAAAGGGCTGGGCCACTGCGAGCCAGTGACCTCAGCTGTCTATAAAAACTAATTATAACCGAGGCCTCCTTGACACCTAGAAAACACTTTTCTGTCTTTGGAAACCCTGCTTGGGAGTTCCTCTTGCGTCACCCTGCTGCCGTCAGGGTTGGTGGCTCCATCTGCCAGGCCGTGTTCACCCCGCCCTGTGTCCTCCCTTCTGTCGCGAGCTGTATCACACTGAAATATAATCTGTTCTGCACGCCTGTCTCCCCACCAGATGGGCCAACCCAACCGAAGTCCTCGAGGTAAGAGAAGTCATCTTACCTATCTTTGCAACCTAGGACTGTTGCACGCGGAGCTGAGGTGTGGTCCGTCCAGTGTGTGCCGGCCTGTGGGTGCTGCCTTTGAGTCCCATATTCTAGAATCCCAAACCTCACCAAGGCTGGTCTTCCCTCCCTCTCTCCCTCCCTTTTTTCTTTTCTTTCCTCCCTTCCTCCTTCCAACAGAAGTGTAGAAACCCAAGAAAATATTCCTTTATGTGACCTAGGTACCAAAACCACCTTGGTATCATTATGATGGGGTAGGGAACATACTCAAAAGGAATACAAAGTCCCCAAGGTGATTCACGAGGGCATGGCAGGAGAGAATGCCATGGCATTGTGGTGGCTGCTGGGATTTCATAGCCATTCCCAGATACTGGGGAAGCCGGCCACTCCAACCCGGCCATTACGTTGCCTCATCCAGGTATACTTCCAAGAGTGGAAGCAACATCTAGGGATTCATAGAGAATGTGCCGTATGTGACATGCGTTGGTCCTCAAGTAGACTGGAGTGCCATCTGCTTAGACTGCCAGCTGCTTAAAGACACGTACTCCGCCTTAGACACACGTATGTCTGTGGCAGTTCACTAAGCACCCAGCTCAACAAATGCTGTGTTAATTAGGGAAACCCAGGAAACAATCACAAAGGTCCTCATCTGCACGTAAAGACCGGTGGACACACCTCTGGCTCAAGCCCAGCTCGGCGTGTGTCCTCAAGCAAACCACCGAGCTGTGGTGCGACACAGGTGCATCACCTGTGACTGTGGGGATGCGGCTGAGGGCACTCCCTTACCACCTGCAAGGTCACGTACCACGGACAGCACTAGAAATGAGGTCATCTGCTTCGATTTGCTCCCCTCTGCCCGAAGTGCTGGTAAAACTGCTAAAAATTTACCTGAATCAGTAGGATATTAAAATTTTGTTAACTGAAGTATGAGAATGGTCACTGAATAACTATGTTCTTATTATTTAGGTTTTTTCACATTCTGTAAACTAGGAAAAAAAAAGCCTTTAGGAAAAGTAAAATAGAAAAGATCCCATTAGACAAATCATCCAACAATGCAGGACAGGTTTATTTTTTTAATCTCTTAGGAATTTCCCCGGGAGGCCTTTTCTAACTAATACAATTAACTTGACCATGGCTTTATAGCCCCAAACCTTTAACTGTAATTCCCTTCTTACTCAAAATCAGAGAATTCATAGTAGACAAACTCTATAAATGTAATAAATGAGGAAAAAATTTTATCAAAAATATACAACTTAGAAGGGAGATTGTTTATTAAGATACAATCCTGTACAAGGTGCCAGTTAACACATACACATACAGAGTCGTCGTATGTGTTAGAAATCGCCAAAAATGTCCCTTCCTCTGGTTGACTCAGCCCTAAGCCAGGGAACATATTAATAACAAGCCAAGCATGAACTGGATTTTAACCCTTATTGGTTTCCCCTGTCAGATGCCTTTGTGCAGTGCACAAACTTCACAACTGTGCATGGCAACCCTGTCCTTGAGTTCCTTGCCAGATTCCAATTTAGAGGGTCTGGAGGAAACTTGGGACGGATAATGTTAGCAAGTTCCCCAGGTGAGTCTAATGCACAAGCACATTTGAGAACAACTGCTTTATTATATATTTCCTCAGCAATCATGTTTACAGTGTAGCTCTGTTCTTATATAGTGATGCATTATTATAGCTCTCTAGTAGTTCCTAAATGTGGAAGAAGATAAGTGTGACTCTTGGTTGAAGACATTTGAAAATTTGCTACTGTGTTGTACAAAATGCGGAGGAGCACCATATGGGTGTCACTGGAGGCAGACTCTGATAGCAACTGACTGGGCTCAATAAAGGAGCTGGCAGCAGCCTGCCTTCCAGCCCCAGGCACACGGCCGCGGGGTAGAAGCCCTTCTCAGCACCTCTCAGCACAGTTCCTGCAGTGCCTTGCTGTGCACCTGCCCCTCTGTGCCAGCGCTCACCTGGCAAAGGTAGGAAAAATGCAGCGTCATGAGCCTGCCAGGTGAGCACAAGCCATCCCTGAACATCGGAGTACAATATGCATGTCTCTGCTTCTCTGCCTTTGTATACGTTGCCCTTTTTAAAAATGCATAAAAAACTGTGGTCTGCTCTGGTAGTGGAAACACCAGAGCTGAGTCCTATCCCCTCAGCCCCCACCTGCTGTAAGCAGCAGCAGCTGCTGTGTGGACCTGGACCCTGCAGAACTCCGTGGCAGTCAGCAGGGCTGTGGACCCAGGGGCCTCCGTCAGCAGCCAGCAAGGGCAGAATTGAGATGGTGGAAGTGAGGCTTCAGTGGGTTCTTTGCCCGTATGTTCCTAGAAACGCTGCTCGTCCTGAGAAGGTGGATGCTGTGTGCCTCATGCCAGGAAACGTGGTGCATTATTATAGCTGGGGGCGACTCGTGGCATGCCCAGGCTGCCTCCCACAACAGGTGTGAAAGGCACAGTCACATCTCATTCACAGTACTCATCTCAACCTGAATAACAGCATGAGCTTGTCATCTATATCAAATTTCATCTGGAAAAGTAGACTAGAAGTCCCTTGTGCATGCACGTACTTTACTGAACGTCCCCTGCCCCACCCTGGCTGCTCGCTCCCCAGGCCTCTCCCTGCCCCTGGTCACTGATTGTGACTGCCACCTGCTCCCCTCTCTTCCAGACAGCATCTCCTCGCTGCACCAGCCCCTCCTCCGGAGCAGCACAGGAAGGGGCCCTGACATGTCCACCGGAGGCATGCATGTTCCAGGGGGCCCTGCTCAGATTCCCTTTCTGCCTAGTCCAAGGTCACTCACCTTATATTAAACACCAATTTTCACTCCTCTCAGGACAAAAATGATAATAACAAATTGTGACTGTTAACCATGATTCTCAAGCAATTTTTACCAAGAACTGAGAATGTCTTTTTCAGAAAGATAAATTTTACATTATTACAACATAAGGAATGTGTAATAGCTGCTGAGTCCTAGTAGGAAATCTTATGTCTTCGGATGGTGCCGTCTTGCTGCTTAATGTTGCTACTAAGGAAGGCAGAGAGACGTCTGTCTTTTAAGCCCTAAAACTAAATACGGAGTTATGACTGGATGCCATTGCTGTCAATCACTTCAATGCAAGGTCAGGTCTTAACAGCACCCCTTGCCCCCAGATCTTGATTTCTAGTTAACATTCTCCAATAAAAGGAACCAGGGCTCCATAGAAAAGTAGAAGCTTTTAGGGCTACAGCAGAAAATATACAAGATGAGCCTGGAGTATCTTGTAGTGCCAGTAAGTAAGGAAGCGCTTTTAAAAAAGGTAATAATGATAACCAGTATAAAAGCAGACACTGATGTCAAAGGGACGCAGGAACCCAGAAGCCCACTGAAAGAGCTCCCAGCGGCTAAAGCTGGAACAAGTAGAACAAAATAAATAAGGCAGCATCAGATTATAAAACAAAGTATAAGGTAAATATCTATGACCAAACTTATATACATGATCAAGTAAATTAAATAAATGAGGGAGAGGGGACAATTCTATTTAGAAGAATTTCACACAGTATGTGGATACTCCACCCTATAGCGGGGAAATGTAACTCCCTATTCTGTAAGTGTGAGCCATACTCGGTGATTTCTTTCAAAGAGTTCAGTACAAAGGAGATGCAATAAAACTGCACTGAAGTCTCACTGGTGCACGCGGGTGCTGTGGAAATCGCCACATTTAGTGTTTACTGGTAGCAGAGACAGTCTTTGCATTAGATTAGATCTGCGAAATGGTTTTGGCCATCACTTCTGGAAACTTAGCCTCGAGTCCTGTTCTCTATGCCTCCTCATGATTCTATAAACAACCCAATGTCTTTTAAATAAACCCCTTTAGTTAGCTAAAGCCATTTTCTGTTGAATTTAACTAAAAACATCGATACATTGAGCTAGAAGAAAAGTGAGCACAGAAGGATGGCATGGCATACAGGCAATAACAATGAGCTCAGAAATGCTTAATAATATAAACTATAGCAGCAGGTATAGTCCATCATTCGCTATAAAAATAGTGCGCACCTGTGTGTGTTTTAAAAGAGGGTAAATTAAAAAGTCTTAAGGACAATGATGAGAGGGCGCAGTTTTCAGTGGGTAGAAGCATAATAAGATTCTTGCCATAATTTGAGGGAGGAGAGAGATAGTAAGTACTATAAAATCTGCTAGAAAAAAAAACCTTATAGTTAAAACTTCGATGGTGACCACTAAATCAGTGAAAGTATAATCTTGGTTTCTTCATCAACAGAGGATAAAAGAAAAGAGAAGAGTGAATACACAAAAATTCATTAATTCAACAAAAGGAGGGAAAGGGCAAAAAAGAAAAAAGAAAGGATGATAAGCAGAAAATGCATAAGATGGGAGAAATGAATTTAAATATATTATAGTCTCACTAAATATAAATGAACTAGACTCACCAGTTAAAAATACAGAGACTATCAGTTAAAACAATTAAACATCTAGCTAACACTACTTGTAAGAAACACACAGAAAAGCACAAAACTGCATAGAAAAGTTTAAATTAAAAAAGATAGGAAATAGTATACCTTACAAATGCTAATAAAAATTAGTATAACAATATTAATATTAAACAAAATAAAATTTAAGGTAACTAGCATTAGTAGAGATAAGGAAGGACACTGTATATTACAAAAAGGGACAATCCAACCAGAAGAATCATATATTTGTATGCCCATAATAACACTGCTTCAAAATATGCTGAATTTCAAACGATTGCCATTTCGGCACACCCATATTAGAAATTGACATATCAAGTATTCAAGACAAAAATTAGTAGCCAAAAAATTTAAATTAGTAGAAAATTTCTCAACACCCCAAAATATGGACATTTTTTTCAAGAAAAATTGATCATGCCTTAAATTACAAAGAAATTTTTAATACATCTCAGGGAATCAATAAAATACAGATGTTTGCCAATCATAATGCAATTAGACTGAAAATCAACAAGGAAAGATGATGTGTTAGGCCGTCCTTTCCCCTCTCCAGATATGGAGACACTTAAAAATTCATTTTTAGTAACTCAAAAATAAAGGAGGAATTCACAATGAAAATTACAGATAATCTAAAACTGAACAGCATAAAAATGCTATGTACTCAAAACTTGAAGAATATAGCTAAATGAGTACTTGGGATTTAAATTATAGCTTTAATGTATTTATTAAAAACAGCATTTTTAAACAAATGAGTTAATTCATTCCAAGTTAAAAAAAGAAAAAGCATTCGGGCCTAAAAAAGTAACATAGAAATAACAAGTGCAAAAGCAAATATTAGTAAAATGAAAAAGAAAGAGACAATAGAGGATCAGCAAAATCAAAAGTCAGTTCGTTACAAAGTCTGTAAAATAATGCTGATCACTAAAACAGCAGAAAGGAGGCACAAACATGAGACAAGGAATAAAAATGGGGCTATAACAACATCATGGTAGAGTTATTTAAAAACCATAAGAGGCTGCTATTATGCAACTTTATGCCAACAAATTTGACAGCTTAGTAAAAATGGAAACATTTCTAGAAGAATACAATTAAAATGTAAGGTTTGGGACACATTCCACGGTGTCCTAAAAATAACTTAAATTAAAAAATTTAAAATAAAATAAAATTCAGAACAAAACAAAAAACAGAAAAGAAAGAACCCTCACAGTTCCCTGGTCTCTCATCATCTCAGAGCTGCTGGACAAGCAGCGGTTCATGTTTTAGTGAGGGCACCTGCCTGTGCTTGCGATACCTTGTATGGAGCAGGAGCAAAAGCCACCCGTGATGTGTGGTATAAACAGAAAGGTATCGGGTGCCAGGCTCTTGGGGGATGCAGGCTGGCTGGACATCGGGTGCCAGGCTGGCATCGGGTGCCAGGCTCTTGGGGGATGCAACTGGTGGCTTGTGGGTCCTCATACCACTGCACTGGGAGATTGACTTCAAGCACAGACCCTCCCACCGGGAAGGGAGAGCTACCAGGTGCTCAGTCAGTCTGCTGTTAGGCAACCTGGGCTTCGGAGGCAATTTAGCTTGTTTTTCTTCAGGTCACCAACACTGATTCACAAAGGAGTAAGAATTCATATTAAAACAGTACACAATGAAAACAATGAATTGATTTGTAATCAAGATTCCTGCTTTAAAAAAAACCAGCAGGATTGGATACTTTATGGTACATTTTTGGCAAACCTTTAATAAATAACTACCTTAAATAACTGTTTAAGAGATTTAAAAAAAGAAGAAAAGCCTCCTAGCCCATTAGAAAAATTTAGCACATATTCGTTTTACCAAACTGTAGTAGAGAGGAGTAGAAGAAAAGGAAAATATAGACTAGTCTTGTCTATGAACATAGATGCAATAATCATAAATGAAATTTTGGCAAATCAAACTCAATATTGAGTTAAAAATAATGCATATTTATTCCAGGAATATATGTTTCAAAGCACAAAAACTGTTATTGGAATATGCCATATTAAGGAAATAATAATAAGACAGCAAAGGAAAACCTCAATGGATGCAGCTAGGTCAGTCACAAAACTCAACACCAATTCATGATTTGAAAACTCTCATGGAATTGAGAAAAAGAAGAAACTTTAAAAGCCTGCAGCCCACATGAGTCCTAACAGTCAGTCTCCAGAAGTGTTGAGAACAAGGGAGTGATGGCTTCTATTACCATGTTCACCAAAAAATTCTCTAGTTACTAGCTAAAGGAATAAGAAAAGGAAAAGAAGCAGTAAGTGTATGAGTTGGGAAGGAAGAGTTTACACCACCTTTATTTGTGGATATAGTTTTTTATGTAAAATACTGAAGAGAAGGTCCAGACAAGCCATGAAAATTAACACAAGAGTTTGGCAATGTTGCTGTATACAAAATCAACATTAAAAAGGCAACAGCGCTCCTATATCAGTAATCACAGTCAGAATACATATTAGGGAACCTCCAGACTTCTGCTTCTGGCCATAGGGAGGAGGTGAGCCAGGGTCACCCTCCTGCAGTGGACAACCGGGCCTGGACCCAGGGAAGAGCATGGCTGTCAGACGCTGGACAACAGACAACACAGGAAAGCGGGGAATGACATGAGCCGGCCCCTGGCCCAGGTCCCCGGACTGCGACTCACAGGAGGAACACACCTGAATCCGCCATTCTTGCTGAGTTGAAGCCACATGAGCCTGGAGTTCAGGGACTACAAAGTAGCTAGAATTTGTGGGTCAGAGCAGCTGAGAGGAAGAAGCTATGCACGGTTCCTGCACAGGGTTCCCTTGAGTCTTTGTCTGAAAATCAAGCTGCACGTATGTAGGGTGAAACCCACCAAGCTGGACAAGAATAATTTCTGAATAAAGAACAATCTACAAGGAGTAATAAGAAAATTCCCAGAGCTTTTGAATTCCTGGGAGCATTCAAGTTTCCTCTAGCCGGAGTGAGGAGACTTTGTTGCACTCATGGAGACTCTGGAGAGGCTGTGCCTTTGAAAATGGGGCTGATTAGCCCTGGAATAAAAGCTTCTTTAGACCCTTTCCAAAGTAGTTTAAAAACAAGCCAAGAAAGAATCACAAATCCACTAAGAGACTGACTGCCAGAAACAGCCTAACCTCTTTTCAAGGAATACAAGAGAATCCGGCACTCAGCAGCATAGGAGAGGAAGGAGACCGCCCCACAGCAGCTGAGGGGCCTGGGCAGCGGGGGCAGCAGCAGCTAGGGGGGCACACACAGGGAGAGATTCGAGGGTCCTTGATCAAGGAGGCGGGCTATAAGGTTGCATGAGGAAGGGCTGGTCAATCTGGCAGCATGCTCCATGAATGCAGGATTTAATACCACTCCAAGGACTTTGAGGGATGGTATAAATATGCTGCTTGGATGGCTTTTAGGAGCATAAAAATACAGTGGTCTATAATAGGTAGAAAAATCAGAATCACTGTGGCAGAGGGTAGAAAAAGGATAAAATGGCTCAGAGAAGTGAATGTGCTAAAGGGTATATAGCATGTAAGTCCAGAAAACCTACCAGAGTACTGTGTGCCCAGAAAGGTATCCCAGAGGGTGCCCAGAGGGTACACAGCTCCCCAACGCTGTAAGAAATGTGCCGGTATGAGGGGCCCCGGGAGCACGGAGAAGTCCAGGAGTGATTCCCCTCCGTGTGTAAACGGTGGTGGTAGGACATGCCATTAAGACCTGAGTTCACTGATAGCAGTGGGAATGGCAGGAGCCCCAGTTAAAAATCTTTTATCTAACCTCTCTAAATCTCAGTTTTTTTCATCTGTAAATGCGAGACACCACCACACTGGCTTCGCAAGTTTGTTGCAAAAATTAGAAAGCGTTGATGCACAGCGTGTAGCATGGCGCCCGCTGTTATTATTGGTCAAAAGCTGCCCTTCCACTCTGAGTGTGTGCTCTGGCCTCAGCACCTGGTGGGAAAATGCTGCTAATCACAGCAAAAATCGAGAGGCAGGAGTGAGCGTTGACGCAGGCCCGGAGTGCCCTGGGAGCTGTGCTATTCACACCTCCCAGCAACACAGCCTGTAGCTTCCAAATATGAAAAGCAATAGTAACAATCACTAAAATCACAAACATTTATTGGGTGTTTACTACGTCCCAAACACCCGCCGAGTGCTTCACAATAAAGGATGCCGTATACGCGCGGCACTTAGCCTGTCTGGCGCCTGGCAGGTGTACTACATGATGTCATTCTTGTCATTATTGCTGCTGCTATTTTACAGGCAGCATCTTATTAAACGAGCCCCGTGGAGCACTCCTCCACTTGCCGGCAGACGGATAGGGAGTATGAACCCACCTATGCATCCTGCCTTCCATCAAGGGGCCTGGAAAGGCTTCCTTCACTCCATGCGTCAGCAGGGACAAAATGTAACCTCACAGAAGGTTCTACCTCATAGGAAAAGGCTTTCTTGCTAAGTCTTAGCTAAAAACTAGAGGCCAGGGGCAGAATGCTGGCCAGGAAGCACGTTGCATGTGGCCTTCCTGAAGTTGGCCTAACATTGACAAGTCAACCCATTTCACCTAGAAATTGGATTTTCAGCTTCTGTGGACAAGTCAGATGAGCAGCTCTGACTGTCCTTCTACCCGGTGGCGCCCCTCATTGCAGATGCCTGCCTGGCCCTTAAGGCCTTTGGGTCCCTGACCCCTGACCCCAGCTCTCTGCCCTCAGAGATAAGGTCTTCTATGAAATAGACGTATTTTACTAAACAGAGGGCATTTTTAGAAAACACCCACTCAGTATCCTCTATGTGATTCAAGAAGACACAGCTCTTATTTAATTCTCCAGGGTAATATGATATCAGTTGATACAATACAAGGAGAGCACAGTCCTAGGAACAAGTTTATAGATACAAAGAACAGAGGCAGATATGAAATCCACACCAGGAGAAGAAAAACCAGGCTCATCATGGAAGGAAATCAAATCCATAAAGCCGAAGATGAACTTGAGCAACCTTGTAAGATCACAGAGGAAATGAACAAAGAGATTGAAAAGATGAGAAAAATAAGATAATAGAAGCGGAGGACTAACCAAGGAGACCCAATCCATGAATAAAAGCAGCTCCTGACAAAGATCACCCTGGAAATGAGTATGCTGCAATAATGAAAAGTATTAGAGAAAACTCTCCTGATCTGGAAGCGGACTTGCCCACCAGAGGAGGGGTTCGCAGTCTCCAGGCAACATCAGTGAACAGAGATGAGCACCAAGACAACAGTGGCAATTTTTTATATTTCAGAGACAACAAACGACTGCCTTTGAGCTTACTCTCATAGATATTAATGTCAGGTAGCTTGGCCTAAAATTTTCTCCCCTGCTACATTAAACACCAAGAGGTGATAGAGAAACATGACAGAACTGAAGCTAAAAGCTCGTGGGCCAGGAACACAGACTGTGAATCAGACCCAGCAAGCAGCTCAGTTCTCGGCTTCTCCAGGGCGGGGAGGAGAGCCAAGTCATTAGCACGCCACTAAATTTCACGACTTGCACAGGAAACATCTCCTAACCTCCTGCACCCAGGATGCAGTTCCAAAAGGGAGAACCAGAGGCCTTGACTGAAGAAGAACCTCTGACTCTCCCCATCAGGCGGCCTGACCTCCCTGCTGGAATCTGATGCCACCTGGCCACCGGGTTTGCACAGTCCTTGGGATTGGAATCACAAGTTGCAAAACCTGTGTCACGGAGAACAGAAATCCAGTTTCCACTGACACAATGAGCCAGACACTTGGTGGCTGAAGTTTCATTTGGGCACAGACACAGGCCACCAGGGAGTGCCAGCCCCAGCGACACCTGGGGGAGCAGGCTGGATGGAGAGCTACATCTCCACGGATCCCAAGCCCTGGTGGACCCAGTGCTCTCTGGCTCCCAGGGTCTCCCCCAGGGAGTGAGCACTGCTTTTGATCCCCAGCTCTGTTGTGAAGTCCCACTATCCTGTGCTCTAGAAAAGCCAGAAGACCAGCCGCGGTTCTGTGGAGCACTTG
>VBSM01003186.1:3033367-3044405 GCA_008086735.1 Cheirogaleus medius
CGGGCCGTAGTTTGAGGACGCCTGCCCTTAGTAGTAGCGCTGACAACCCTTCTTTCTGTTGACATGTGACTTCTTTTCAAACTGCCATCCTGTGTTGATGTTTTTGTAATTTAAAATGTTTCACTTCAAAGGTTTATTTTGGAGGTAGAAAAAGCTATTGAGCATTGGATATATTTAAGCACTGGCTTATTGATTTACCCACCGCTGGAAATATGCCTTCTATTCTCATTTGCCATGTTAGTTCCTAATGAGTTTATCCTTAAATAGGTATTTATTGATGTTTTGATAGCAACAATTTCAAGGTGCCCAGAGGCCCACCCAAATATGAGCCAAACTGGGATAAGTTACTCAAAATTCAGATATCACCCAGGTGTTTTATTTCTTGCTATCTTTACAAGACAAATATGAAAAGAATTTGAAGACTAGAACCAGGTTCTGGTTTTCTATATATTGTAAGTGAAAAAGTGCTTTTAACAAAATCAAGTCTATTCTTAACACTTGTGTCCCACACACTGTGTGTCATTTAATAAGTAAACAGCTGCACTTTTTAATGAAGCCAAAATGATGGTGAGAAGCACAGTTATATCCCCAGAAACGAGGGAAGGAAATGTTAATTACAAAGCAGTTCACATGGCAATGGCCTGATAAATGAAGCTGAGAAAACGACCCTCTTGCTCATTCTCCTTTGTCCCTGGTAAAGTAGAGACTTCGAGATTTGAAAAGGCACGTCAACATCTCATTTTTGGTGTCCAATTGCCCTTTTAAGTTTCCCTTTATAGACCCATCTGTGTTGGTGGTTGGGACCAACACAGTGGACAGAGACAATAAAAGAGGATGCCTACAGGAAGAAATATTCCGAGTCTCTTCCTGCCTTCTTCTTCCACGTGCCATCGTTACTGGCTTGCTCCCGGGGGTTGCAAAGTCAGGTTCCCTGGATTCCGGGGTCACTCAGTACCTTGAGGGCTAAGAGAATAATCTAAGGTAGGCGTGGCAGTCCTGCATTGACAAAACATGGCCTGGCAGCTCCAGGCCTGGGCCGTGGGCATTGAGGGCACCAGGGTTACCATTACCTGTCCTGACACTCTCATGGATCCAGGAGGCTACCGAGAATGCTCCACTCTTCCTACTGGTAGCTTTGAGAGCATCTGAGCTACTTGCTGCTGCATCGGAGCCCACATCTATTAATATTTTACCCCTCTCAGGTCACAGATTTTAGATGAGGCTGCCCCTGTCTCACACTCCAGGACTGGAAGGTGGTACCTAGAGGAAGCCAATGAGCACCTCCCACCCCTGGCATCAGGGATTGGCTCAGGGGTGGACACATGACCCCAAACAGGCTCATCACGACCAGTGAGATTCACTTCCTGATGGACTGGACAGAGGACTTCCTCTCCAATGGATATGTGGCCTGAGGTTTGAGCAGCCATCTTTCAATATATTTGTTAAAATTCCTAATACTGATAATTTTTGCTTCTCCTTTGTCCTTATCAGTCTTTCATATGTATTGACTATTTTAAAGAATAAGCTTTTGGTTTCATTGATTTTTCTCTGTAGTATTTCTACTCTTAATTTTACTGATTTCTGCTGTTCATGTTATTGCTTTTCTTCTGTTTGCTTTGGGCTTAATTTTCTCTTCTTTCTCTAGTTATTAAAGTGTAAGCTTAAGTCATTGACATGAGACATTTCTTATTGTCTAATATGAGCATTTAATGCTATAGATTTCCCCTCTAAGCGCTATTTTAGCTGCACGTACCAATTTTGATATGGTTTTCATTTTCATTCAAAAGTATTCTCTGATTTTTCTTATGACTTCCTCTTTGATCTGTGGATCATTTAGAAGTGTATTATCTAATTTCTAAGCATTTGTGGTTTTACAGCTGTGGTCCTGCTGTTGATTTCTACTTCCTGTTAAGATCTGTACTGGAGGCAGGAGGGGAGATCCCAGGCGAGCTTCACGCCTTTATCTACAAGGCTGCTGCTCCCTCCACCAGGCTGCACCATGGGGGTGGTTTTCTCGTGCATCTCCGCCTGCCCTCCATCTTTCTGGTGAGCACCCCGTGAGGTCTCCGGAGAGGAGTGGCTGGTGGCTGTGAATTCCTCTTGTGTCCGCCACTGTCACAGGTTCTCTGAGCTGAAGCCAGCTGTCCCTTGGCCTTTAGTGCTTTGTCAAACATTTTAGCTTGTCTAACTACCATCCGCTTTTGCCCAGGTAAGCAAGGACTTTCATCCCATCTCTTCTTGGGAGCTTTACTCATTTGATTTTTAATTTTTTCACAGAGGTAAAATTCACATAAAATAAAATTAACCATTTAAAAGATAAAATTCAGGGGCATCTAGTACATTCACAGTGTTATGCACCCATGGACTCTATCTAGTTCCAAACATTTCCATCATCCCCAAGGAGATACTGTGCCCATTAAGCAGGCACTTCCCACTCCCCTCTCCGATAGCCTCTGGCAAACAACAGTCTCCTGGATTATTCCTCTGTGTTTGTGTTATTAATAGTTTGGCTGTTCTGCAGCCTCAGCCTCCGGGTAGGGTTAAGAAAAGCAGTTTTTGTAGATTACCTGGTGTTTTGATGTTGTGGTTGTTTGGATGCCCTTTCCAACTTCTGCATCCTAAGCAGAAGCTGGGAGTCCCACAGTTCCCTTTTGCAATTTTGCGAGGTCCACATCTTCTTCCTGAGTTGCCAGATTAGCTACTGTTACTTAAAGCAATTTCTTAATTAAGTCTTGAGGTGTTTTTGGTGTTATGCTGTTGTGGGGGAGAACTTATATAATCTTACATAGAATATTTCTCTATTTTTGCAAAAGCACAGTTAAAGACAGTGTCTGATAATTTTTCTTATATACCTGAAGGTATATAAAGATCAACTAAATAGATTCTATATAGATTTTAGTGTCAGAAAAATATTTCTTTTCAGAAATCATGTTGGTTTTGCCTTATCATATAATGAGAACTGTAAAATTTGTCATGGTTTTCTTATTTTCTTGGCTGTCAAGATGCTAAATTTAGTTTTCAATTGGATTAACTAACAGATTGTATATTTCTGGAATATTTATTTTCTCTTCTAAAAGATTTCTGATTTTTAATTTTTTTGAAAAAGAAAGTTGTAAAACAAAATATATAGTATGATATCAAATGTTTATATTTAAATATCTGCACATATAAATTATAAACAAAAATATAAAAATTAAAAAATAAAATTATATAAAGTTGTCATGGACATAATTCCATATCAGTACATGTAGAACTAACTTTTCTATAATTTTTCTCAAGAAATCTACGATTGATTACAATATATACAGTAAAACAGATATGCATGTCCAACATGTGCATGGTAGGGCAATCAAAATAAAATGTAAACTATTTATGAAAATGGTCTGTAACGATATATGAAAATGGTAGGAAGGATTGGTAAAGGTTTGTTTCCTTTATTATTCTTTAAATTTCTATATTCTTTGAACTTTTAACCACATATTACTTTTATTATAGTGAAAGAAAGAAGATTAAAAATGTAAGAATACACATATGTAATAAACAATCTAACACATAGCTAGCTTGAACTGTTCAGAAACATGATACTGAATTAAATAGTTGCCACTAAATATCCTCATCTTTTGCTCTTGCAGAATGCTTTTGTCTGAAGGATGGCTTTTGTCAGCCAAAAAAGTCACAAAATTTATAAATTTAGAAAGGAGAGTTTCTAAAAGGGGGTATTACAACTTGCAGGTGGGAAGTGGAGCCTCCAGCTAAAGCAAAAAAGCAGGCACTTCACAGGAAGAAAGGAGAGACAGGAATTCATGCTGGACGTGTTGGCCAAGATACATATTCAACAGGTTATAAGAGGAGCTGTGAATAGTCATGAAGGGGGGCACGCACATGTGTAGTAAGCTAACATGTCCCATTTTCACTTTTGGGTGGAGACTTAACACTTAAATGTTAAGTGTCAAAATTAGGCCCTATACATCAAAAGGTGAGCAGAGGACACAGAGGCACTCAGTGTGTAGCCTCCATAGACTGGCCAGAACGCTCAATGGTTGGTGGTCTCTTATCAGGAAGGAATGCTGGTCAGTTGTGTTGAAACCACAAAAGGGCGTGGTAGCATTAGGCGGTTGGTTGAAATCCGTGGTGGAGCAAGTGTTTTGAAAGGCTGGTTTCTTTTTAAACTTTATAAAAGAAAGCCTAACGGTGGTTAGTGAGGAAGGGAGCTCCCTTCCCCTTATGGCCAGAAATTCAGTTTATAAGGTTTCTTTGGAATACCCTTGGCCAAGAAGAGGGTCCTTTTGGTGAGTTGGGAAACTTAAGATTTTATTTTTATTTCCTATTTTCTACCACCTAACAACATCTGAGATTCACCAAGTAATTCTTTGACTGGTTAAGTACTGAGGCAGAGGCTTGCTGTGGGTACCATTGCAAGAGGCTGTCAAGAATGAGCCTTACGATGCTTTCTGAGTCAAAGATTCTAGGGCCTGATTCTCACTCTACTGACAATTTCAGAATTTCTCTCAGGGGCCCCCACATAAAGGTCACTGTCAAGACCAATTAAGCACTTAAGGCCTGTTATAAACCACATTTCTATATAAAATGAACATGGATTTTAATTCTATTACATAAATTCCATTAAAGTGATCTTCTAAGGGAAGAAGTTATGGAGCAGATTGTTAAAGCTGAACAGTATTTTCAAAGGCAGACCAAAAAGATATACATTCCTTTTTTAAATTAAAATCATGGTCATCTTACTATGCTGCATTTATACACATTCACCATAAATCTTCCCTTGGATGATTTCTTTTAGTTTCTATTAACTCTGGAGTCCTCTTTGATGATTTCTTTTTCAAAAAATTCTTTAGTTTGGTTGAGTGTGCATAGTTCAGTAGTTGGCAAACACACACAAAAACCAATACAACTTTTCACTCTGTAACATATTGCTATTGTCCAAAGGCACAGTTTAAATTTTATTATTAAAGGAAGTATTTTTAGTTTTGAATTATTTTGCATTCATGTATAATTCACAGCTGCCTAACTGCCAGGTTTTCTACAGTTACAGAAGATAGGATGGAGATGTAGAATTTGAAGGTCAACCTAGACATTTTAAATTGCATAATGGGAGAAAAGGAGGCACAACAAAATAATTTTTCATGATTGCCATAGTACAAACTCTAAGAAATTTAAAGGACATTTGCAGGTTTATAACAATAAACCTGAGCACACCTGCAATTATACGTGGGTGATGATGTCAAGGTTACTCCCCCAGTCAGTACTGCCTGGCCTAGAATGGTGGTTGTTTTCCAATTATCTAAGAATTTAAGAGACCCGTGATGCTCTGCTTAGTAAGTTTATATAATGTAGCCTCCCTAAGGCAATAGATGTACTTTATAGTTTTGAAGAAACAACAGCTCATGAATAAACAATAGGTCTAATGCAAAACACCTCAGGCTAGAGATTCAATTGAGAGCCAACCACTCTCCTGACCTCTCAGCATATTAAGAAAAAGCAAATCGTGCTCAAAATTCAGTCTTTTCTCAGCCTTAGAAGCAAGGTTACTAGGAGATCCCACAAAGAGAAGAAAACAGTTGGTGGTAAAGTAATAAGTGGACAAAAGAATAATAAATATTTCTAGGCTCTGCTTTCATTCTCATTGCTGGTTTTGAATTCTAGGAACTAGCCAGCTGGAATTGTTCATTTCATAACTTGAGATATAGTTTCTTGTTATAGCTTTCTTAAGTGGTAATAGGCTAAGTTAAATTCCCCTTCATGCTAAAATGTATTTATCAGTTCTATGTTCCCAGGGAGTGGAGCCCTGAAGGTCTCATGTTTTCTAATCAAGAAAATCTAAGTGTCTTAAGGCTTAACCCAGTGGCATATGTCACTTCATAAGAGGATCTCCATTAGAGGTGTCCTGGAGCATGTGGAACATCACCTACCAGTTCACAAGAGCAGACTACGAAATTCTCAGAGATTTGGCCAACTGGTTATTAAATACAGCCATTATGAGAAATTGAATAATATAAACCTACAATTAAATAAATTATATTAATAATGAAGGTAAATATTCAAAATTCATCCCTTTCTAAATATTTCACTACAAGGGAATTATCTCTGCTTCAGGGTTACTTGTGCCTGTCATACCTGTGCAATGATGTCAAGGTGTGCTGCATGGTGCTCGTCTCCTCCCAACTGTGCAATAAGGGATGTCGGCTTGAAATCAATCTGGGTGGGAGTATTTACACCACAGCCATCAGCAAGTGCTACACACCAAGGCTCCCCCACCAAACCTAGCTGTTAAACATTTACTAGCACACAGCTGATCTCCCTTCTTACGCCTCAAGATAACTACAGCATAAGGGTTACAACTTTAGAGATAAATCTGTGTTCTGAGAGGAGAGCTTCACTCCCACACAGCAAACTTCTGCCAGCACAACAGTTTGTGGGTAGGACTCTTAGGTTCCAGTAGTTTCTAGTAGACAAACAAGAAAATGAACAACTTTGAACCCATTTCTTTCCCACCCAGTGTCGAAGGCTGACAGAAGGGGCAGGAATCTGAACCGGCTACAATCAGTGCCTGAGAAATGGCTGGTCTCTTTTCACATTGACCAAAGCCCAGCTTGGCAACATTTTTTTTTAAAACAAAGGATTTTCCAGAGGTGCAAGTGGAGCAGCTCTATGAGAAAGTGGGTGGGGGGTCAGAGCCCCCTGGCTCTAGTCTCTTTTCACTCCCAGCAGCACTGAAAGGGAATTCCTCAGCGACAGGTCAGACAGCACAGAAACCTCCGCCACAAAGCAGTGAAAGCCGAGAGCAGATCATTGTTGATGTTAAAACCCACATGCCAGCCTTGCTTCCTTCCACCCACAAACGCAGTTTTCCCCAGAAGCTATTCACGGAGGTGGCTGGTTTCACCTGAGAACCTGAGATTCTCCACAATGAGGATCTGTTTTGAACGAAAGGAGGATTTTGCTCAGTGGCTTCTAGGCCCACGTGAGCAGCCTGGTTCCCACACTGGCGGTAGGAAGAGGCCTTTGGTACAGCATCCTCCGTCGCAAGCAGGCGAGTGAACAGGAGGAACCGGGAGAGACCAAGGGGATGGTTTAAGAGTCTTGAAGTGTCTCATTCAAGTGTGTCGCCAGCACCTTGTGAGAAAAATCCCAGCCTTGCCAATCGCCCCCATGAGATCCATAAGATCACAAATAAGCTTTCCCTTTGAGCTTCTGAAAAATGATCCAGGACTCTCAGATGTGCCAGATCTACGAGTGGAGAGAGTTAACCCCAGATCTGTCCGTAGGGGAAAGAGAACCACGTAAATGTGTGGAATACTTCCAAACACTGGCATGGCCATCCTTTTGACAGTCATCGTAAAAGCCATGTGCTCGGTTAATTTGTGGGGTCCATGGCTTTCTTTCAATAGTGTAATAGTCTCTAATCCTGTACCTTTAAAGCTGAAAGAAGAATCCATCTATACTGTCTTCATATGTACACATAATCCATGGTTTATATGTTTTCTGGCAGTTCCAAAACATTCCAGTATGTAGATTGATCCCAGTCGAACATTTTGAAAATGTGTTTATTTCCTTTGAACCTCCCTTGGCTTCTTACACCGAGTCCTCAAGTGTCTCTTTGTGAGCTGTTTATACACTGCGGCTGTTCAAAACTCTGATCAGCCTCTTCGTGAACATGTCACCATTTATGCAGCCAGATCCCCTCTCCTACCAACCAACCCAATCACCCCAAATTCCTGTGCTCAGTCCCATTACTGCTGCTGCTGGTACCAGTTCTCAACAGGACAAAGAATTGGGTTGGGAGAGGTGAGAAGAGGTGGGAAGTTGTGAAGGGTCAGTCATGTCCCATCTAACTTCCCCATTATAAATTCAGGAAGAAGGACTCTGGTTTTATACATCTGTCTCTTGTGAGTTGGGATAACATGTGTTACTTTACCCTGTCCATTCTGTCTGCTCACTTCAAGTAAAAAACTTCCTTTCTAGGGCAACTGGAGTCAGGGTCCCCTTGTAGAGGAAAACTCTATTAATACCGTTGTTTCTTTCTCCCTTTACAGCATAAAATCTTGCCTCAAAATTTAAACTTTTGGGCGAGTGGAAAACTGCACTTAGGCCTACAGTCCCAGGTTGAATTCTTCATTTCAGTCTAATCAAAGAAGCCTGAATCGAGCCACTGGACCAGGTACTAGCCCAGCCACAAGTACGGACTTTTATATCCAGGGGGTTAGTGTCCTTCATGGTTACAGTTTCCTGAAATGGGACTCAAGTTACATAGGAGAATGTTAGAAATTGAACTCCCAAACCCCTATCTCCTATCACAGAGAGATACATCCAGTTCCAATTTAAATAGAATTTCAACTAAGAAAAATATTTTACCCTGAGGATAGGAACATGCAAAGAAGGTGAATCAAAACAAAGAAAACCTGTTTGCCTTGTCTTAAACATCCAAGACTATTTACCTCTCTCATCATCGATGAAATCTCTGTACAAATATTTCCCCAGGAGGCCACTTTCTGGCGACTCACAAACTTTCTTCCATTAAAGAAGAGATGTTACCTTTTTTCATCACCATTCTGTCCTCGATGGGGACAGTGATGCCCACGAGGCGCACCTGTCCCCAACAAGTGAAATCGGAACTGAGCACACCTGTAGTTCTCAACAGGTAAACCTGGAACAGAGGACTCTCCCCCCATTTCTCCTCAAAAATACAAACAAATTTCATGGGAAATCGACAAAATGAGCAGACCACCAAGAGGTCTGGATGATATTTTTCAGTGTTGTCGTTAATGTGAACCTCATTCCTTTCGTATAACCACTCCAAACACTTCTGTTCTACTTGAAGCTCTGTTGCATGATTGCTGGAATATACAAGGTCTTAGATAAATCCAAGAAAATGTGTTGGAAATTATTTTAAGTCTTTCTAAAATAATAAACCAATTTAACACATTTTTACCAATTCTAAATAATATATCTCATTAATAGTACAGAATTGCCAGATCTGTTAACCTGGTCATTAATAGAGCAGCAAGAGATTGGATGGGGATGATGAAATTTGGGTAGAATTATTGACTTTCAAGAAAGGAAACAGGTGACAAATTAAAAATTGGTGATGGGATAGAAGTCTAACGTTTGTGACCACAATTCCATAAAACTGCTTATTTTCTAGGGCTCTCACAGTGAAAGCCAAATGCCCCCTTATTTTTCTCCTCCTCTACTTCCATCATTTCTGCAAAAGTTTATTGTCTTTACGTTCTCATGTATTTAGCTAGAGTGAGGTCTGTGTGAGGAAAAATGAAAAACAAAACAAGAAAGGTAGGTTGCAACCAGATTATGGAGGTCTTGGTGTGCAAAGCTGAGGAGCTGAATTCCCTCGGTGGACCAGTGAGACACAGGCTGCGATTTGCCAGCTCTGGAGACGTCCTTCCCTTCCTCCTCAGCAGGAGGATGCAGACTGTATTCGGGTAACGTTACACCTCACTTAAATACCACATTCCCAGATTCCCTGGTAGCCAACTGTGGTCATATGACAAAGGTCTGGACACAGAGCTGCAGGTGGAAGTGTTGGGTTGGGTGTCCCAGAAGGCTGTTGAACAGGACGATTGAGCCCTGCGATGTGTACCTTTCACCCTGCTGTATCTCCTTTTCTACTGTCTGTATTCATATGATACCTGGAGAAATGCCAAGAGATGGTCTTGAGATAGATGCCAGGTACCAGGATGGTGGGGAGAAAATGGATAAAGCTAGGGCTCCTCCTGGCTCTGTAGAGCTGCGTGCCAGCCTCGGGTGGCCTAGACTGTGTGTGTGAAGCACAGTTATTTTGTACTTTAGTTTTCAGTAGGTATGATTTGATACAACACAGCATCTCTAAGAGTGTGTTCTCTTCAGGCCTTTGTGGTGCTTAAGAGCTCTGTGCATAGCCAGTAAGTTGAGAAAAAGCTGCTGCATTCTAACCATTCCTGTTGGAAGTTCACGATGTGCGGTGGCTCCTGAAAACTCAGCCCGAAAGGTGTTTTCCGCACAAAGCAGGACCAGTATTGGTGGAAAGTCATTGAAGGTTTTGGAGCAGAGGAAACCCGTGATCCAAGTAACAGGGGTGTGCATAGTGCTTCTGAGGGGAAACTTAGAAACAGGAAGAGCAGGTTGGCAGCTGAGAGGAAAAAGTCAGAATTCTGGGGGTTTGCGTCAGAAAGGAGACGAAATGCTTCCTAAGACAAAGTGAGATGAACACTTATATTGCTAGATATGAGGGTGGTTATCACACCACGTTGGGATAAGATGAAGACAGGAAAGAAATGTATTGGAAAGAATTTGGGTGGAAACTAAAATAATTTCATATGTGTAATGAGTTTAGGTGTCAATGGGAGACCCAGGCGTAGCTGAACAGTAGACGACTGGAAATACAGAGCTAGAAGGTGGGAAAACATTAGGTTTGGATTTGAGATTACCTATTCTGAAGACAGTGTGGAGAGAAAGAAGAGCAAATGGAGGATGTAGAAAAACATGTTGGTTATTTTTATATCATAAAAAGAATGCTGCTGTTTTGTGCCATATTGTCTGCCAGATCCCAATCCACCACCTTCTTTGCCCTTTTTTGTGACTCCGGAGCTGGACCCTGTAAACATTTCTCCCTTCCCAGCTGCTAGAAGGTTAGGCTTCACCAACAGAGGATGCTGGAGTGACCCCGTGAGGCCTGGCAGCAGGAAGACTCTCCCATTCTGCAGTCGGGTTCTTCATTATTACTGTTCAGCGTGGAGCCAGGCAGCCCACGGCCAGGCTCTCCAGCCTGCCCACACCCTCCCTGTCAGTGGTGGCTGCTTCTAAAGACCAGCACCAGCCTGTGCCCTCTGGCGGGTTTCCTGCACATATGTGCTCACGTCGCAGCCACGCCCTCTTCAGTGGGGTCTGAGTTTCAGTCTTAGTGTTGGGGCGGGGCTCTCTTACAATTTTGATTGTTTGTATTGTCCTCTCTTCCTTATACTGGAGGCAGTACCTGCTCCTCTGTGCCTGCTTCTCCTGGACCCTTTAGAATCTTTTTAAAAAATCT
>VBSM01003186.1:3044640-3061745 GCA_008086735.1 Cheirogaleus medius
CAACTGTAGTCCCAGCTACTGAGGAAGCTGAGGCAGGAGGATCACTTGAGGCCAGGAGTTCGAGGTTACAGTGAGCTACGATGATGCCACTGCACTCCAGCTGCCTAGGGGACAGAGCAACTCCCTGTCTCAAGAAAAAAAAATAGCAATTCATTATATTTTCCTTGCTCAAATGAATGATCTGGTTTCCATCGGTAACTAATATGCATGCAGAAGAGAGATTAGACTTTTTCTAATTGCTTATTTATTATATAGCTGCAACCTGTAAGTATAATGGAAAGTACAGAATCAAAATAAAGTATGTTGAAAGGTCAGCACTACAAAGGTTAGCATAGACTGAATCGAACTGTAATAATTTTTGCCGCTAGTGGTGCAGCGCCCAGCAGGCAGGCTATAGAGAGATCCAAGAATCAAGGAGGAGCTGGACTGGGTAGAAATGGAGGCTATGTCTAACCCTGAGAGTCTGTGGTTTTATAATGCATTCTGAATCTTAGTCTTGCATCCACTAATAATTGACTCTTCTAATTTCCATTAGTCTCTCTGAGGACATGATTGTAGTTTGATGTTATAAAGCCATGGACTCCATGTCAGAAAGGCACAAACAATTATTCTTAAAGTGTTTTCTTAGGGATTTTTCAAATAGTCTTATGACATTCCATATCAATGTTATTGCCCAGGTAACTATGATATTCTGCTGCACAAGCACCAAGATTTGGAATTTCTAAAAATACTCTTAACAACCAATAGCTTAATATCTCAGAAGCGAAGTGCCCATTGAATCAGATTGTTCTTCAGCTGCATAACAGCCTTCAGTGTCATTCATCCACTTCTGTTCCAGTCCATATATTTCATCTGTGGAGCACAGATGTGAAGAAGCCAAGTGAAATTTAAGTGAATTATCCAAGGTCGTGCTGGGGAAAAAAGTCTCCTTAATATCTGATATATCTTCATCCATTCCTCCCATAAATGACAAGCTAATAATATCAGATTCTTTTTTGTGCACATTAGCTTCAACTTATGGGCATAGAACATTCTACCTCATGGCTGAAGTTCTACCTCATGGTTATATGAAAGTCTACCACTGCCATTTAACTTCTAGCTGCTGCTTCTTGATTTTCTAGCAATTTGACCTTTAATTTTGATATGTTCAGAGAAAGATTCATAGCAGTTGTATATCACTGTGAATTGTATCTTTTAGCAATTGAAAATGATCCTTTGGTCACACTAATTTTTCCTCAGATTTACTTTCATGTCTTTTTTTTCCTGCTTTCTTTTTGTTTGTATTCAATGTTTATATCTTTGTTCTTTCATTTCTATTTATTTTTTTTGGAGTTATTCTTAAGCTATTTCATTTTACATTAGGCATTTTAGATGTGTCACTTTTGTTTTTGGTGGATCTCTTATAAACATATATAAATGGATCTTGTTTTTCAATAAGCTTAAGGATTTTTTTAAAGGTATTGAACACATTTTTGTTTAATTCGTTTTGGCATTATGTTCTTTTTAATGCTTTCCTTATGATTCCCTTATTCCCTGCCTTTTTCGTGTGATGGAAGTCTCATTTCTGTTATCCTTTGCAGCGTCAAACAGGATGTGTTACATGAGTCTGTCAATTAAAACAGTGGGGATGTAGCCTTTAAGTCACTGGAATAGAGGTGATGGTTGAAGTGATGGGAATATTTGATGGAGAAATTATAGAAGAAGAAAGGAACAGAGGACATGGGGCCAATCCTTGGGGAACACCTGCATTAGACAGAGGAGTGGGGAGCGCCTGCATTAGACAGAGGAGTGGGGAGCGCCTGCATTAGACAGAGGAGTGGGGCTACCCCAGGAGTGCCTAGAGAGCCAGGGTAACATGAAACCCTAGATACAAAGAGAAGGGAGGGTTCGAGAAGGAAAGTCTGGTTAGCTGTCTCCCTGGCTTCAGGGAGCCTAAGTAAGATATCAACTGAGAAAAGATCACTGGGTTTGGCAGCTGAGACATCGCTTAGGGAGCTCTGAGAAGCCTTTTTACCTAAGTGGTGGAGGCAAAGGCTACGGCTACGTGAGCCCTGGAAAAGTTATTGTATGTAAACTAGACGAGTCTGGCAAGATATCGTGCAGGGAATAAGAAGAGAGAAGAAGGCTTGCATCACCAAGGGACAGCAGGTACTGGGACACGGAAGAGACCAGGATATGTGTACAAAGGCAGTGAAACAAGACTGGGATGAGGCAAAGCAGAGAAGAGATCCTTGATGGAATATAGTCTGCAAAGAGAAACGTTAATAGCTCTGAGATGCCACTGAAGAATGAACACCATTCTTCCCTCACTCCTAAGTTGAGGGTGAGCATTAAACTTGGAATATGTAATAGGCCAGACTCCATTAAGCTTCCCCTGCTGATGTCAAGGGCTCATACCCGGGACTGCTAAGGCAATCTCAGGGAAAGTCAATTATCAGCGCGGCAGGGAGCGGGGTCATCTGCAAGTCAATGGCTGCCTATCTTAATCCATCGATTCAACGAAGACAGACGTACTCTACGAGTCCAAGGATGAACTCAGCATTTGGGGGTGAGATTCTTCATGTTTCTATCTCATGTGTGTCTCCAACCAAGCTGTGAGATTTTTAATTTAACCAACTTTAAAAAAAAAGTAGGTGTAGAAGTTGAGGGACCTGCCCAAGGAAGCAGAGTTTTTAGGGTATGGAAGCAGCACTCAAACCCAGATCTTTTAGCTCTGAGTTCAACGTTCTCTTCACAACACGATACTCTCCTTTTCAGTGCTCATCTCTTCAACAGCCAGGCCACGTAACGTGACAGAACAAGAGCATCGGCACAACAGAACATAAAAGTGGCATAACTAAGGGGTTCTTCACCCTTTTGCACTCCATCCCCCATTTTGAGTGATTCATCCAAAATGCACTACTTTTATTCCTGAAGCGAGGGCTCTTGCCCGAGTCCTGCCTCCTTTCCTACAACTAGAGAACTTTGTGGAGCAACCTATAAGAAATCTCACTGTCCTGTTGCCCCTTTTCTGGAGGTTAAAGGCAGCTCTCGGATCCTGCCCTCGATTGTTCCCCTCTTCTTCTCTCTCTTCAGTGGCCACAGGGCTGTCAAGTGCAAGGCACCCCAGGTCCAAGGAGGAGGGAGGGGATGAGGAGAATGGAATGGCAGAATGACCTAAAATGCTTCCCCCACAACTCAAAGCCACGTAGGATGTCCAAAATTCGCCAGATAACTTTAAAAATATCCATAAGCATTGCAAAATCCTAAGAAAGACATCAAATTCAAATGTCTTTAAGTCCAAATAGAAAACATATATACATAATTTAGAATGCCATAGAATTCAAAAGTCTGTTTACCTTAACTGAAAATGTATCTAAATATCTTAAAAGTGAAAAAGAAGTACAAAATCCAAACAAGTAATCATCCTGGGTGGGAACTGTTGACATCTGATATTTGAATGGGAAAAAAAGAAGCAATGAGCATATCTTGACTCCTGGTACAAGGGCTATGTGAGTTTTTAGACCAACCTCTTTATAAGTTTGAGGCTCATGATCCAGTGACTCTAAAAATGGAGGGAGCACTTTTGGCTCAATGAGTATATCACCAGATCTCTTACACAAATAAAATTTCTGGCTCTATTTTATCTCAGTTAACTAAAATGTTTTCATGTATCAAGTTTCCTTTATTTTATACATTTTAACTCCAGAAGTATTTAGAATTATGTGACCTCAGTTAAATAGGATTTTAGTTATACTCTTTAGTGGATAAAAAACTTTTAACTCCAGAAGTGTTAGAATTAAATGCAAAATGGATTTTAAAAATTAAAACCAAATCTGCACATAATGGATAACTTAATCCACCTGTAATATTTAAAATAATGTGATCTATTAGTGTGATCACCCTGTTTCTATCTTTTACATTCTAGATTAATGAATTAGTTTAGACCCTTCATTTTAATTTTAAACCTTAACAAATTTATCCACAGATTTAGAATGCATAAGAGAACTTTAGTGTGTGTGTGTATGCAAAATAGGATTTTAAAAAATTATTTATACTAGGAAAGATTTTTGTTATGATTTTACTTTTAAAGATACAATAAGACATACAACTGATTTCTCAACCAATACAGTGTGAGCCAAAAAGCAATGGAATGACATTTTTAAAGTGCGGAAAGAAAACAGCTACTAATGTAGAATTCTGTATCTAATAAAAATATTCTTCTAAAATGAAGGAGAATAAAAACATCTTTAAATGAATATTGACAGAATTCATTGTCCACTGTTACAAAATAACCCAAATATTAAGCAGTGTGCCCCTGTAGTCCCAGCTACTACTCAGGTGCATGAGGCCAGAGGATTGCTTGAGCCCATGAGTTAGAATCCAGCCTGGACAACATAGCAAGACCCTATCTTGAAAGAAAGAAAGTAAAGAAAAGAAAGAAAGAAAGAAAGAAAGAAGGAAAGAAGGAAAGAAAGAGGTAAAGAAAAGAAAAGAAAAGGAAAGGAAAGGGAAGGAAGGGAAAATAAAGGCTAAAAGGAGTTCTTTGGGCAAAAGGAAAATGATTCCAGGTAAATGCACAATAAAACATGAATGAATGATGAACATTGATATAGGCAAATATGTGGGTAAATTAAAAAATGTCACCAACTATATATTAAACAATAATAATATGTCATGGGACTTAAAATATAAAATTGAACAATATTATCACAAAAGGCAGGTAGGGTAAACAGATTTAAAGTGTTGTAAGCTCTTTCCATTATCCTGGAAGTGATAAAAATACTGATATATATTAAATTCTAATAAGTGAAGGACGTATATGATAATATGTAGTAACCATTAAAAGAAATATAAAGAAATGTATAACAAAAGAGCTAATTGATAAGATTAAGGGAATAATAAAAATATTTGATTGATCCAAAGAAGGCATAAAGAGAAAAACAGAACAAAGAACAATTTTCTCCTGTGTATAATTTTCAGCAAATTTTATGTTTCTACTGATTTTGCCCTCTTTTGTCCATTGTAATAACAACCTACTACCTATGGTTAGATTTGAATCATAGCTGTGAACACCACCACCTTTTCACACTTTTCTTCACTTAAATAAAAACTCTGGATGGCAAGTATTATTATATATATTTTACTAATAAACTAACAATTGAAGTAACTTGCCCATGAAGTCACAACTAAGAAGAGGTTTTATCTTATATGATAACCTCACCCTGCTCTGTCCCCACAGAGGCTGGGTGAAGGGGGCAGCGTCCAGGACACAGACGGTCAGTGGACAGAGAGCCCTTCGGTCTGTTCTGACTTGTGATCCATTTTGCACTGGCTATTTCAGTTCAACATATTAAACAGGGTTCTATACTAGGCTCTAGAAATATCAGAACTATTTAAGCTGGCTGACCACTCTAGCTGAAGGCAGAAGAATGAGGTTTGCTTTTTTTTCTTTAATTTTTTTTATTTTGAGATAACTGTAGCCTCACATGCACATGTAAGAAATGATACAGGACCCCCTCCCTGCCCCCACTGTGCCATGGTAACCTATTGCCAAACTACAGGACAGTATCATGGCTTAGATATTGACATTGATACAGTCAAGATGCAGAGCATTTCCATCTCAACTGAGACTCCTCAGGTTGTCCTTGTATAGACACTTCCCTCCCACGCCCACTGCCACCTCAACCCCTGGCAACCACTCACCTGTTCTCCGTTTCAATAACTTTCTCAGTTCAAGAATGCTACATAAATGGAATCATACATTACATAAACTTTTGGGATTGGCTTTTTTTCACTTAGCACAATTCTCTAGAGATTCATCCAGGTTGTTGCATATGTTAATAGTTTCTTCTTTGTTTTTATTATTATAGTTGTTGTTGAGTGGTGTGTTCCATGTCATGGATGTACTATAGTTTGTTTAATCATTCACCTGTCCAAGGGCAGCTGGGTTGTTTCCAGTTTGGGGCTATTACGAATCAAGCTGCTATGAACACTCGTGTACAGTGTCTTGTGTGAAGTGAGTTTTCACTGTACTCTCCCACCAGCCGTGTTTGAGTGATCGGCTTCCCTGCATCCTCGCTGGCATTTGATGCTGTCACTATTCTGGGGTCAGGTAATTCTAATGTATTTGTCATCTCACTTTTGGCAGGTATTGATTGCTTATTTCCATTCCATCTGATATCTTCCTGATTCTAGGTAGAATGGTGATTTTTGATTGAAACCTGGTCATTTGGGGTAGCATATTTGGAGACACTGGATCTTTTTAAACCTTCTGTTTCAGCTGCCTTCCTCTGACATTGCACTAGTGAGGGAAGCAGAGGTGCCCCCGCTGGTGATCCTGGATGGGGAGAGCTCCTTGTTACTGCTGGGTAAGGTCAGGAGCTCTAGCACCCACGGGCCGCCCTGATCCCTCCCTGGCTGGGATAGTTAGTCAAACCTCGTTACTGCTCTCCACACAGTCTCCACTGGCACCGAGGGGAGGATGGCTTCCTTAGCCCAGGTGATGTTGAAAGTCCTGCCCTGACACCAGTCCAGTAGGGGAACAGAGGCTCGTTACTGTTGGACAGGGGTGAAAGTCCAGGCTTCTTGCTTGGCCTTCTCTGAAACCACCATGGTGTGGTACTGGAGCTTCTTGTTACAGGCAGAGGTGGAAGTCTAGGCTCCCCATGCAGCTTTTGTTAGCGGGGTAAGTGGTGGAGCTGCAGTTTTTCTTCTGTGGTGTTTGGTTGGAGTAGTCAGTTGTCATCTAAGTTTTCTGTCTTCCTAGGTTGCCCTTTCCTGGTCCTTTGCCCAGAGAGAGAAGGCTTTTGTTGGGATTTTTGTTCGTTTTCATCTTTCCATGTAACTGCCTTCTTCAACTCTACATCTGGTACGTACAAGGCAAAAAAAGAACTCAGGAAACTGACCACTGTGCCGTGGGTCCCTGGTTGACCTGCCTTTTCTCCACCTTCCAGAGTCTCCTTATGTTTGTTTTATACGCAAGGTGCAGAGTTTTAGTTTTACTCAGCAGGAGAATAGGAAAAAGTACATCTGCATCTTCCCAGGAGTGGACATTTGGCAAGAATTGTGTTGTAACAGTTCAGTTTAACCCTACAAGTACCCATTGGACCTGCAGTTAATGGGGAGTTTAGTCCTATTGAGGAGGTGCCAGGAAGGAAATGCTTGGGTTGTCCTTCTCAGGGGAATAGCAGACTTCATCGTTGACCTTTACTGTTCCACATTCAGTTCCTTCATTTCTCAACAGCCTCTAGAACAACATGAAAAATGCCAACCAGAATGAATTGCTTGGATGTCTTGAAATTAGCATTTTTAATTCAACTCCAATTCTCCAAATGAATCTCAAGCTGTCTTTATGGCAGATTTAACCACAGTTTGTCAATGCATTATCTATCATGCCAGGGAAAGTAGCTGTGATACTCTTGTCCTAAAAGAGGGAAAGGACATTGTCCTAGAACGAATGCCAGCAGCCTTCCAATCAAGGTCCATACAGCCACCACTCCACCACGGGACCTGAGCCCTCAGTGTGCTGTGATTTCCTCATTTTAAATATATTATCCCTGTGTCCCCCTCCAGACCTTGGATTCTACAGCATAGGATACAGGATCTCCAATGTGATATAACAACCATAAAAGTGTCAAAGGGTTTGAAGCCAATCTTGAGTTGGGTTACATTTGGGTACCAGTTTCTGTGCAATTTCCAAGGGGGTAAGTGGGTTGGGTTTATATTTCCAGGCACAAGGGATTATGAGAAACCCATACTCAGGAGAACTCAGTGCTCAGGAGAACACAGTAAGTCACGTCCATTTGTACTTATTGGCATTAGCGATAGGAGAGGCCTCTTTCTAGAAATGGTGGTCCAGCGCCCCTCCCCATTCTCCTGGTAAAACAAGCCCTTCTGTGGGGAGCCCATGTCACACAGAGGGTGGGGCCAGTCCCATTCTTTTTGGTCATGGATGTGCCATGACCCAGGCCAGATCAATCTGAGTAGCCCATTCTCCTGTCCATGGTGACTGGTCAAGAAAGGGCATGTGACCTCAATGGGCCAATAAGAGTCTTTGCTTAGTCCTGATGTGTGAGCCTAAGACAGAGATGAGAGGCCAGAGCTGCCGATGCACCCCTCCTGCCACACACGCCAAGAGAGCCCGCCTGAGGACTGGGCCAGCACAGAAGGGGAAAAGGCTGAGAGGGGGGCTGATGGCGTCCTTTGAATACTATGTGTGAGTGATTTCCTAGAAGGAATTTAAGGAAATTCCTTCTAATAATGAGACTTATTGCAGGGAACTTGGTTTTATGATGATGAGCTTGCTAGAGACCACCAACAGAAGTTTTTGTATTCTTCTTCTCATGTATGTTCAAATCCATTTCAAAGTTACTGTATACAAGTATCAGAAATAGACCTGTCCTTTGAGGGCAAGGCTTAGCAGAGTAGCCAAAGCATTTATTTTCTGAAAGCCATTGTCTCCCCTTTCTGAAAGGCCAGACAGAACCTGTAGCCGTTTCTAGACATCACCTTGCTGCAGGCCTGAATCTTCTGTCCAGGAAGCACCAACTCAGCTGTGAGAGAGAAAGAGCTCATGGAATCTGTGTGTACTTAGGAGGGAAATCCATCTCTGTTCACATCCAGATTCCAGCAAGATTAACCTCCTGAAGTTCTCATTCCTAAGAGCTACAAAGCTCTGTCCATTTTACGAGGCAAATTCTTTCAAGAAAGGTGAGACAAAGGTAATTTCATAGAGAGCGATTTTCATAAGACAAAGAAAGATAACACAGTTTCCTGTCCTGGAGACAGACTGGTCACTCATTAATTCTCTAGTCATGCTAAAAGTATGAGCAAAAGTGTTAATGAACTCAATCCCTGTATGGGGAGGGAGGAACCCAGCTGTATATTGTTCATAGCTCCTGTAAAATAAGCTGATTGTGTAGCCATCGGGGATGGAAAATTGCTGGGAGAAACTGCATGCAGTCCCCCCCCGGGGCAGGGTGTTGACCGTGGCAGTGTCCGCTCTGGAGGCACACAGTGGTGGGCAGCAATGCCCCAGGTTCTAGAATACGGCAAACGTCTCTTCATGCCCAGTTGGCTTTTCTGGTCCTATCTGATTCTGCAGATAAAGATGTTTGAGTTGACTTCACGCACATCCAGATGTTTGTGGGGCAAAAGTCCCATGTTTCCTCCGACTACAAGACATCAGCAGTCTCGTGAATGGGCAGACACACAGAATCTCCTTTGTAAGACTCTGTTGTGATTGGGTCCAAGCTTAACGCTCTTGATGATTTGCTGTGCAGAGGACCTGAGCAACAGCATTTGCTTCCCCTCAGACAGGCTTGCTCTTTGGGGCCTTGGCTCTGGAGCAATAATGGAAGTTTGGGGATACATTTCTTTACCACCTTGCTCCTCCAAATTTTAACAAACTGAGAAGAATGGACACCAGGAACCGGCTGGGATCCAAGCATTTTCCTTTATCTGCTGAGCAGAGACTTCACAGCCAAATGCAGGCCCTCGTGGAAGGCCCCTCTGCCAAGTCCAGGATGGAGCTGCCCCCGCCCTTGTCCTTGAACTGAAGGCAGCAGGACCCCGAGCCACCCAGGTTGCAGGTGAAGACCCTGAGGCGGGGCGCAGAGGCAGGGATCTGCCCCAGGCAGGCCTTTGCTGTCCACTCACTGCGTGATGAGGGGAAACGTCTTCAGGCTCCATGAGGCCTGGTCCCAGACAGGCCTTAAAGATCTGGAAGTGGAAGTGGGAAAGAGGAGCAAGACTTCCTTTTTGACATGCCCCCCTTGTAAAATGAGCCAATCGGATTCGCACACCTGCCTCTGAGGGATGAGGAAGACTGAAGATTCCTCTCAGGTCTTCTTAGAGCTGTCCATGTGGGAGGTTCTTATTTATGGGCAGAAGAAAGAACATGGGAGGGAAAGCAAAATGTTTCCCTACAGGAATTAATGGCAGCTCAAAGTGGGGAATCCAGGCTTACTGTCCTCTTGTCCTGTGGCTCCAGAACAAGAGGTGAGGCTCAGGGAGGGCTGCAGCCCTGTGTGGATAGGGCCAGCTCTTCCAGGCTTACTCCCCTCCCTGTGGGGCTCCACCAGAAAGCACGGTGTGCCCCACACGGTTCCCTAAACAGAACTCCTTGGAACCTGAACAGAAGGTGCCCTGCTCCCTGCAGCAGGACAAGGAAGTAGGCCAGGTTCCAGAGGGTCTGGGACCCAGCCTGAGACTGCTCATCATGCAGGCAGTCTTCCAGGTGGTTCTGTCGTGGTAATTTTCCTAGTACACACTTTCACAAAGGCCATTAGAGTCATATTCACAGATATTTGGAAAAGTTTTCAAAACTCAGAAATCAGGCAAAAAAAAAAAAATGAGTTCATTATCTTTTAGTATTGGGCTAAATGATTTTCTAATGAGCCTGACTGAAGGTCATCTGACTCTCAGAGAATAGACAGGCTTCATTAATAATTGATTCAGTCCAGGTTCACCTGAAGAAAACGGATGAGGTGTAGTGACTGATCCATGGGACAAGATTACCTTGAAGGTTGTGGTTTAATTGCCCTGTGCGAATATTAACCAGTTTTGTATCTAAATCCCCAAGCATTTTTCAGCATTGCTCTCCTCACTATGTGTCTCATGTCCCCATAGCCTCTGTGAGGCACCTGTTATTCCACTGGCTTCTTCAGGAGTTAAAAGCAACTCTGCTATGTGCGTGTTTTCTGTTTGCATTAGAACATGATTTTAACAACCTAAGAAATATCCTTAAAGGTTAGTAATAATTTGAGAAAATGCTTAAAATGCAATATTAATTTGTAAATCTATCCATATAATTGAATATGTTCTCTCTTTTGTTGAGGTATATTTATCCATCTGTGTATTCAATTCTTCATCCATCTGCCCATCATAAGCATCCATTAAACAACATTAAAGAATGCTTTACACCCCGTTCCAAATTCTGCCCCTCACTAACCCCATGACTTTGGGTATGTCATACATCTAAGAAGTGTTTCCTCATTTGTAAAGTGCAGGCAACATGAGATTGTGGAGAAAAGCAAGAAATTGTACATATAAAGCAATTGGGGCAGTGCCTGGTTTATATCCTCAATCGATAGAAAACAATTACAAACGTGGAAGATATTGATCCAACTCTATCAATAATTACTTTAAATATGTATGGCCTAAATATGCCAATTAATGTCAGAAGGGTTAATAAAAGCAAGACCCAACTAAATGTTGTCTACAAGAAACCTACTTTAAATATAAAAACTCAAATCAATGAAAAGAGCTGAATTCTCCAAAAGACATAGTCCTGAAAATATGCACACCTAAAAACAGAACGTCAAAATATCTGAGCACTATCTCTGGTTGATATGATTATGAGTCACTTTATTCTATTTTCCAGGTATTCACCAGCAAACATGTATTAGTTTGAGAAAAAAAAAAGCAAACTTTGCTACTTCCCCATTTTGTTTGCCCACCCTTCCACCATTAGAAAGTAGACGAGAGCCCGAAGAGCTACAGGAGCAGAAGCCCAGGAGGTCAAATGTCCATTCAGAGACACTTTAAGAGCTATTCTTTGCATTTGCAAGTTCACCTTGTCTAGAAGAAAAACTGCAGAAACTCAGCCCGAACAGATGGCCTCTCATCTGGGTGCTTAGTGCTGCAGAAATCTCGGAATATCATCTTCAAAACCAAGTCTGCTTCCCACACTTTCCTGTCAATTTAGACCAAAGTCCCCAAGGAGGTTTTTAGGAAGCATTTGGCACCCTGGCCACCGAAGCCAAATAACAGAGTGAGGATTTGAGGAACAGAAATGTGTCAATCTGCACATACTTGACCTCCAAAGGGATTTTAAGCACTAACGAAAGGATGGCATTTAGCCTTCAGGTGTGGGAAGGAGCTGGCTGGCCAGTGGCTTGGGCAGTTGATCCCTTTGCAGTCTTCACCTGGGAATCAGGAGGTGTTAATTAAATGGCAAAAGGTGGTTCCAGGCACATTTATAATTCCTGAATAGTCTTAAACTTTGAGCTGTGACGCTAAATCCTAGCTCTGGTGAAAAGCAGCAAACCCTGTCCACAGAACAATACTATACAATTTCCTGTATTATTGAATTTAAAAAACTGGATTTTTTTTAAAATGTGGGGATATATATCTTGTATATTAAAATTTGGGTTAGTTGGACAACTTGGAAATTAAATTGATGAGGTTAAGACATGTTTCTATTCTGCTGAGTGTTAATGAAAATACATTTAATTTTAGTTCATGTTGATTAAAAAGAATTTCTTTCCTGCCTTTTTTCCCAGCATAGCTCACCACCAAACTTTTTTTGTTGTTGAAGAATTAAGTTCTTGCAATGATTTGTGGTTGTGGTTGTGTTTGCCACGCAATATATACATTTTTCGTCACACATCTCGATTCCTGAGAATGAAGGGGAGTTAAATGAATATATACTAATCCCAGGATATACACCATGAATTTTTTCTAATCCCTTACATCAATTTATTCAGTTATAATCTCTCTTTATCCTAAAAGTGTTAGAGATTTGCAAAGTTTCCAAATCAGTAATGGCATCTCTCTAGCATTGCCAACAGGGTCTTTTCATACATATGTGTCCAACAGTCTCAGGCCTGGACAGAGTACATGTGTTCATCCTCCATCCACACCCAGGCTGCAGCAGCTGTGAGCCCGGATGCCAGGTGAGAATGGAGAGGCTTCCTGAGCAGACAGACGGGAAGAGCTTCCTTCCCTCCTGCCCACTCACACACATACACACACCTCACAAAGTTCTTCTCCCTGTCCACAACTGCCTGCCAGAAGACCATTGTCTCATCTGTTTTTGAGTCTGGCCCTCAGAGAACTCAAAACCATTCCTTCATTTAGCAAATATCCACCAGGTAGCTACTAGGTGCCGGGCAATGTTTTAGACAGTGGAGACACAGTGAATGTGACTCTTAAGGCCCCTGCTTTGTGGAATTTCCATTCTAGCCAGAGAAGGCAGATTATAATCTATTCAGCAAATGAGTAAAAGATGATTCCTAATGAGCACTACAGAGGAAATTACACAGGCAGGGGACAGAGACACTGTGGGAGGACAGGAGATGCTGCCTCAGGGAAGATGCTCAGAGCGGGTGCTCAGGGCAGAGGGATGGATGTGCTGGCCAGCTGCAGTGGCCATGCAAGGATGGGGAGAAAAGGAAAGGAGAGGAAACCATGCATGCTGAGGAACTGCATGCACAAACGCCCTGCCCGAGACCGGGCTCCCCTGTGTGAGAACCTGGTAGGAGCCATGAACAAGAGAATGAGTCCAGAGGGCCCTGGGCCCTGGGAAGGAGTGTGCTCAAAGCTTGGGTGTCTATGTTCCTCAATGTACAAACTGTGAAGACATTAGACCATGCTGAACTTGAGACCACACGGGGATGTGGGAGTCACCAGGAAAAGGCCAACCGGTGGCCAAAAAAGGCCTCATGGGATGACATGACTTTGGCAACTTGTGCACAGTGTGTGGTGTTGGGGGAAGAAGTGGCCTCAACCAATGGGGGACAGGAGAGAGGTAAACACCCTAGCCTTCCTTTTTCTTACTGTTTTGACATTTTGGTTGTAGCCCTCTCGTCTTTGAAATGGGTTTGTTTTGCCCTTTGCATTTGGTTTCATTTTTTTGTTCACCTCTTCTCCCTGGAGTCTTGCTGGTTTTCATTATAGCTTCCCATCATCCCCTCCATTGCTTTATCTACTTACCATTTATTTTATCCAGTTATTGTTTTATTATTGTGTAGAGGTTTTGTTCTTGATTTTGGGATTCTGACCATGGACAAGGGGACAGGTGTCAGGGTGACAGACAAGGGAAAGGGGCCATGTGGCTCTGAACAATGTCATGCTCATTTCATCAGGAGGCCAAGCCAAAGCGGAAGGAGCAGACACTTGTCACACACATCCAGAATCTCAGAAATAGGTCCCGATAATGACTGAGCAACGTTTATTCTCACGATAGCCAGGAAAAAAAAGGAGAATCTAAAGAATTTGTTTTTAGAACTCTAGGTTTTGAAAATACATAATATATTCAGGAGGGAAAACAGGAATGTTAGGATCTTATATCAAAGTGTCTCGTGGTGGTACAATGTACACTACTTTGGTGACGGGAACAACAAAAGCCCTGACATTAGCATTATACAATTCATCTGGGTAACAAAAACATTGAACCCCCTCAATATTTTAAAGTTTTAAAAAAGTGAAAAAAAATGGAAAACAATGGAAAAAAAACCCCACAAGTATATCATGTGTTGTCAGGAAGAAGACACCAATAACCAAATGTTCTTCTTTTTAGTCTATTAATTATGGGATTTAGCTATTATCTGAACAGAAGGGGGCAGAAACAGGAGGAGATAAGAGAAGTGATTTTGATAAATGGGCAATAGCTCACTCATAAAATCCTGAGCATAGCTCTCCCTCTCCAAGTCAGATTTTGAATGGGACAGTCTACTTTCCTGCTACTAAAGCCACCATGAGGTCAATAAAACCACTGGGATGCTGCAGGCCAAGCCAGCATCACCCCTCTGATCAAGCTCAGGATTCTAAAGAGGCCTTTGCCAGAGAGGGAGGCTCCTCAGTCACCAGCACTGAAACCATTTTTAAAAATTGTGACCCTTGATCAGCAAACCTTAGACTGAGTCCAACAGGACCATTCCGCAGTGCTGGACTTTAATTCCCGAGAGAGGTGAGAGTCTTTGGAAATCTTGCCAGCAAGCCACGATGTTGAGGAAGTCAGCAATTTCCAATCTGTACACACGTATTTATAATTGTCCAATGTTTCACTGTGTATCAGCAGAGTCTGACAGCGATTAAGATGGTAAGAAAAATGCCATAACCATAAAGGTGGAGAAAATTGAAGTGCAGTGTGGTTTGCAGACAGCAAATGGAAAAATAAATGGCTCAGATTCTCACTTTGCCAATTCAAGGGGAAATTTTTTGAAGTAATGAAGGGAACTAAAATTAGATAGGATGAGAAATTGGCTCATGAACTGAAAGGCATCAGTCTGTATCCTAACTAATATGAAATTCCAGACATCGGTTAGAGTGTTCACATTGCTCCCATGCCATCTCAATAGAGTCTTCAAATGTTTATTACATAGAAATGAAAAAAAAATTTATAGGCAAAATATATTAGCAAAAAGAGCACTGGATTATAACAAAAAGGAAAACCGCCACTGTTAAGTCTAGAGAGTGCATCCAGCACTCTCCTACACATTTTAAGGTGATTGTGCGATTTCATCCTCTCAACAGTTCTTGCTACAGACAAGAAATACGAGGCTAAACATTTAAGCTCCTCGTTCAAGATCGCACAGCTCGGAAGTGGCACAAGTGGGTTCTGAAGCAAAGACCTCCCAAAACAGATGCTTTTCCCTCTGGTGCCACCTTCCCCAGGGTTCCCAGTGAGATTCAGCCACACGCACGCACCAGCTGTGTGACCTGTTCTGCTCCTGGTCACTGCGCAGCTGCCTGAGCCGCCCACGGCTGGAAGCAGGCCTGGAGGCTGGGCTCACTGCCCTTGCCACCCGAGCGGCCTCCAGCAGGCAGGAATTCGCCATATCTATCAGTTCACCTTCAGGGAAGTCATTTAATTTCTTTATCTGCGGAGCGAGGAATTTCTAAACTTTCAGTAGTTTGGAACTAGAAGTATGCAACTAAATCACCTACAAGGCTTTTAAAAAATTTAGTTATCAAGGCTCTCCCCTAAACCAACTGAATCAAATTTGGGTTGAGGCCTGAAATGTGTCATTTGGAAACTCTTCCTCAGATAGTTTGATGTGGGAGGAAGGCAGGCAAGACTCGGAATTTACAGGAATCACTGGGCAGGAAGTGAACTTCTTCAGACCACGCAGTTGTGGGGATGAGCCAAGCTGTACTGGTTCTTGGATGGGCAGAAAAGCTCCCCAAATCACCCAGGCCGTGTGTGTAAAGCACATCATTTTAGAAAATGTGTGCAACAGGAGTTGCAAAATCAACTTCTATTTCAAACCAAAATCTCTATTTCTGAGGGAAGGAAATTGAATATTAATATAATATACACAGAATTCCATCTATACCAAAAATTCATGGAAAATACACTTCAAAATAAAAGGAAATACAATAGTGAGTTACAATTCGAATTAGTAAAAATAGTATTAAAATAAAATTATATAAGTTTTATTTTTTCTTTTGGATTTTATTTTTCCATGTCTGCTTCTATAATCCGAGTCTGTGAGAACAGGGGCTGCCTTGCTTCAATACCTGTGCCCAAGTTGGCACATGAGATTCTACAAAGGGAAATTGGCTCTGCAGCAAGGAAAACACAGGGAGACTATGGATTAACCCCCCAACCATCTTCCTCCCTCGCCTGTTCCCTCGCCTGTTCCCTCACAGCCCCTTTATCTTCCGTGAACCCAAACAGCCGTCTGTAGCTTGGCAAATCTTCTCGAGGTGTCACCACTGTGGCTCTCTAATAAGCTTGGTCTGTTCCTAAAAGAGGACCACCTATTCACACCCAGGAGGAGCAACCACGACTTCAACCCTCTCCCTGCATAAAAACTGTAGCTCTTCCAGGGGTGTCCCTAGGCATGGACTAATACCACCACGCGGTACGGAAGAACCTGGGAGCACACCTTGGACCCAATCCAAGAGGAGCAGAGGTAATATCCCAGTGGAAGCCACCAAGAGGCAAGTGAGGGTAACAGGTGCTAAAGTCAGGAATCTGCCAGGCAGACAAGGGTCAGGGCACGGTGACTCAAGGTAGACAATGGGAGATTCTGGCTTGATTCCAGGAGAGAGCAGGACCCTCAACATCTCTGGGCTGTAGATCCTTTTATGAAGATGGACGTGTGGGCTTCCTTCAGCACTGCTGGGCATTTTGCAGGTTCCACGTGGGGTCCTGCTTCTGCCTGGCACCCATGGTCAAGCCACCCCTTCCCACAGGGACCCAGGCTCAGCCTCCTGACAGGCGTCTTCCGAAAGGCGCCCAACACCTACGTTGGAACTTCACTGTTACACTTCCCTTTAAGTCTGTGCTATTTTGTGAAGTGAAAATACCTCTTCTTTGTCATTATTTGAGGATATGTCTTAACTTCCTTATAAGATTGTAAAGTTCTTGAAGGAATTTATTTTTGTCTTGT
>VBSM01003186.1:3061845-3107804 GCA_008086735.1 Cheirogaleus medius
AAACGAAAAAAACCCCACCACAATTCCACATATTTCTTGTATAAAACATGAGTCATCACTGGGGTAGACTGTCACTATCTCAGTTTACCCTGTTCTGCCATTAAACAATTCACTGAAATATGTGACCCTCAAAATATAGAAATGATCACTAGACCTGGACTTTACCAGGTCAGAACTCAGAGCCGGGGGCAAACAGATCTGGATCTGAATCCCAGATCAGCCGCTCAGTATCTGTGTGACCTCAGCAAGGTACCTGTTATTTCTAAACCTCAATTTCTTCATCTGTTAAGTGGGAATAAATGGCTTGTAAAAGAGTCTACATGAGGTCATTTGTTTACACAATGCTGCTTTACGAAAATGAGACACAGGACCACCCGGGGTTGTGGGATCAGAAGCCCAGAAGAGAATCTCTCCGAGGAGATTAAATACACAATCTATGTAGAAGCCTTTCTCATCTCATCCACAGTGCTCAGCCCACGGGAAGCCTTCAACAAGGCCCCTGAGGTGCCATGGTCACCTCATTGCTGTACGGAGTGGGCTGCTGCCCAGCTGGGCCCAACTCAAGTCTCCCCACCTTGACACCCCGTGTTTGGTTTATGCAGGGGACCAATTCTTTCACACTTTGTCTTAAGCTGCAAGGCAAGCGCCTAGGTCTAAGATGAAGGTGGGATTGGCGACAAGACTACCCAGGTAACAAGCAGGCAGATTAGGACCAGTTTTGCAAGAGGAGGGAGAAGGTTGCTGTGGATCCCAGCTCCTAGGATAGCAAACCCACGCGGGGTGCAGGGCATCCCATCCGACTCAGTAAACTCGTTTCACTTGGGAGCCTTTCAAATTAAAGACTCCTTCAAGTTGCCTTCAGCCACGATGGCGCAATCACTTTTTGAATGTTAAACGTTTTGTTTTTAGTATACATAAGGTAAAGTGGGTGTATTTAACCTGTACTTGTTTTGTGTTAACATTATACATTTTTATGGGCATCAGAGGATTTCACAGTCGGCCCTGCCAGACCCCCCAGAGACCTGCTGTTGGGAAAGGCCCAGCACCCAGCCCGCCAGGCTGGGCCTCTGCTGCGCACTGTCCCACATGTTGAGTTTTCTGAAAAGGTTCCCTTTAAATAGAGGTTCTGTCCCTAAGATATGGGAAGCACAGGTTGACATAGAAGGCCTGTGCTAACACAATCCACACACCTGCCTTCCCGCTCTGTCCCCCACCTGGGGACCTGAGAAACCACAGGTGAAAACTGTGGCTCGTGCTCTGATGGTTTCTTGAAGGTTAAGTGTAAACCCTTCCAAGCCCCCGCAGAGCCCTGATAACAAAACCCACACGAGAAAGACGAGAAAGATTCTGCCGCCTGGCGCGGGCAGGCTGCCTGTGGGCCTCCACCCCGGGGCTCTCAGCACAAACAACAGAGCTCCGTGGGAGGCTGATAATGTCATTTTTATCAAAATTTCAGGGCTGAAGACTCTGGGAAACCAGACATCTTTTCACCCCGCCCTGCTGCCGCCTGACAGGTGCATGTGACCACCCTGCGAGTCACCAGCAGGACTGCATCAGTGACAGTGAAGTGGCCACAGGCACCCCCTACACTCCTGACATGCCTTTGAGTTCCCAAACCCTTTAGCTGCATGTGGACATGGCTGAGATAGGACAAGGCCCGGAGGTCACCCCTTAATCCTCACATAGTGCAGGTGACAAACCCAGGTGCCTAAGAGGGGCCCAGGAAGCCATGGTGTCCCTCGAAGGTCTCACGGCCCCCTTTGCTCAGAGGGACGGAGGTGGCTCAGTGGGGGCTGGGGTGGTTATAGGACAGCACAGTAACTCTGCTCTGAAACTCCAGCACTGGGTGGGTCTTTCCGGCTCCGGGTTACAGGCCGAAGCCACAGGGGAGTGGAGAGGTGCCTGCCTGGGGCATTGCCCCCGATGAGTTTTGGTCTCGTGCGCTGAGTCCTGTAGGATGATAGGTCCCTCTAAGCGGCCCAACTGCTCAACAGCCCAGGCTCATCACTCGTTAGGGGTTTGGTTTGGAACAGAAAAGACCATGGCTGTGTGTTCACCCTCTGGAATTGGCCGGTCAGTGTGTGCTGACCCCAGCTCTGAAATGGAATTGTGTTCTTGTCGCCCGCGCAGAAGGTGCCCAACTCTTTCCTTTAGGAACCGGGCATTTATTCATAAGGAAGCAAGACTGACCCCCAAATACGTAACTGGAAACCAATAAAAATCATCGGCTCTAACTTTGGGGATTAGTTGGGTCCCACGGGATATGGCCTGGAGGATCCCTGAAGATTCCTTTGGTTACAACAAACAGAAATTCAGGTTACACCAGTCAGAGAAAAAGGAGGAACGTAAGAGGAGGAGATTGAGTTGTCTCGTGCAAAGAGGTAAAGACAGGCAGTCATCAGGGACCACGGCACAAGCCGAGATGCCCCAGGCCCGACACTCCCTCCGGAATCTCCACTGCGCTCTGAGCACCAGCAAGACGAGCTTCCTCAGCAGGGCCTGGGCTTCATATCTTGTGGCTTCTACCACCAAAGAGCAACGGGCTGTTTCCTACGTCCATTTCAGAACATTCCTGGAGGAAAGGCCCTCTTGGCCAGGCTCGGGTCAGGCCAAGCACGAAGGCCCTACTCAAAATGGGATGGCCACCCCAGGAGAAGGAGATGCAGTCTGGGCAGACCAAACAGGAGGGGTCCCAGCCCCCAGGCTCATCCTTCATGTGCTAAAGCAGAGATCAGCAAAGGACAACCAAATCTGGTTGACGGCCTGTTGTTGTGAGTGAAGTGTTGTTGGAACACAGCCACACCAGTGCCTTCCCACAGCGGCAGAGCTGAGGCGCGGTGGCAGAGACCTTATGGCTCCCAAAGCCCGAAATATTTTTTGTGTGGCCCTGGCACAGTCTGCTGACCATGTGCCAAAGGGTGAGACATCCCTGAGAGAGCCCAGCGGTTGTCCCCAGGGCTGGAACAAGCTCATAAAAGACAGCGTTTCTCCTGTCTCAGGATTCATGCTGTTTAGAGCATCCTATTAAATAATAAAAGGGGAGACTTTGAGACTTGGGGTGAATTTGGTGGACATGGAGCCAGCACAGCAATTTCCTTGTGCATCCTGAATCCTCTGGATCTTTGGGAAAGACAGGGGAAAGGCTCGACGTGGGAATCACCTGCTCTTGAGGCTGTCCAAGAAATGTGCCATTTCCAGTGGTGTGGAAGAAAAATGCAGTTTACAGAGTGAAACGCATTTATATCTATTTGGTGACTTTTCATGAGGGAGGATGACAAAATATTAAGTTTTATACAATAGCAGCCAATCTGCACCCTTTTCACTGTAAAGAAGTGTACTACGTAATTTGTGCTATCACGTGCTTGGGTTCACCCGGTGTGACTCTCCCCCGAGGGGCTGCGAGGACCCGGGACAGGGAGGCCTCTGCTCCACTTTGGGTACAGGGCAGTCGCGCCTGGAGGCATGGCCGACTGGAACGCTTTCTTCGCAGCTATCCAAAGGCATTCCCGATGCTCATGGGTACGGGGCGGGATGGTAAGGACTGGGGAGGCTGTCCCGCCAGGGTGTGGACAGACCTCTCCTGAAACACTGCTCGTCTCTGCATCCAAGCACTGAGGGAAAAGCGACATTCCTGCTTGCACTCCCAGAGAGAGAGAACAGGGGAAGGGCTGCTGACTCAAGCCTCATCTCCCCTAGCATCCCCTGCCACACTGTTCACACTGTTGACACTGTAGACGCAGGAGAAATGAGCAAAACCACTCCAATCCTAGCTCAAGACCAGCAAATTAAAGGTCGAACACAGGTCTGGATTCTGTCCCTTTGGGAGGTTTTCCTTGTAGTAGCTTGGCAGGATTCTAGACTCTCTCTCTCCTTGGCTTTTCTGCACTCTCTCTGTTTCTCTTCGTGTGGCTGAGGTTAAAAGTTTGTGTGAACTTTCGTGGCCTTTGGGTGGTCCGTGATAGCACCCAAGACCAACTAAGCATTGGCCTCCACGTGAAATGGTCTCATTGGCTTGATCTTTAGGGCCAAGGTCTGCTCATCGCGTGGTCTCACCCTTCCCAGCTCCAGACACATTCTGGAGCTAGTGCCTGGGCTGGAGCTCTAGTTAGCCATTTCTGTCCGCCGAAACTGTCCTCTGGGTGTAGCCTCCCTTAGAGGCCTCATGGGGAGGGAAGACAGAGTGAAGTTGGAAGTAGGGTCTTTCTGGGTCCACTGACCCAATATATTCTTACGATCTCACCTCCTCTGTACCAACCCAGGTCCCTTACCTCAGAAGACAGTGCTCCAATTACAGCCCAGAGTAGAAAATCTCTGAGCCCAACTCTCTGTCAATGTCTTTCTAAGCAGGAGGATGGGAGAGCTCTCCCAGGAAAGTCCTACTCTAAAGCTGTGATGGGTACTCTCTTCTAGAAATGTTAATATTTTGTCATAAAAATCAGTGTGGAATGGAGGATCTCATTAGGACAAAGCCAAAATACATTCCAAGCTCATTTTCTGAGACCATAAGACTCCTTCTGAGAAGCTTTATAGGAGCCTTCCATGTCACTGAGCTCATCTAATCCAAATTACTAAATTGTTTTCTGTTCACTCATCATCATTCTTAGCATTAGTCATGAGGACAGAAAACAAAACAAAACAAATCAGAACCACAGCTAAACACTGCTAGGAAGCAAATCAAACATGTTGTACCACGGAAGGCGGCATTTAGCCGCCCCACATATGGGGAGGATGCACAGGGAGCTAGCTGTACCTGGCACCTCAGAGCGACACTCCAGTTATTAGAACACAGCGTGACCTACACTGAGGTGTCAGCGTGATCTGCTTGTGAACACCAGGGTCCCCCTGGAGTGAGGTACCAGACAGCTGGGTGATTCAGGGGAAGAGAGCAGCCCCTCCTTTCCAAAACCCCCCGGCACTGACCACTTACTGTTTCATCACAGGGCCAAGTTGCAGGTGAACCCTTTCATTATTTACCTTTCCTCTATAATAAAGAGTACCAGCAACCAGAGGTTTCTTTCATTAATCTAAGCAAGCACAAAAACCAGCATGCCTGTAGCTAGAAATAGCTTCAGGACAACGGTGCAGAATTTGACTTCCTTCAATATCTGTCTCATGGTAGGATGATCACTGAACCTCTATCAGCCCTCAAAACAGGGATAAGTGACACCTATTACTTCCCTGATAAAGTTTTGATGTGTGTGCTCATGGGTGAAAAGCCAGGCAAATGACTGGGAAGACTGCTTTCCAGTCCCCAAATAAGACTTAATCTCCTTCAGGGAGATTGGCAGAAAGGATGGAGTTGTCTAAATGACCAAGGGCAACATTAGTTTACAAATTAATCCACTTTTTGTAGTTGTTATAATTTTAGTGGCCAGCAACTTTTAAACTTGTATTTGCTCACCACTGAGGTTGAAGTCCTGATAAAAGCTGGGGGAAGAGGAGGCCAAAGAATTGCTCATGTAAGAGATCATTGTTTCCAAAGCCATTTGATATGTTTTCTTCCGGAGCCAAACACCACACACCTGTCTCCTAAAGGAAAAGCAGAGCCTGTTTAGCCAGCACAATAAGCAGGTGTTCTCCTGCTGTTCTGAATGAACTGCTTATTCTTGCAAGCAGAAACATGCTGCTCTAAACAAATGCCACCCAGTTTTTCCTAAATCTGCATGTCTGAAACACCTGGGAGGGGGTGGTTGCTATAAATACATACTCCCAGACTCCTTCCCCCATATACTCCAGATCCTCATCCAATCAGTCTGGGCTGGGCCCCAGGAATCTGAATGTTGAGCAAACACTTCTGCTTGTTGGGAATGTTGGGAGCTGGGCATAGCAGTTCTTCTACATTCCCATACCCAGTGTTAGCATTTGAGAGTAGAAAAAAGGAATCTGGAGGTTATCAAACTCAGTCTATTTGTTTTGCACAGAAATAACACTGAATCGGAGAGAAAGGACCTGGTTTGACCAGTGTCTTGGCAGAGAATCGATGACCCAGGCTGCCTCCTACCTAATTGGGAATTTAGGGTATGTTTCTGCAAAGGTTAGAAACAAATAACCTTACAGGGGAGGGAAAAAGATTTATTAGGAGTCATCTATATAGAAAGGAGTCTTTGTTCAGAAAAGATGGCTTTGAAAAAGCAAATGTTGGTGTAAGGCGCTGTGCTGGAGGAAGAGCGGGGCGAATCCGGCCTGGGGCCACTCTTTGTCCGGCCATCTGCACTCTGTGTCTGAATGCCCCAAAGAGGCAGGAACTCCATGGCTAATGGCTTTGGACTCCAGATAAAAGAGAAACAAAGCAGTTCTTAAACAAAGGGCTGCAGTCTGAAAATAATTCTTAAAGAGAAAGGACCCAGTTGAAGTGTATTCCTCACAAATGGAGCTTAATTAGGCCACACACGCTAATGCCCTTTGGAGATACCCAAAATCCAATTCCCTCTGTATTCCTAAATCAAGGGGGAGGCTTGGGTAGCTTAAGGTGCCCCATGAGCTCTATGTGGATTGTCAGAGATATTAGGTACATAATTATGGTGCCTTGGAGTTACCTATAATGACACATAAACCCACAACCGAACAAGTTTTCTGGGTACCCTCTCAACCCTTCACCCAACTCTTATTGAACCACAGGATCCGGATGCAGGACAGACCCTTCTGAGCAGCTCGGCCGTGGGCCTGTCAGGCAGTAATGTGCAGATTGTGGGCTCAGTGTGGGCTGATGGAGGTTTCTGGCAAATCTTAGACCTAGTGAAAGGTGAACATAAATAATTATTTGTAAAATTCTGGGCCTTTCTATTTTCATTCCACTGAAATTGCATCACAAAACGAGGGACCTTTGAAGAACTCTTAACAAAAGGGAAATAGGAAGAAGTAGGGTCTCCCTGGGCACTTGCCCCACAGTTTGAGAGATCCATAGACCAGCTGTGGTGCTCTGGGTTCACCATTCATTCATTTAGGAATGTCTGCAGTGCACTTATCCGTGGGTGTCTAACCGTGTAGCCCACTTTGCAGGGTTGACAAAACAAAAAGGCCCGTGGTTTGCCCTCAGGTAGTTAGGGACAGAGCTGAGACAAGGACCCAGGTGAGCTGACACACAGTCCAGGGGCCCTTTCTACACCAAGATGCAGCCCTGGTGACCTACGCTCTGTCGATGGTGATTTCCAAATTATTAGATCTTTCCTGAATGATCAGTGACTTCTCATCTTCCCTATGTTTGCATGGAGTCTTCTGGAAGATTTTGGGTAAGTCTCCATAGCAGATGCATCTTAATATGATCCGCCAGTGAGTCACGAGTTGTGTAATCCCCTCCCTCTGAGGGAGGGCAGAACCTGAGATTCGGTTCTAGCCAACAGGATACATTGGAGGTGATGGTGTGCCCTCCCGGGAGGAGGTTACATCATATGGCGAAGGTGGTGGGAAGGGATGGTCGTGATTATGTCATGCTAGAGGAGACTCCCTCCCAGCTGACCAGAGGGGAGCGAGCTGCCATCCTGTGAGAACGGCACATGGCAGAGAGCCGCAGGCACACTCTAGATGCCGAGAACAGCCCCAGCTAACACCAGCTAGAAAACAGGACCTCAGTCCTAGGGCCACGATGGACTGGACTCTGCCAACCACCACATGGGCTCAGAAGAGGAACGCAGATCAGCCAGCATCGACTGCGGCCTTGTGAGACTCTGCGCTCCCCGCTGAGCCGCATGCAGACTGCTGACCCACAGAAACTGGGAGAACAAATGTACAGTCGGCTCTCATTATTTATAGTACTTATGCCCCACAAAGTCACGTGAACACCGAACTAGTGAACACAGAACCATTGCTGCTACGGGAAATACAGCATTTCTGTCACCTAGTCCATACATAACCTTGTTTTATGTGTTTCTGTTTAAAGGCACCTTACTTAATATATTTTGTTGATTCGTTAACATTGAACGACTATGGAAAACCGCACGGCGACTCCCGTGGGAATGAAGCTTATCTAACAACACATGTGTTTGCTCCACAAGGCACAGCACAGCCTTCCTGTGCTCAGGAACACCAGACAGCTCTTTAGCACTGCACGTAGGGCCACTTTCCACAGTGAAATCACCATCAAACACACAACAGAGGCAAAAAACCCCCAAAAAACCACAGCATTAAACAGACTGCGGAAAGCACAGTCGTCTGTAGTATGAGCCGGAACCAAAGGCAGAGCATTGCTTTGTTCGACTCAGTGGAAATGCGTGTGCCGGCCGACTCAGATGTTTCAACGCTCTGTGCACATCCATGGGTGACCATGAGAGCACCACGAGTGTGGATTTGCGGTTACATGTCAATTTTAGCTGTCAGTGAATTCACCAACACAGAAGCTATGAAGAAAGAGGACAGATGCCACGTTGTTGTACGCTGCTCGGTCTGTAGTCATTTGTCAGGCAGCAGCAGCTAACTCATTCAGACTCTGACTTTGCTGGTCCACCTTGCAAAAATAAAATCCTATTTCTGTTGAATATGTGCTTTCATATTCCCGACTTTCTTTGCCATTCCCCTCAATGTGGCTCATGTTCTGCACATATGGGGACGTTAAATAAATACTGCTCTTCTGACATAAGCTTTTGGTTACTTGAGTGCTGTCTAGTACATTCCCAGAACTTTTGTGGTTTAAAAAAAGCACCAGTAGTTGGAAGGCTTTGCTGTATTTCATAAGGATGTGCTCTCTGTAACAGACACAACCCATTTTCTCAGCCTGCCTTAAACATTAGGTCAAATCTCCTTTATTCTTATTCTTTAATCATCAAATGGCTTAAGCCTTCTTCTTATCCTGCAAGAACATTTTTCTTTCTTTTATAGGGCTTCCACTTCCTTTCCCTGATGGATCAAAGGATTCCACGGCTCACTGGCCATGACTCACCCATGCCCCAGCCAAGTTCACCAGAGGTCGATGAAGACCAGGAAAGCTGCTCAGTTCTCTGCCAGCCCAGACCCCACTGGTCATTGCCTTGCTGCCTGGCTCCTCAACCCCAGGCCCACTGGCCACCAGTAACTTCCCCTTTGTTGCCTTCCATATGTTTGCGGCTGATTGGATTTATACTTCAGTGAGACTGAAGCAAGTCCCATCCTCACTCACATTTGGCCCCTCAGTGCAGGCCCATTGGACATGACCCTACATACCTGGCAGATGCGCCCTTGCCTTGGTTAACTGAACTGTAGCTCAGGGACCCCCAAGTCTAAGTCCTGCAGCCTAGGCTCAGCTCTCTCTCCACTAATTCGGCTGGTTGGGTTGACACCAATGCGTAAAAGCCATTGCTTCTCCCAAGGCGCAGTGGGTTTCTAGCACTTTCTATTCTCAGCCCAACATTGTCTCAGAGATCCTCATCTGACTCTCCACATGCGACCTTCACCCCACGTGGAGGCTGCCCCTTCCACAAATGGTTCTCAAACCCACCTGCCCTCACAAGAAAAAAAAAAAAAAACAATTGCATGTACAGATGCTTCTCAACTTACGATGGAGTTACATCCTGATAAACACGCTATAAATTGAAAATATCGAAAGTTAAAAATGCATTTAATACACCTACCAAACATCATAGCCTAGTCTACCTTAAATGTGCTCAAAACACTTACATTAGCCTACAGTTGGGCAGTATCATCTAACACAAAGCCGCCTATCTTATAATAAAGTGTTGCATATCGCATGTAATTTTTTGAATAATGTACTAAAAGTGAAAAACAGAATGGTTGTATGAATACCATCATAAAGCCAAAAATCATAAGCTGAACCATCGTAAATTGGGCACCTTCTGTATTCAAAACATTATAGCAAAGGATCTTGGAGTGGGACACAAACATGCCTGCTGCACCGGTGCGGCACAGGACTTAGATACACGAAGAAAACTAGGTTACCTCTCTAAAATAAGGAGGAAAATCTGACTCTCCATACACAATTAGCAATGTCTCCCCCAGCCCAGGGACTAAGAGTGCCTTAGTTATTGCCCCACGCTGCTGGGCTAATAATCATCATCTGCTTCAATGCAGCAAAACAGGAGGAGAATTAATGAACCATTTCACAGTAAGCACTCGCTGCATCTCAGCATAGGCTTACAGAGCAGCCTCGAAAATAAATCGCACAGACCTGCCACATGCTTGCAGAAAGTAGGGAAGATCTAACAATGTCATAATTTTTGGCTTCTTTTAAGCCTCTGCCCCAAATATATAGTTTTTCCACTTTGGTTAATTCCCCCAGGGTTTTGTGTTGGTGGTGACTGATTTTCTTCTTTTGTCATTATCAACTGATGCTATGTCCTCAGATCACTGAGCATTAGAGATGTTCCAATCTCATTTATAGAAAGCGGTAGAAGGTTAAGTTTGGAGAATGAGGGACAATACATAAAAGGCATTCTGAAGCATATTAGCACCGTGGCCTAAAAATTTTGATAATTCTTAACATAAGGCTGCTCAAGATTTCATTATGTTATGACTTTGAGATTTCCTCTTTCAGAATTTATAACTGCAATAAACCTTAAAACAATAAATGAATCAGAGAATAAAAGCAGAAGAAAATCTTTGATGTAAAAAATATATAACCATGAGATTCTTCAAGGAAAAACACAGAGCAGGACAAATCTATGCACCAGTGATTACTCTCAACTTAGTCATTAACTCATTTGCATGACTTTACAGCACATCACCTGCTGGTAATGTTCCACTCGGCTTCCTGCTCCAGAATCTTCCCCTCTCCATGGCTGAAGTGATTTACATTATTCTCATTTGACTTCTTTATCCTAGACTTCCCTTTAATGGCTACATTCCAAGCTAATATTAAGAACTGTCACAAGATACCATTTTAAAAATCATCTGAACCACTCATGGAAATCAGAAGGGATAATGTAGCATCCTGCAAAACATTTCGCTGGTGTTCTTATCTATGCTTCACCTTACTCCAACAAGTATCTGAGACATCCCACTATTATACATGAATCGAAATAGGACTTTTTTAAGTAAGGGAAGAAAACAGCAGGAATAATGGCAAACAATAACAGGAGAAGTAAGATAAAGTCAGTGTATCTGTATCAGTCTAGTACCGCAGAAGTGCTGCGTAATGCACAATGACAAAATCACAGTGGCATACGAGCAAGCGGAATACGAGCAGTCCTTCCTCACAAACCTGCGAGTTAGCTGGGAGCAGCTGTCGCTGCAGGCTCTGCTGTCTCCACTCCACGACCTTTCACCCTCCGTCTGGGACCAGGGGCCACTGGGGCATATTCTTCTCCTAGAGATAACAGAGCAAAGGACAACAAATGGAAATGCATGGTGCTTCTTGAGGCCTAGGCTCAGAATTAACAACTACTATTTCCACTTTCCAAGTCAATTACACAAGTTATTCTCATAGGCAAACTTTAAACCAAAACTGTTTCAGAGTGAGATTCTGAAAAAGATTGTTCCCAGCCTTAGATGCCTATGGCAAGGGTGGTGATGATGATGGTGGTCAGATGGCGGTGGTAGGAGTGGTGGTGGTGATGGTGGTGATGGTAATGGTGGTGATGTAGTGATGATGATGATAATCATGGTGATGATGGTAATGATAGTGGTGATAGTGGTAGTGGTGGTGATGGTGGTGATGATGATGATGATAATGATGGTGGTGATGATGGTGGTGGTGGTGGTGATGGTGGTGATGATGGGTGGAGGTAGTAACAGGCTGACAATAGATAATTCAGCACAGTATGAAAATGGTCCATCCCTGACCACCTTTCTAGACATGGGCTCAAAACTTAACCTCTATACTTTCTAGAATTCAGTGCAAAGGGGAAACATGATCAGCTATATGATCAAAGAGGCTAGAAGATTCACTTGGGGTCATTTATAATTCATTGTGAAGTGAGCTCTTTATGTGTGAAGTTTTATGTCCTTCATTAATTTTGAGTCCCTTCTTTTTTTTAAATCTGGTGATTTCCCTGTCTTCTCTGTTTCCTCTCCCCTATGATCTTTATGTTTCATCATCTCTCTCTTATTTTTCTTCTCTTTGCCCTTGGGGGAAACTTCCTTGACTTCACCTTTATTTTTTTAAATGTCTAATAGTTGTTTTTATTTTCCATTCTTTCTTTTTCAGAGCATCTTGTTCTTGGTTTATGAACTACAAATTTTATATCTCTCTATTAATTATTGGGGTATTGTTCTTGGTTTTTCTTCTGCATTCCAATTTACTATATTTCTTCTAAGATATATTTTTTTCTGTTTCTTTGTCCAGGTCTTTCTTATTTGAGCCTAGGTCTCCTCTTCTGCCTGGTGATCCTTGGTTTTCTGTTTGGGATTGAGGAAACAGGCAGGGTGCCTGGTGTTGGTTCTCTCTGCTGTTGGGTCTCTGAGGTTATGTCATGTTAAATTATTTTAGAAAGCAAGTGGTAGCAGTTTTGCCTGGAACATCTATAGGCTGCCCAAGCTATGGTTGGGGGAGATAGGGGTACTTGTGGAGTATTTGTGACTTATCAGAACTTCATAACACCTCTGCATGTACCCTTAACATACTTTAGGGAATCGACACATTTCCTTCTGACTAGTAGCATCTGCACTGTCTATTAAATAATCTATGACTTCTCTGACTATTTGCCTTTGCCAACTACATCATATATTCAAACTCCTTCTCTAATAATAGGGCTATATGGAATAAAACTTATCATAGCTTTATAGTATTTTTAATATTTGGAAAAACCACTTCCCCTCATAATACTTCCTACTCAAAATATTTAAAATTTATTCTCAATAGTTTATTTTTCCAAATGAATTTTGGAATTATTTTAGCAAGCTTTCCCCAAAATAGAAACTATAATTGGGAAATTTAGTCATACAAAATAATCTTACCATCTAAGACATGTTATGTAAAATATTGGTGCTGCACATTTTTGGTAAATATAATAATAATATTCATAATAATTATTATGCTTTCTAAGTGGTTATAGAGAATATAAAGACCTGGTTTTTATTTATTACTTTCATCATCAGCCACTGAATTCTATCAGCAATCCATATATTATTTTGATTGACAATCTGGGATGTTTATATTTAATCATACTAGCTGCAAATAATAGTTTTATCTTTTGCATATCAGATGTATATTCCTGTTTCTGTCCTCTGTCCAGAGCCTCCAAAAAAAATAACAATGTAATATGATGGTAATGGAGATCCTCATTTCTCATTTCTAAGTTTCTTTTGCTTTAGTTTCTCTATTTCTTGAACATACTGTGGCAGTGCACCCCAAAAGCCATTCAGACTATATCTCTAGGCTGGGTAAAAGGGTAGCCATTTTGCTTCCAGTTTGCTTTCGGTTTGTTCTGTCTTAAAAGTTCAGAGTTAACCTGCTGCTTGCTTACACAGCTGCCGGGGCATAATATTAGAAAGTGACCTTGAGGAAAAACAGGGGTCCAGAGGCCTGTTTTTCCAGAGGCCAACCACAGACTGCTGATGACAAGATCCACCCGACGACCTACTGTTTGCTGATAACCATTGAGTAAGTCACCATGACGTGCACAATGCTTGTTTTCTGCCACCAACCCCCCTACCCCTCCCTCTATAAATTGCTCAGTAAGCAGAGGAGACGAGAGGGTCTCTGAGACAACAGTCTGCATCTCCTCAGGCTGCCGGCACTTGAATAAACCACTTTTCCTTCAGCAACACTCACCTTTTGTGTGTGGCTCTAGGGTGGCGGGCAACAACTGGGCGGAGGTGCTTATTATCTCTGCAAATGAATCACTTTAATCACTTTTTTGTTTCACTTATTAATCCCACCATCTTCTAATTTATTAATTTCTGCTTTTATCTATATTATGTTTTTTCTAACTTCCTGCATCAAATGGTAATATTTATATATATGTATTGTTTTTAATTTGGTACTAAAAGGATTTAGGGTTAAAATCAACCTCTCCATATACCTGTGACAGCCTTAATTACGTTATATCCTCCTTTCTTATGATTTTCTAAATAATCTGAACTAATATTTGATGTCTTACTAGTTATTTGGGAGTGCTTTTATTTTATTTGTAATATCTAAGTAATTGAGCTATTCTTTCTAAACATTTGCTATAAATTTTGAATTTTAGAAGATTATATCAGCAAATAACAATTTTTGCTTTGAGGACTTTATAAAGCCAAATTTATACAACTTTTGTAAATGTTCCATGGACACTTGAGAATTAGTAGCCCTATCAGTATGAGCCTGATCTTTATCAAGTCTTACTAACTATTGTCATTGTGATAGGCTAAACAATGGTCCCTAAAGAGAGCCAGGTCCTGATCCCTGGAACCTTTGGATATTACTGCATAGAATAAAAGAGACTTTGCATATGTGATTAAGGTAAGGATCTTGAGATGGGGAGATTATCCTGTGCTGACCTAAAAGAGGCAAAATTAATATACATAGAGGGTTTATTTGGGCATAGTTTAAGGACTGCAACCCGAGAGCATAGATTCAAGTTGCCATTAGCAGCAGTTACAAGCAGGCTTTAAACAAAGAACGAAGAGGCAGTTCCTAGAAGAAGAGGCAGTTTCTAAGTTGTTTATCAAGAATTTACATTAAAACAACACAGGCAATTGTTTGTCTATACATTGTTCTTTGTATAACAAATTCCAGGGACAGGAAGATAATGGGTGAGGTGGCTAGTCAGGAACAAAATGCCTTTAGACAATTGTCCCTGGGCCTGAGTGGGGGCAAGGGGTGTGACTTAAGTCCTATACCCACATCCCTCTGAGCCTAATAAATTTTGCATATCTCACATAGCTCAGACTGCTCTGAGCTATTTTTTTTTCTCACTTGGCTTACCCAGGTGCACATAAATGCCATCACATAAGTGGGAGCCAGAGAGAGATTTGATACAGAAGAGGACAATGTGACCACTGAGGCAAGATGCTATGCTGCTGACTTTGCAGGTGGAGGGAGGGGCTTGAGCCAAGGAACGCAAAGAATGTGGCTCTAGGTTAGAAAAGGCAAGAAAAAGGTTTCTCTCCAGAGCCTCTGGAGCAGCTGAGATCCTACTGACGCCTCGATTTAAGCCAGGGAAACTGACTACAGACTTCTGATCTCCAGAACTGGGAGACAATAAATACGTGGCCTTTGACATTTCCAAGTTTGTGGCAGTTTGTTACAGCAGCTGTATGCAACTAATACTATCACATAACTTTATTCCCTTTTCACTGTTTCTTTATCTATCATAGAATAGCGGTATTGATAAATTCTCCGTAATGGTTGTATTTTTGATCATTTCTTCTTGACTTTTAAAACATTCGTTTATAAATACCAATGCTATGTTTATCAGCACCAGAAGCCTAAGTGATCGTTTTCGGTATTATTACCTTTCATAGCACAAGGCTCGTACTTAGACTTTAAGGCTCCTGATGCCTGTATTTTCTTGCTATTGAAATCATCTTTCTGCCTCCTCTCTTTCCCTAGTCCTTTATTTTAAATTGTAAAACAGCTCTCCTTCATGCCCATGCCTTGTATTTTACAGTTTGATTTTTGCTTCCTATTATAAACTTTGCTTTGAAAAAGAATTTAAACTTTCACCATTTATTATCATAACCAACATGTTTTGCCCAATATCTCTCACCTTGCTTTGTTGTGCTTTCTGTTTATGCTTTATTGCAGCTTTCTTTTATATTTCATGTAACATGTACCATGACATTTTAAAAAATTATACCAATGAATACTTTAAATTTTTTCAGATATCTCTCTAAATGTATCAAATTATCTAAGTCAAGAATAAAGCAATTACTTTGGCTCCTTTTTACATAAGACTTAAAGTTCAATACGCTTTATCTACTCCTCTGCTCTCAATTATTTCTTAGTCTTTGTTAATTTAATTTTTCACTATAGACTAGATTAAAGTATTACCATTGCTATTTTAATAATTTAAAGTAGAAACTGATTTTTTTCCCCTCTCTTTATGGCCATTTTTACACAGCTCATTCATTCAGTCAACACATATTTGTTAAGGGTGTACTATAAGCAGGCACTGAGCTAAGAATTGGTAGAACAATAGTGGTCTGGACCTGCACGCCTCTGCCAGGGCCTGTGAGCCTTGTCCTCACAAGCTGTGCTGCCGTGTGGTCTTCATGTTCCATCAATTCCAATCCTCACCCACCTGTATTCCAGCCACACTGAGCTGGGCTTGGTTCTGCAGAACCACCATACCCTCTTCTTGCCCTCGTGTCCTTGATCTTGCTCTGCCCTGAGGTGCCATATTCTTTCTCCCAGCTCCTCTTCTGCCTAATGCCTCCTCACCCCTTAGGATTCAGACTACCCTGCTTTTTTGCAAGAAACTTTCCCTTGACCACAGCAAGATGTGCAGCCTTTGACTGTGGGACACTCTCACAGATTCACATTCCTAAAGCACAGGGTATCTGTGTGTTGTTGCCTGGAGGAAAAGGAAGATGCCCCACCTCTGTTAGGACTCTTTGGGTTGATATGAAATGCAAATGTGGTTTTTCTGTCCATTAGGATGGGCCTGCAGTGAGCCACAGGCGTCTCTACCAGCCTGTCTGCAGCAGGAAGCCCAGCACACGGCCTCACAGTCAGGCCGCGGCATTTGGCCATTCACCAGCCATGCAAGCTCAGGCAGGTTACTTAACCTGTCTTAGTTCCTGCTTCTGAAAAGTAAAGATAAGCAGGCCTACGTCATGAGATTACCAGAGGATTAAGTAAGATAACAAACACAGGCAGCTGACATAGAAGGTGCGTCTGAATTGGGGATGGCTCCCTGTCCTCTATTTTTGCATCCTGAGCTGAGCCTCTGCTTACCCCCATGTGACAAAGGCTGGCTGATTTTCAGTAGATCAAATAGGTCTGCGGCAGCTGAACTCTTCATTTCTGAACCGTTTGAACAGGAAACCTAAGATGAGAGAACGTTTGAATTGGCTCATACAAAAAACAATATTTGCTTGAGGTCAGCTCCTGCATTATGAATTTTTAACCTCACATAAATCAAACTGTAAAAGTGGACAAAGCCTGAATTTCCTGTGCCAGGACCAAAATAGAAGCTGCCTGTGTTTCTTAAACAATTCCGATTATGTTTCCATAACCAGATCACGCTGGGATGAATAGCTGGAATATTTATATTTAGGTCTTAACGTATAATGTAAAATAAATGAAGATAGTCTATCTTCTGGGCACTGCAGTTGTGCCACTGTTTCCATTTACAAACACGGCAACCGGAAGGCCACTGTGTGTCTGGGGCAGGATTGCTTCTCGCTGTCACTGCGCCTCCCTACAGCTGTGGTCACCAGAGCCCTAGCACCAAGTGGTCTACAGAAAACCCCAGGGATTAGTCCACAGCAAGGGTTAAAGAGGAGGCTTCCATGGGTGCTTTATACTGAGAAATATAAACACTTTAAAAGATCCATGAGACAGAATCTTAGAACTGCAGAGGACAATATTTTAATTTAAAAATGCTTTTTTTAATTCGACAAACATACCTTTCTTTAGCAAATCCTATATGCTGCAAACTTAGAAGAATATAAAAATAACTGAGAGATTCTTCTTCTTTCAATCTAGTGGGAAAGGAAGATACTAAAGCATCTGATTTACTGTAAGGCAGAAAAAACGTGAGCTCAGAAGCATCGCAAGTAAATGTGGAGTTGGAAGTAAGGAAGCAGCTTGGAATAAGGCAGACAGAGCCTGATAGGAAATGGAGGGTTTTAAATGCATATAGCAAAAGGGTGGCTGTGATGTCAACAGTGTGAATGGATCCATTCATTCATTCACTTAACAAATATTTACTGAGATCCTCAATGAGAGATAAAGTGGTGAGTAACAAAACTGACAGGCTCCTGCCCCCATGGGCCTCAAGTTCTCATGGGGTGACCAGCATTAGCAAATGAACCCGTAAGTAAATGCACAGTGAGAAGCACAAGTGAGAACTAGGCAGGAAAGGTGCTCAGGGTGCTGTCCAAGGGTAGCAGGAGCCCTGACTTACATTGGGGTTGGGGAGAGGGAGGGAAGGCACCACCGAGGAGCTGACATCCGCATTGGATCCTTAGGGATCACTGGGAGTTAGAAAGCAGGGTGTAGATCGGGGCTGGGGCTACGGCACAACTTGGGAGCTTTCCAAGTACAGAAAGACCAGGAGCAAAGACCTTTGGGTAAATGACAAGGTTGGCATTTTCAAGAAAACAAATGAAAAGAGAGTGGCATGAGATGCCCCCTGAGGGATGGGGACACCTGCAGGGTCCTGCAAGGTGCATTCAGGATTTTAAATGGAAAGTGCAATGGGAGGCCACTGATATGTCTGGAGTGATAGATCGGGTTTATTGAATAAGGTCCCCCAGGGCTGCTGTGTGGATGGTAGATCTGAGGGGGCAAGTTTGAAAGTTACTGTGGTGATTCAAGGGAGATAGGTAGCTTGCACAGAGCAGTTCTGGTGAACCAGGAGGAAAGAGGACAGTGCGGGACCTACTTCAAAGAAGATAGCCCTGACAGCTCTTGTTGATGGGTTGGGTGTTGGGAGCGGCAGAAAAGGAAAGTCAAGGATGACTTCATGTTCTGACTTGAGCCACTGGACAAAAGGGGGTATCATTTCTTGGCAATGGAAAAGCCTAAAGTAATTTTAATGCTTAGGTGGCAGAAAAAAGAGATCAAGAAATAAGCTTGGGATTTGGAAAAGTTGAATGCCTGTGAGATACCCGATGGAGGGGCAATTGGACAATTCACCATATGGGTCAGAAGCTGAGAAAAGAAACAGGTCATCTGGGAGGAGGACAGAGGGGAGGTGACCGCAGTTAAGGGCAGTTTTCCAGTTCTGCACCCTGTGCCTGGGTCTTCCCCAGCCAGCCACACGAGGAGGGCTGCAAGTTGTTACATGCCTGCCTCATGACAAAGCTCTCCAGAACACACTCACCTTAATTTGTGGCTCAGGTTCATCCAAGAGGAAAAACACCAGGCTCTCTGAAAACACCCCTTTGTAATCAATCCCCTTCCCCAAGTCCGTGCCCCAGACAGCCATGGACTTACTTTCTATCATGATAATTTAGCTTTGCCTGTTCTCCTGGATTCTTTGGACTTGCCTGTAATAATCTCTGATAGGTTTCTTGTTTGATGTTATGACAAGTTCTAGATGCATTCTGTGTTTTCCTTGTCCCTAGAATGCATATTAACTCTTCTCCAAAGAGCCCTGGTTCCTTTTTGGGAAATGGTATTTAGAGACCACAACTAGGGCTTAAAGGGTGCTAATTAATACTGACTCAGTCATTGTTTCTAGACCTTTTTATAAAGCTAGGAAATTTTTTAACTTAAGATAAAATGCATCTTTATTCATACTATAATACTAACTTCTAATCCAGATTCAGAATATGGATTTTTACTCAAATTTGCTAATCTTACTTTCATCTCCTTTCCCTCATACTGAAAATTCTGGTCCTAAATGCCACCAACATCGCTACTCATTTGCTTTTCACTAACATACAGACAACAGCCTCAGAATAAGAATGCCAACACTACCACCAAAAATGTAATTGCTGAAAATTGTTCAAGATCTTTAGCAGTGTTTTTTGTTGGTGGTGGTGATGGTTTTTTGTTTTGAGGGGTTTTTTTTTGGTTTTGGTTTTTTTGGCCCTGACAATATATCCCACTGGGGTATGTATAGTTCAACTTCTGTGTTTTGAAATTGCTTGACATAGTTCCTCTTTGTCATGATCATGACATCAAATGCCTCATTTGTTCCATTTTGCCTTCCACTTCTATGAATGGTTTTAATTGTGATTTTGTTTTAGAATTTTGTAAAAAAATTTACATGGTTCCAAAGTTAAATACAAAACAGGACACAGATAGCTTCTCTACCTGCTGCCCCTTTCCTCCCTAGTCCTTCCCTTCCCTTCCCTTCCAGACAGCATTTTTATAAAAAAAGTTTAAGGTTTATGCTTCCATTGTTTTCACAAACACACACACACACACTCCTCATCCCTTTCTCTGGTATATGGAAGCATATTGTATGTGCTGCTATGCCCTTTGCTGTCACCTCTCACTGTCACTCCAGGATCACCTATGGGCATTTTTTTCTCTCCTTCCACACAGTACAATCATGGATGCACCACAGTTCATTGAACCAGTCATGAAAATTTGTGACTTCTAGTCTTCCGTTATTACAAATAGGGTTGCAGTAAATAGTCTTGCTCATCTTTCTTTTTGTATTTTTGCCAGCAACACATATTTTTTGAGTACCTGCTTCATTCGGGGCCTTCATGATGTATTAGTGGGGAAAAAAGAAACCTCTACTGCTACGATCTGAACACACACCCCAAATTCACATGCTGAAATCCTAACTCCCAAGGTGATGATATTAGGAGGTGGGGACTTTGGGAGGTGCTTAGGTCAGGAAGGTGGAGCTCTCATGGATAGGATCACTGCCCTTATAAAAGAGACCCCAGAGATCTGCCTCACCCCTTCTGCCATGTGAGGACACAGCAAGGTGCCATCTGTGAGCCAGAAAGTGGCCCCTCACTGGACACCAAATCTCCTGCTGTATTGATCTTGGACTTCCCAGCCTCCAGAACTGTGAGAAACAAATGTCTGTTGTGTAAATACCCAGTCTGTGGCATTTTGTTACAGAAGCTGGAATGGACTAAGACAGCTGCCCTCAAGGAGTTGTCATTCTATTGGGGCTGGGGGAAGAAAGACAATTCAAAATACAGAATTAGTTGGCATGTGTTAAGGACTCTGGGGAAAAATGAATTTGGGTAAAGGAGTGGGGAGTGATGAGATGGGGCGGGGGGTTCCTTTCTACTCAGATAAGGCCTCTCAGATAATACAACAGTTCAGCAGAGACCCAGAAAAAGTGAGGGAGTAAAGCCACAAAGACCAGTGGAGGCAAAGCCTTCCAGGAAGAAGAAACTACATGCACAAAGAGGAGCACACCTGAAAAAGGAAGCTCATGAGGCCGGTGCAGCTATAGTACAGGGAATCAGGGGCAGGGGAAGGAGACGGGGTCAGAGACACAGTGCCAAGACATGGTGAAGGCAGGTAACTCCCCAAGAGCCATGGTACCCATCCCCAAGCACTTTGCCTATAGCACCCCACCCCAGGCAGTGCCCCAGGCCTTTGGAACCTGAAACCTATCTCCACTATCTGTGGCACTGGCTCTGCCTGCTTAGGCAGAGGCCTGGGTGGCAGAGAGCCGACTACCTGGAATGTCTGAGCAGGCCACCATGGGAACTATGAGAGAAGCACAGAGGACACTATGGCAGCTGAGAATACTACAGGCCGTCTGGACACTGTCCTCATCTCCTTCCCAGAGCTGTCTGCTTGCTCAGTGTCCAACTCTGCCTTCCACTCCTGAAGAGTCCCCCTTTGGCTTGCCAACCCGATTGGAGTATTTACCTTGGCTCACGCCTTGTGTTCCTTCAGGTAATTAAAAGTAATTATCCACCAACTCCACATGCCATAACCCTGGGTAAGAAGTGCCCCACCTGGTGCACTCCCAGGCCCCAAGCCCTACCTTAATTGGCTATGCAAGGCATTCTCTGCACCCACCCACTTGCTGTGCCTCAGTTCCTACCTGTAGGTTAGAGAAGACGTCATGGGACACCAGAAAAGAGTGACCGTGTTGAGGAGGCAGAGTTAAAGCCGAGGGGAGAAACTGAAATAAAGCAAGGATAGCCATCCACTGGATTCTCTGACCTTTGAATCATTTTGGCCCCACTTCCTTACTTAAAGAGATGAGGATAAGATTACTTCCTATATCATAGGATAAATATGTGGATTAAATGTTAAGAATTAGTACATGTAATAGAGTGGTGCCTAATACATATTATGTAAGAAAATGTGGTAGATGATAATTATTATCATTATCATATTTGGTATCTTAGTTCTTTTGGGTGGCTATAGCAAAATAACAAAAACTGGGTAGCTGATAAACAACAGAAATTTATTTTGTATGATTCTGGAAGGCTGGGAAGTCCAAGACCAAGGTTCTGGCAAATTTGGCATCTGGTGAAGGCTCACTTCATGAGGGCATCTCCCTGCATCCTGACATGGTGGAAGAGTTGAAGGAGCTCTCTGGGGCCTCTTTTATAAAGGCACTAATCCCATTTGTGAGAGCTCCACCCTCATGACCTAATCACCTCCCAAAGGCCCCACTTCTTAATACCATCACCCTGGGATTAGGTCTCCACACTTGGAAAGTCAAAAAACTAGATCTGTGAACTAAAAGACTTTCACAAAATGCTGGAAAGTCTGCAATGTTCTGATAGTGCTACTTATCTCCTCCTGGAGGTCATGGACAAAATTCCTCAACCACTCTGAGGACCAGTGAGGTGGTCTCGGGAAATGTGAAGGAAGAGCAAAGCTGAGGGGCAGCGTCTGATTCCATGTTGCAAGAGAACCCCATGGACAAGAGAGTAGTGTCATGCTCTCCAGAGGTTTGGAGAAGGAAAGAGGGAGTGTTGCAGAGGGTGGAGCAGCCGAGGAAAAGATTTACAGGGGTATTAAGGGCTAGATGTTTCTGTCAAAGCCACAACAGCAAAAGCAAAACCAGATGACACCATTCCTGGAAAGTTAGCATGATTTCCACCATTGCTCACCTCTGCCTTCCCTCTTGCCCTCTCTTTTAGGAACCTACATATCTGAAAGTGGTAATTAATGCAAGTGGTAAACACATTTGCATGTTGTTTATTGCCTGTCCTTCCCTGCAGTGAGCAAATTCCATGTGGAAAAGGCTAGGACTGTCTCATTTGCTGGTATGTCCCTCAAACCTAGCACTGTTGGGGGCGTAGAGCATTCTTCTGTTGAATGACTCCATTTGCATATAATTGTCTATATTTGCACATAAATCCATGTAAATCTTTGAGGAGTGTATGTCTGGACACAGCAGCAAACAACCCATTTTCACTCTTCTTCATGGGCTCTTTTTATAAAAAACTACTTAGGAATCACTCAAAATTCCCAATTTGTTGGCTCTGATTTAAGAGACACAAGATCTCAAACAAGAAAAAATTGCTCAAGTGAGAACTAATTGTTTTTCTCTGTATTTTTTTGTTGTTTGCGAACAAAACCTCTCAAAAAACTCAAATCTTCTAGTGGAATTGATTATTTTCTATATTGTGTTCACCGTGAGTGTGTGTCTTTAGCCTTGCCAGCAGATCTCTTTCCAGGGGTGTTGACATGCCACACAACTTTGAATGACCATCAGCGTTTTTTTCTAAAGTTGACAAGACAAACCCATCCACAAACATTCTTGTCCATGAACACGTTAACTTCTCCCACTGAGTAGCAGGATCCTACAGTCTGCATAACGGGGTATGGTAGGCAGAACAAGAGTCCCCTAAAGATGTCCTTGTCCTAATTCCCAGAACCTGTGAATGTGACCTTATATGGCAAATGGGACTTTGCAGATGTGATTAAGGATTTTAAAATGGAGAAATTGCTGGATTATTGAGGCAGCCCAGTGTCATCACAAGGACCATTAGAAGACAGGCAGAGAGAGAAAGTAATGTAAGGATGGAAGCAGAAAGGAGAGAAGGGGAGGGAGGAGAAGGAGAAGAAAGGGAGGGAGGGAAGAAGAAGAATTGCGGGAGAGTGGGGGACGCCATACTACTAGCCTTGAAGATGGAGGAAGAGCTGTGAGCCAAGGACTGCAGGAGGCCTTAGAAGCTGGGAAAGGCGGGAAAAACATTCTCCCCCTAGAGCCTCCAGAAGGCTCGACCAACCTATTTTACAGCCCCTACTCCAGAACCATGAGAGTATATTTGTGTTATTTTAAGCCACTGAGTTCATGTAAATTGAAATAGCAACAGGAAAGTAATACAAGAGTTGAGAGGGCAAGCTGATTCTTGCCAAAATCCTGAAGCAAGGTTTGCTTTGCTGTCTCTGGCCTCGATATCTGATCTAACAAGCATTTATGGAGCATCTGCTAAATCCCCTGCTCCTTTGTGTGCACCCCGCCCTCACCCATCAACCACACCTGCTTCTGCGAAAGTGCCGCTGGCCAGTTGTCTGAGTCTCAAGGCGAATATTCAGACCCTTTAGAAGGAATCTATGTGTCTCAAGGCGAGTATTCAGACTCTTTAGAAGGAATCTATGTGGGCCCTTTCTCAAGGACAGTCACAATTTTTGAAATAATGTTTGTCCTTTAGCTATGAAAGGAATACGTGCTTAATTTCAAAAACTTAAAAATATAAAAATGCATAAGGAAAAAATTTAAAGGATCAATAATCCCACAATAAAGAGAGAATCTTTCTTTACATGTTGATACATTTCCTTCCAGTCTTTGTTCTAAACAAGCCTCTCCAACATTCCTGGTTTTGGAATTGGCTGTTAATCTCTAAAAGCCTTTAATTCAAAATATTCTTTATACCAAGAAGTCATATTTTGGGGTGAAATTGCCTGAGTTCATTAGCTATACTCAGTCATAGCCCAATTACATACTCTTCTTTGAGGAAAGATAGAAAAGTCCTTTTTCCCAATCTCTTTTGAACTTTGTCATCTGTCTTTGGAAAAATAGCCCCATCAACTTTAGCCTGACCCCTCCCTCCCCACATTCCCTGCTCATGGGCCTTGCTAATGACTCAGGCAAAGTCATACTGAGTGGGGGCGCCCACCACTGGCTCCACACCAATCTCTTTTCTTCTTCTTTTTAATTCTATGTTTAACTGACAAATAATCATTGTATATATTTATAGGGTACAATGCAATGTTTTGATATATATACACATTATGGGACTATTGAATCAAGCTAATTAACATATCTGCATCTCACCTACTTATTCTTTTTTGCCATGCAAACATTTAAAATTTGCTCTGTCAGTAATTTGGAAATATAATTATATTATTAACTATTGTCACCATGATGTGCAATAGATTTCAAAAACTTTCCTTCTGTTTTACTGAAACTGTGTGCCCTTTGGCCAACATTTCCTCATACCCCCCCCCCCAGCCTCTGGTGGCCCCCATTCTACTCTCTACTATGATTAGACTTGTTTAGATTCCACCTGTAAGTGAGATGATGTATTTGTCTTTTTGTGTCTGGCTTACATCGCTTATTGTCCTGGGTCATCCATGTTATCACAAATGACAGGATTTCCTTTTTTAAGGGTGAATAGTATTCCATTGTGTATCTATACTACATTTCCTTTGTCCATTCATCCATTGGTGGACACTCAGGTTGTTTTCCTATCTTGACTACTGTGAATAATGCTGCAGTGAACATGGAAGTGCAGATATCTCTTTGACATACTGGTTTGAATTCCTTTGGAAATATACCCAGTAGTGGGATTGCACAGCCAATCTTGATGTGGCTGAGAATCAAGCTGTGTGTGCATGTGTGCGCATGCATGTGCATGTGTGTGTGCATGTGCCTGTGAACGTGCCTATGTGTGCGGATGCGTGTGCATGTGTGTTTGTACATGTTACATAATTGTAATTTTGTGATAAACACAATTTTATGTTATTTGTTGCTTCATGTCACTTAAGAATATATTATGAGTATTTCTACATGTTAAACTTGGGGGAACACTTGTAACCTGCTGCATATATGCCAGTGCATTGATATGCCATGATTTGTTTACCCATACTAGGCATTCGGGTGCTTTGCATATTTTTCCATTTAAAATAATCCTGCAGGGAATGTCTTTCCATTACCAACCTTTGCTATTTGCCTTGGAGTGAAATTACTAGGTCAGAAGGTATTTTCATTTTAAGCCATAACTCTGCTTATGGAATAAAAGGCTTAAGCACAATAGGGAATTTCCAGGCAAAGCATGTGCAATTGTCATTTGGGGGCCGAGGACAGTCTCTCTGGATTCACAGCACGTAGGTGGCTGTCTACTACACTTCTCCATCTATATGTACTTATATATGATACCTGTATCTTAAAAAAATATATATATATTTTTTGAGACAGAGTCTCACTTTTGCCCAGGCTAGAGTGAGTGCCGTGGCATCAGCCTAGCTCACAGCAACCTCAAACTCCTGGGCTCAAGTGATCCTCCTCCCTCAGCCTCCCGAGTAGCTGGGACTATTGGCATGCGCCACCATGCCCAGCTAATTTTTTGTATATATATTTTTAGTTGGTCAATTAATTTCTTTCTATTTTTAGTAGAGACCAGGTCTCGCTCAGGCTGGTTTCAAACTCCTGACCTTGAGCGATCCGCCCGCCTTGGCCTCCCAGAGTGCTGGGATTACAGGCGTGAGCCACCACGTCTGGCCGATCTTAGAAATATTTTTGTTCAAAACAGCCCAGCACCTTTAGCCTGCAACTCCTCCCCCCTCTCCCCAGAGATTTCTCTTATGCCTGGTGGGAATACATCATGTAACTGCCATTAGGTGAGACAGTCCCCAGCAGCAAGTGACCAGCCAGCCAGCAAGTGACCCTGTAAGGAGCCATTAGGGGTGGTCGGATGAACGCTCACCATTGCAGCAGCACACAGCTCACCACCAGTCTATTAGCTACTGAATCCTGGGACTCAGCCCAGGATGCATTCAGTTGCTAAAAATGTCACAGCATTTGTTGCCAACTTTTAGGCAAGAAAATGTGCATTCCCTCAGAAATTCAGGAAAAGCCTTTGTCTCTATAAAACGAGATACCAAGTCCAAAGCAATTTAGCAACTGCACAATGTTCAAGTCCCTGGCACTCAGCACATTACGTGGACTCTTCTCACATCTGCCTCTTCATTCGGATGTGCACAAATTATCATGCAGTTCCAAACTGGGAAGCCCACTGTCCTGTATGCACCAAGGACTCAACGGGAATTTTCATATCATATTCAAGAATGTCAAGTAGTACCAGGACATGTGGCTAGCATAAATGTTAGAACTGCAGAATACATGAAGTCAGACTACCAAAGAATTCATTTGTTTTATTCAATAAACATTCACTGAACACAGAGTCTCTGTGAGACCCTGTGCCAGACCCAGGATGCAATAGAGAAAGCCCAGTGTGGCTCTGCCTGACACATTATGTTTCCCACCACGTACGCTGGGCACTTGCTCAACAGCAGGGTTATGGCCTGCCTTGGTCCTGAGCATAAAGACCACTGCTATTGATCTTTATAATAAAGTCCTGCAGTAATAGTAGTGAGAGCCAGTCTTGCTTCTGACATTCCAACTCAGGTCCTGACATTTCCCCCACAGTGAACATTAAACTTGCCTTTGTATGGGCCTGTCCCATGTTTTCCTTCAATCTGAAACGCCAGCCTGCACCTTTCCACGCATATATCATACAGCCAATCCTTCCAGGTCCGCCTGCAACACTTTTTATATGGGGTCTTGCCCGAGGCTCCAGGTAGAGATAGCTGCTCTCTCCTTCACTGTACCTTGCATATGCCTCTGTGATAGTGTCACTATGTTAGGACATGCAGACTGTCATTTTACATGGATTCATCTAGCTCCTTCTCCAGCCATGAGCTAAGTGGGGACGGGGATGTATACCACTTATGCATAGCTCCTATTGATTGAATGAGTGAAAGAGAATAAATGAATGTAAACCTGAAGATACATGCTTTAGCCATAAAAAAAAAGATTTACTGCGCCGTTATTAACAGAAAATGAGATTTGAGTTGTTTTTCCAAAAGGATAGTCTTGCCTGACCCCAGCTCTGTCTTAGGAACAGCAGCATCAGTATGTAAGATGGCTGGATGCAGAGATGTAACCTGTGTCTGCTGAGAAAGACCAGTGGCTTGTAATGAACTTGGATCCATAACCCTGGATTCACTGCCCTGCCTGTTGGCAAAGAGAACCCAGAAAAATAGTATCACAAATCATGAGATGACAAAACAACCATTGTTGCAATTCCACAAATATGCACTACTATTAAGTGTAACCTACGTGTTACCTGGGCCCTCTACCCCCGGGACATGTGGCTGAACATAACCCACACCCCAGTGCCACAGCCTGCGGCAGGCTGACACCTTCGCCGTGATGCCTGTGTCTTCCTACAGCCCACACTCCGCTCTCTTGTGCACTCCCGCGACCTCCTGGGCTGGCGTTGGTGGACACCGAGAGAGACACAGAATTCTACCTCTCTGGTAGTTTTCACAGGAAACCTATTCACATCAAGCATTGGTGATTTTTGTTAAAACTGTTCTGAGATCCGCCCAAGCAGACGCACACCGTCTTGCTTGTTTTTATACTGCTTCTCTCGTCTCTGCTCCTCCTTTCCTGCTGGTACAGCCAAGGTACTCCCCACTTAATTCTGGGGCCACAGTTTAGTCTGTACTCAGTGCCTTTAAGATATTAAATTCTACCCCCTGTCAATATACTGAAGAAGTTCCTCTGAACAAATACAGAGCTCTTTTGGGAAGGGCTTTTGGTGGTTTTGACTTTCTCCCTCCCACTTCAAGTGCTCATTAGAGTTTAGAGTTTGCCTCCCCCAACCTCCCAATCCATGGGACTCTTCTTTAGATATCAGCATAAATAAAATCAGATGATTATTGGGAAACAATTAGTATATCCATGTCTACATACTTAGGGCTTTCTGAGCAAAAATTGCTGGCAAATCTGGGTTAAAAGATGTTTGAATGGCCACAAGCCTTGGAAGTGAACAACAGTGACTTCTGGAGGGATTGACAGCTCTCTTTCTCCCTGGAGATAGGGGTTTATATTCCAACGGTTGATGGACCTAGAGACCTTCTCTCTCTCTCCCCAGAGAACCTTTGCTTACCATTCAGAACAAAGCTCTCTCTCCACCTGGGGTGGGAGGAGGAAGAGCAGCTTTACCAGCAGCTGCTATATAAGCTCCAAGATTCATAACCCCAGAGTTCCTCCCCTGTGGTCCAAATTCTCACATCTGGGTGTCAGGGCATGCCCCTGTGGGAGACCGGTGCATGGGGAACTGGCACGTGGTAGCTATGTGAGTAATTAGAAATCTGTCTGATCTAGAAACCCTGTGTTTCCTATCAGAACAAAAAAATAAACACATAAAAATATAATGACATGTTATATGTGACATGGAATGACAACAGCCGGTTTTTACAGTTCAGATGAGAATGGACCCCTCAATATGACCTTCATTATTTCTTAGATAAATACTCTGGAATGTGGTAGAAGACTGTGTAAAGAAAGAGCAGAAAAAAAATCATTAAATCTCTGTGAATATATTTTATGGTGATGTGTTGTGTATTTCATCAGATCTAAGATACCAAAAATTCATAAGATGTGCCATATTTTGGCAGAAAAAGGCTACCAATTAAACTACAATGCAATTACTTCTAGTGCTTTAGACTTTTTATTTTATTTAAAGAATTATTTTAGATTTATTTAGATATAGATGTTTGTCATATAAGTGACATAATTTAGTCAAGGTATTCCTAAAGCTTTTTTCACATTTAAAGTTTGACACTTAGAGACTGCTTTTCAAATCAGAGTCACTGATGTTCATGTTGTTGACATGGCATTTTTTAAATTCTTGAAATGATTACAATTGCACTTCACAAATGTGCCATCAATGACAATGATATACCAATTGTTGTCATGCCAACAGAGATTGTAGGAAGCCATCAACTGTAGTGGGCATTCCAACTTCAAATATATTGAAATGTGAAAAAATGTGCTCTTTGAATCAATTAAATATGGTTTATGAGATACTCTTGTTGACCTTAAAAGAAGGGAAGGGGACAAGACATAGACATATAAAATGATATATAAATCGACTGAAATTATTTTAATAAAAATGTGAAGAAAAGCATTAATAACTATTAATGATCACAATGAAAATTTTTAAGGTGACTTGAGTCCACTTCTGAATTTTATTTTCTCTTGAAATTCCCAATAAATGATTAATGATGAAAAAGACTTAGACATATGAAAACTATGTAGGCTGGAAAACAGAGAACAGTACACAATTGTGAACCTAGAGTCCTATCAACTTTGAGGATTTGATGTGAAATACAGTACAGATAGATGCTCCTCAGATTATCATGGGGATACATCCTGATAGATCCCCCCACAAGCTGAAAATATCATAAGTTGAAAAGCATTTGCTACACCTAACCTACCAAACATCATAGCTTTAGTTTAACCTACCTTAAATGTGCTCAGAACACTTACATCAGCCTACAGTTGGGCAAAATCATCTAACACAAAGCCTATTTTATAATAAAGTGCTGAATAGCTCAGGAAATTTATTGACTGCTATACTGAAAGTGAAAAACAGAACAGTTGTATGAGTACTGGAAGTACGATCTCTACTGAATGCGTATGACTTCTGCACCATCGTAAAGCTGAAAAATCATTAAGTCAAGCCATTGTAAGTCAGGGACCATCTATACAGTTAGAAGTAGGCTGAAGGCATTCCAGCCACTCTGATTCTACACAGGTGAGGGTGAAGCCTTCCTGACAGCATGTGGACAGAATGCTTGCAAATTTCTAAATGCAGAGCGGCAGGGGCTGACCCTGAGGGGGAGCTAGTGGCTGAGCAGAGGAGACAGACCTGCTGGCCACAGCCAGGGCTCCAGGGACCTCACACCAAGCAGTCTAGTGGGGCTCCTGGACATTCGTGAGGCACAAGCGGAGATGCCCCAGTGATGGAGCCTGTGCCCCATGTAGGGAAAAGAAACTTCTCCAGGAGGCCCGGCACAGCACTCTGTGGCCAAGAACCTAAAACACTGACTCCGTGTTTTGAGAGGAAAATCCACGTCTGATTTGCTCACAGATGTAACTCCAGAACCCAGTTAGAAACCAGCACAGAGCAGGGACTTGGGTGCTGGTTGAGTTCATTTATTTCACACATATTTGTTGAGAGCCCAGAAAAGGACAAACCATGGTTGAGTGGCCAGGCACACAGGAGTGGACCGAAAGCCGGAGTGTCTCTCTGGGACCATCATTCTAAGAGAAGCCATGAACAGACAAGCACATCCCGAGTCAGGTGGTGACGAGCGCCAGCAAGGACAGAGAAGCAGGCGAGGGAGGCAGAGTTTGGGGGAAGGGAAGCATGGCTGCTGCCTGAATGAAGCCATCAGGAGTGGGGCTCACACAAGTTGCTGCAGCAGCAGGGCACTGACTGAGCAAAGGCTTAAGTCACGTGGACACCCGAGGGAACAGCATTGCAGAAAGAGGGAAGAGCAAGCCCAAGGCCCTAAAGAAATACACAAATGGATGCACCAATGGACCTATGGGCTAACTAACCTCCATATTCATCCAAACCCAAACTTCCCAATATCTACTTCACCTGAGCCTAAAGATTTGAACACATCGTCTCTGGAAGAAATGTCCTCAAGCTCCTGTTCTGAGCCAACACCGTCCTCCCCAGGTGAGAAGAAAAGGTGGGGAAGTCACCAGATGTATGAAAAGGTGAAGTAGTTCAAGAGAAGGGCATGATTCTGGTGAATTAGAACAAATGCCCCTAAGAACTGGACTTGCTCCAGGGAGCAGGAAAGAATTATCGCTGAAGTGTTTTTTCATACATAATTTTTACTCCTGACATGACTGGAGAGACAGCGCAGTTCTGGAAAGAGAACATCAGGTCAGCGAAAATTGCTTTTGTTGGAAAAGCTATTACCAAATTTTAAAACACAATAAAAGAGTTTAATAAGGTGTCTAGTTACAAAATAAATCTATAAAAATCAATAGCTTTGGTTTACACCAATAATAACCTGGCAGAAAATGTAATGGGAAGAAAATTCCATACACAATATAACAATAAATATGAAATACACAGGAGCAATCCTCGTGAGGTGTGTGGATGGCCTGGATGAACACTGTAAAACTAACTTGCAGAGAGGAGAAGACATATCATGTTCATTAAAGGGAACAATTGATATTGCATTTTCCATTTTCCCTGTTGTAATTCTCATTACACTTGTATTAATTTGCTCTGGTGTCTGTATTCCCCACTATGCTGTAAAATTAATGATGGCAAAGACTCTGTTTCATTCCTTACTGTGTACATATCCAAGTACACAGCCAAGTTCTCAGTACACAGCAGGTGCTCGATAAAACTGGTCGGATTAATGAGTGAAGAGGGAGATAACCACAAATCTAAGTTGTTTTAAAGGGACCTCCGGAGAATACAAGATTGAGCCCCGAAATCCAAAAGAAGGATTTTAAACCACAGTGGTTCTGAGACAATTGGGAATTTGATTCTGTCGACATCATATTTCTGGAGCTGCAACACATTTAGGCATAGTTCCTGGACTTGAGTAAAAGTGGCAAAGGATGCTTCCAAGGAAAATGACCATTCCTGTGAAGCAGCAACAGCCAGAAAGCCACCTCTGGCTTTTCTTAGCCAAGGCCCCTCGAAGTACTCCAGAGACCTCTTCGAGAACGGTAATGGCTCCAGGACTTCCAGTGTTGAACACATTGACAAGGTAATGGAAGGAAGCATTTGTTTCTTAAAACCAAACCTAACCTAATAACTAGTCTTTTCTGTCTCCTTAGAGGATGGGAATCAGAGAGCATAATCCATCTAGCTGTGGAACTAAGTCTTTATTCCACCCCTTCTTCTTGACATTGGGAAGGAAGGGAGAAGGGGCTGCTCTTGAAATGGATGTCCCATTGCTTAGTGGAGGACACTGATAGTCTTCGGTCAGCAAAGGCAGAGCCTGATCGTAGCATGTGGGGCTAAGAACAGAGTGCACATATAACCCTTCTGCGTGTGGAAAGGATTTGCTTTGAGGCAGATGACATGAGCAGAGGAGAAAGAAAGGAACCAAGATGCAGCAGGACACTGGAGCCCACATTGGAGAGAATCCTGGTGCTCAGTCAAGTCAGCTCCATAAACAAGTGGTTGCACAAATAGAGGAGAAGGGGCTGATTCCCACGGGTAGATCTGTGCGAAGGCTGGGAAGCCGCGGTGGAGGGAAGAGCCCAGGGAGGTTCTGAGTTCTGCCAGGAGCCAAACACTGTGCGCAGCAATCACTGGAGACCGTGGGGGCCAGGGATGACAAGCGGATTGCTTGGTGAAACTTGCAAGGCAGTGCCAAGAAGGCTCATCGGAGCCAGGGTCCCACTTCCAGCAGCAGGCCTCTGTCAGCCAGAGGGGACAGTTGCTGCTTTACGTAGGACAGATGCCCTCAGAGCGCTAGATCTCCAGGCGTCACAACCTGGAGCTTGTCTGTGAGTTCCTGGGAGAGGAGGCAGAGTGGAAAAACAGCAGAGGAAGGCTTATCAAAAGACTTTGGGGTGTTTGGGATAAAAGGAGAAGGCCTGAGGGGGGCGAGATGTCACCTCCAAAACATGGACAGGGGTGCGGGGTGTGCTTATTATTATGATGATTTTGCAGGGCAGAATTGTGGTCAAAAGACTCAATACAGTGGAAATATATCTGGTATTAGAGAAGATTGAATATGAAAGTGACTTTCTGTGAACAACCCAAGCTCCCCTCCAACTGGATGGCGGGGGTAGGGGAGCAAGGCAGGTGGGACCCCGACTCCCAGTGTTTGGGGAGGGAATCAGGGTGCAGCGTCCACACTGGGATGAAGCGAGGTGCTCAGGGATCCCCCGATAGGCATTCCCTGAGTGTCCCAGCATGAAAAATGAGGCTCCTCACTCTTGAGGGCAGCTCCTTGTAGCAACAGTGGTAGAACAATTTGGGGAGCATTTCTCCCATGAGCACAAACACATTGTAGCAAACTCAGGGACAGCCAAAGACCCTTACTGACTGTCAGGAAGGCTCTTCCTGAGGGGAGAGGCTCCCAGAGCATCCACTTTCTTGAGTCACTGACTTTATGACCTGGAATGGAGGGGACACGGGGCACTACCCTCTGCATAATAACTCACTGTGCTCTCAGACAGGCCCAAGGGAGATTTGTGCTGGCAGCCAGCAGGGCTGGGCAGAAGGGCTGCAAGAGCAAAAAGCCCGAGTGCACCACTAGAGGGGTCTTCATAAAGGTGCCAAGGGACACACTGTGACCGGCTTCAGCGAAGGTCTCCTCCTCCCTCCTGGTGCAGTAAGGGCCGAGGGAAGTGTCAACACCAGGGACTGTTGACAGTGGTTATGATGAGGGGATGGTATTGGCCCCATGCTCGGGAGCCCAGCAAGGCCAGCTCCCTTTGCCCAGAGTGACCATCCAGGTGCCACTGATGCCACCATGGGACCAGGAGCAGGAAGCCTGCAGTCTCTGATCTCAGAGAGCACTTTTCATGGTCACGGGCAGCACGACGGTGACCTCAGCCTGGGCCTAATGGAGAACTAGACTCCGGTGGGAGGCTTCCGAAATGTCACTGAGGACCGGCTACGTACCATTGCCCTGACATTTTTGTGTTGTGAATGCCCTTGGCTTTATTTTACCCGTCCCCAGCACCTACTCCCTGCCTCAAAAGCCGAGTTAAATAACTTCTGAGTCTCACAAAGTGTTCCAAGCATCACACTCCAGGGTAGAACCAGCTCTCAAATGATCCAAGGCAAGGAGGAATTGAACAGCTAAATAGGATTTGGAAGTTCCGAAGAGCAGGCTGAGTAACATATTTAGAACACTGCCATAGACAATTTTCTGGATCCTTGAATACAATAGCATAGGGAAAATGTGGTTTATGTAGCTAAGCATTGCTTACATGGGTGTGAAAAGAATATTGACTTAAAATCTGCCGGCTCACATTAAGAGGAATTCTACAGTAAAAGTATCTCATCAACACAAAACAGACGTGAGGTTCTTTTTACATGATTGAGTTAGGTTCCAAAAGAAAAGAAATGAACAATGCAATTTGCTATTATTTCTCCTACTATTATACTTAAAGTGACATGTTTATTTCTATTTTAATAAAAGATAGAAGCTAAAATTCTCTTGAGCACAAAACAGCTGGGTTTAGAGAGGATGTGATGAATTGAGCAAGTGAACGCTTCACAGAAACACTCTACCATTTGGCTAAAAGACAGTCACTGCTCAGGAGAGGACTGAGGCTGTAACAATGAAAAATACTATTTCACTGAAAACAGAGCATGTTGGTGGAAAGCAGATTGAACCCCACAACCAAATTTATCATTTTAAAGTAGGCTGGTTTTTTCTCTTTTCAATCCGCAGTTAAAATTATCTTCATTTCCTCCCAGCCCCATAGCTTTGGGGAGAAGGCAGGGGTTTTAGGGACGAGCATTGTGCTCCTCAACCCGTGGACCCCAACACACTGATACACTATCAATCTCACTTTGATGAACTTATAAAAAAAAGTATAAAGCCAAGATTTTGCAAGGGACAAAAGCCAACTACATAACTTAAGTGGAAAAAAATCATTATGAACCCATAGAATAGAGTGAAGCCAGACATAGCTACACTGCATTCAGGTGACTTCTCTCTCTCCCCCACTCTTTCCATCAAACACACACACAGAGCACACGTGTGCACACACTCGCATGCTCTCACTCTGGGTTGGCCTCATTCCCTCTGGCCAGCTGGCCCTATAGTCCACCATATACCACAAAACACTCCATTTTACAGCCTTTCTATCTCTTGACCACACAAGACAGAGGCTTATTCCCAGTTTTTAAAATCACAGGGAAGGACTCTAACTGGGTCACTGAGGGCACAAGCCCATGGCCGGATTAATCACCAAAGCCAGGTGCAAGGGTTCCCTAATTGGCCGCCCCACCAGAAACACGTTTCAAGTCCTCTAAAAGATGGGTGTGATCTTCTGAGAAGACAAAACATTACTATACTATATTGGCAAAATTCTCATTCCACCTTTCTTCTGGGAGCACAGACGCAAAAGGCACCGGGAGCCGAGATGATCACTCATTCCCCAGGCACCAGACACATGTGGCTTTGAGCCCTTGAAATGTACACGAGATGTGCTGTTGTGCAAAATGCACACTGGATTTCAAAGACTGCTAAATAAAAATATAAAAATCTTGTTAATACTGGCTTATAAATAATTACCTAATGAAATGATAATATTTTGGATATGTTACATTAAATAAGATCTATTATTCAAATGTTTAACTTTATAATGTGGCTATTAGGACGTGTAAAATTACACATGTGGCTTGTGCTCTATTTCTATTAGGAATGGCTGCTTTAGAAGTTGAGGGTTCTAAAGGCCTTCGGGGCTTGCCTTACCACTTGAGGCAAGTGCAGAAGGGTGGGCAGCACGGAATTAACTTCCATTCTCACACAGCGTGTCGCTAGGATGCCCAGTGTGTTTGTGATGTGAATGTCTTTATTTACACCTGCAAGAGTCCCTGTTTTGGCCAAGCTCCTCTGGGAACTTTATCAAAGATCATTGTAAATCTCTCTCCAGAGGCACAAAGCAACACCCAACTTACAGTTATAAATCTTTGTCTGGGTACCAAAGCCAAGGCATAAATTCACAAGCTATCAAGTCTTCATGTCATCCTATAAAGCAGGTTGAGCAGCCTGAAGAGTGATTCAGGGTAAAATGTGCACTTTGTCAATGCCATAGTGTCGCAGAGATCCCAGATCGTAGATACAGCTACCTCCCGGCCGCAGCCTCTCCACGCACCAGTGAGCCGATGCATCCACACGGCCTTCCTGTTTGATGCTAGCCCATTTTCTGTCATGACCTGTTTTTCTGCAGGAAGCCAATTTAGGGTGGTGAAGGGAATGAAAGTCTGAATTGGAAAATTCATTGCCTTTCACTCAGAAAGCTTTAGATGGGAAACAAATTTAGACAATACAGCCTTGCTTGCTTCTGTGTACAGAAAGCACATGGGGCGTTGCATATCTCACCAAGAGCCCCTCCTGGCACCCCCAAGAGGAGGCACACAGGTCTCTGCCTCTAGCTGGCAGGAGGATTTAGAGATGTCTATTTTAGTCAAAACCTGCCCCTAAAAGCTTGTGACCTAAAAGAAGCCCTCCAACCTTCCTGCCTGCCGGCTCCTGTCTCGGTTATGTAATAAGGCATCCAAGGACACTTAAGAACATATTCGCAAATGCAAACTACAGTGCGCCCTGCTTAAATCCCTCCAGGGCTGCCCACACCAATGAAAATAAAACGCAAAGGCTTGCCATGGCCTCTAAGACCTGCAGATCCCCCACCGCCCTTCACTTCTCACAGCCCCTCAGCCGAGCCACCTTGCTGTGCCCTGAGGAGACGGGGCTGGTCTTGCCACAGAGCCCTTGCCCTCTGCACACCACACTCCTCCCTCTCGCACTTCCCTCCCGCCTGAGAGGGGTCTTTCTAGATCAACCAGTCTAAACAAGTCCAACCCCACCCCACCCCCAGCCAGACTCCAGGTCACCCTATTTTCTTCAGGACACATAGATTTCTAGACAAAATCATCTTTCATCTGCTTATGGTAACACCTCATTGTCTTCCTTCCCCTGATGAGATGTGCGCTCTGTGAGGGCAGTGACCCTGTTAGGATTGTTCTCTCCTTGAGTCTCAGTGTCCCCAACTGTGCGTGATAAGGGAGTGAATTACATTTACACATGCACATGCATGCGTGTGCACACACTCACACATGTACCCGGCATGTGCCCCCAACACACACATGGGGGTCAGGGGGATGGGAGGTAAATAGTACCTAAAGGGCAGTTAGGTAGGTGTTACCAGTTGAATTGCATCCCCAAAATTTGTGTGTTGACCTAACTCCCGGTACCTCAGAATGCAGCCTTGTTTGGAAATAGGGCCATTGCAGATGTGACTAGTTAAGATAGAGTCACACCAGAGGACAGTGGGTCTAATCCGATATGACTGGTGTCCTTATAAAAAGGGGAAATCTGGCCACAGACAGCACTCACAGGAGAATGCCACATGAAGATGAGGGCAGAGATCAGAGTGTCCTCTGCACACCGAGGAATGCTGAAGACTGCAGACTGCCAGCACCCCTAGAAACTTAAGGAGAGGCCTGGGGCAGTCTCCCTCCCAGCCCTCAGAAGGAACCCACCCTGCCACCAACACCTTGACCTTGGACTTTCAGCTCTGGAACTGTGTAAGAATACATTTCTGTGGTTTAGGTTACCCGGTTTGTGGTCCTTTGTTCCAGCAGCCTGGGAAACTATCACAGTAGGTCTAATGAGATTCAAATAACCCACCCAAGTGCTTTCTTACAGTGTGAGGGCACAGACCAATCCTTTCTCTTGCCCACGGCTTGCAGCTAGAACAGACATCACTGTTGCCCTACAGGACCAGTGCAGGAAGCAGTTGGGAAGCTGTGACAGGCTGTCCTACTGAGACAGTGGCCATGACTTCACCTCACCATGGCAAGACAGCAAGACTACCCCCTTCACCAGCCCCAGGCAGCTGCCAGCCTCTCAGTTTATCAGCTTAAACCCCAGCTCAGCAGGCGACAGCGTCTTGAAGAGGTCCTGATCCATAGCAGTTGCTCAGCAAACATGACTTCCCTTCCTTCCTCTCCTGCGTCAAAACGGACCCATTCCTAAAGCGGGTCTCACATGGCCAGGTCCTGTGAGCTACTGTGTTCATTTGTTCGGGTACTCAGTCACGAATGAAGCAGTTACTGAAGGTTTACTGAGTGCTAAATTCATTGTAGGGCCCTAAGAAAGCAAGGGCAGACGGTGCGCGCTCTCCACCCACAGACCCTGTGTCCTGCACCAGCGCGCCCGCGACAGGGCGGGACAAAGGCTGAAAGGGCGGTGGTCTCGCGGGGAAGAGGAGCTCCCGCGCACGAGCCACCCCGAGGAGGAGAGCTGCCGGGTGGAAGAATGTCCGTCTGGGGGACTGAAAGACCCACGCACACCGCCAGGACTGGAGGCGCCAGGTCCCCGGGGCAAGGCCATGCTGGGGGGGCGGAGCTGGACCCCTACGGTCCGTCCCTCCCTCCGGGCGTTCGCCGACCCTCACCGGAGGGCTGGACGTGGCTGCTCAGAGACAGCCGAGCCGTAGCCGTTTTCTGTAGTTTCAGGGGTTCGAGGAGCCAAAAGCTGTAGTTCAGGGCCACAAAGAGGTCACGACCCCAGGGTCAAGCGGAAAGGCGCGAGTCTAACGGCCTCAGCCCTTTCCCTCGGCGGCGACACCTGCCTGTTGGCAAGAGGCGCGGACGCAGAGAAGCCGGAGGAAACCCGCGGGGAGGCTGAGGCGCCACGCGGAGGTGCGGACGCGGTCGCGCGCGGGGAGGCGTGAGAACACGGCCTCGCGGGCTGACGAGGGGCTGCTGCTCCACGCGCGCCCCGGGCGCTCGGCCGGGAGCCCTGAGGAACCTTAGCCTCACAGCGTGTCTCAAAATGCGGCCCGCGGATCCCCGGGGGCCCGGACACTCTTCCGGGGGTTCAGGAGCGCGGACCATTCCCGAAGAACACTTGGTTTCTTGCCGTGTTGACCTTTGCCCTGGTGACGTTCGGGAGGAGGCGGGGCCGCACCGCAAACCCGGCACTGGCACCGACGTGTACCCCCGTCACCGCATCCATTGCCACCCGGCGCCGGCCGGACGCCAGCAGACAGGCAGCGCCAGTTCCACGGAAGAGTACGCTTGACGATGCAGCGGAATACATCCATTTTGTTAAATCTTGAGTCTGCGGTAAACATCTTTTTTAATGTTCTGTGTGGCAAAATGGAAAGTACAGAGAAAGCACTTCTAATGCAAACCGAAACACAGTGTGGTCTCTAGGAAAAGGGACTGTGTGATTTTTTTGAGTTGCAAGCCAAATGAGGCTCTTTTTTCGTGGAACAACATTACTTAAAGGAAGAACTGACAGACAAATTATGGTTAATCAGACTTGAATTGGCAGACATTCTCAAAAATGCAAAAAGCGAAACTGTCTTTTAAAGGAAAAATACTGACAGTACAGTATATAAAATTTGAATTTAAGTGAAATTTAGAATTTTTGAAAACTTGAATCTGCCACCAGGAACTTGATAGCTTTTGCATATTTAAAGGTTCTTCTGATAAGACTGATATTAATGAATATTCTTTTTTGATATTGTATAATAAAATGTGGCAACACTTGCAAGATTTCTATAAGTCAATGACCAATATTTTTCAAATGACTAACGCATGATATAACATCATGCATGGATAAAATTTCATTCAAAGCACAAGATAGAATAATGGATTTTTATGTAATAGACTACAAAAAGTTCCTTGATGTGGTTTCATATTCCACATTGTGATTCATCTTTAAGAAACTACTACTTGTGGAGTTTTATTGTAATATTAAAGAATGACCACAATCATCTCAAAAGGATACTAAAATACTTCTCCCTTTTCCAATTAGATGTGTGTGGAACGGATCTTATTTATACACCTTAATAAAAACAATATATTGAAACAGGTTGAATGAAAAAGCAGATATAGGAACCTACCTGTCTTTCCCTAAGCCAGAAATCAAAGAGATTTGAAAAAAATGCAAAATGATATTACTCTTATCACTAATTTTTTTGTTTTTGAAGACAAAGATATATTTTGTAAAATATATTTTTAGGTTTACATGGAATAGGTTTATGGTTATTGTTTTAAATAAATAATTACATGTTATAAAAGTTTCTTAGTTTTTGATATGGAAAATATCCACATATATATGTAATCTACATTAATAGAAGCTCTTTGGGGACCTCAGTAGTTTTTTACGATATAAAGGAATCCTGAGATCAAAAAGTTTGAGAATTATTAATCTGGAACAATTATCAAAATTGACCAAACCAGCCTGACCAAGAGCAAGACCCCGTCTCTAAAAAAAAAAAAAAAAAAAAAAAAAAAAAAAAAATTGACCATATGCTAGGCCATAAGGCCAGTCTTGACAAATTTCAGTTTTGAAATAATTCAGAAAATGTTTTCTTACCACAGTGGAATTAAGTTAGACATCAATTAAAAAAAGACCAACTAGGAAATCCCCAATATTTAGAAATTAATCCATTTGCTTCTAAATATCCTATGTGTCAAGAAGAATCTCAGTAAAATTTAGAAAATATTTTAAAGTAGATTACAATTAAAATATGGCATGTCAAAATTCATAGTGTCTAAATAAAGGTGTACTTAGAAATTTATAGCACTAACTGCATATGTTAGAAAAAAGAAAAGATGAAAAATAAGAGATCTAAATGCCTATTTAGAAGCAGAAATAAGAACAGAAGCAAATTTAGCCCAAGAAAGTAGAAGGGGGGTAATAAAGTCAGAAATAATGGCTTAAAACACAAATATCCAATGGAGAATCAGCATATAACAAAAGTTGGTTCTTTGAAAAAACTAAAAATTAATAAATTCTTAAAACACTCATGAGGAAAAATGGAGAAGGCAAAAATTACCAATATTGAAAATAAAAGATATCTTTAAACAAATTGTAAGATGATATGAAAAACATTACATACAAAGTGTAGAAAATCAAAACTTACCAAACCTGATAGAAAGAAATAGAAAATATGAATAATTCTATACCTCTTAAAGAAATTGAATCTCTAAGTCAAAAGTTTCTTTCTATAAGAAAAACTCCAGGCCTGAATTAAGTCAAATATTTTAAGAGGAAATTACATTAATTGTAAACTTTTTTTATAAAATATAAACCTCTTTTCAATTCATTTGATGAGGCAGGATAACTTTGATAAAGAAACTTGACAAGAACTTTATGAGAAAGAAAAATTACCAGCCAATTTTTCCTATGAATGTAGATGAAAAATTCTAAACAAAATACTCGAAAATTAAATCCATTTTATATAAATAGGATAATACAACATGACCCAGTTGCATTTATTTTAGCAATGCAAGACTGGTTTACCATTCAAAAATTAATGAAATGTAATATAATATTATATAGAGAGACTTCTGGTTTCTAGTTCAATGTGTAAAGAGCTTAGAAGTCTTCAGTCCCATCTTCACCATAACAACAACAACTATAACAAAAAAACACTGAATAAACTGAAAATCAGCCGTTCTTATATCCTTCAGAGAATTGAGGTCCCAAGGTGAACTACTTTCCTGAAATGGAAGAGACAGACAGGCTGGCAGATACAGAGAACCTCAGCTTAAAAGGAGCAGAAGCCCTCAGCTGGACAAGTTTGAGAGCTTAAAACTCCAGGAGGGGCCCGTCTTAGGGACCCCCACACTACCACGAGTTTCACCCACAGAAGCCCTACCACACAGTCACTGTGAAGATCTCTCGTACTCCCCGTGGAGGGGTTGAGAAGAAGTAAGCATTTAAAAATATGTCCAGAGCATTCTGTTCTCCCTAACTGCTGCCTTTTCAAAATTAAATAACTCCAACTTAAAGCTGCTGGAACTTGAAGTTATTCCAAGCCTTGAGAGGAATGTGGCTATGCAGCCTAAGTCACAGGCATGAAGCTGCAACTTCTGCCTTTTTTTCTGTAAATAATTACGAAGACCCAAAGGCACCAGAGATAAGACTCACTCTGATCAGGACTTCACCTTGCAGAGTAATAAAGTAACCTTCCTTGGAATGTAGCAGTGTACAACCAATCACATAGCTGGTTGATGATGCATGCACTGGTCTCCTTTGGAGAACGTTATAATCCCGCTAAAATGTCTCTGTCTCTGCCTGTGTACGTGAAACCTTAACTTCTCCATTTTGGAATGCTGACCTCATTCACTTAGAGTCAGTGTCTTCTGGGTGGCTATCCTCAAGACTTTTGCTTGAATAAACTTTCTACTTAATCATATTTTCTGAATCTAATGATTTAAGGTTGACACCGAAAAGGAAAGCTATTTTACCATAGCCTAACTTGGGTTCTACCACGGCCAAATAGACCTAGGGAAGGGGAATGCCCAACTCAGGCTCACTGAAAGGCTGAGACCTGGCCATGGGGCTGTAAAACACTTCCTCTGCCCCACCTCACCAGCATAGCCCTAGGCTCCCATCTAACATAATCACAGAGGATTAAAAGTCAAAGAACTGCAAGCCTTAGACTCTATTTTAAAAGTTTCTAGGAAAACCAAAAGACAATAGGGGAAACAAAAACAAGGGAATTAGAAGAAGCTCTGACACCAGAGCTGCAATAAGCAGTAAACATAGCCTCACACCTCGCCAAGTAAACATGAGCCTCAAGCTAAAGTCCTATCTACTCAGCACATCACGTGAGCTTTCAACAAAAATTAACAAAGTGTGCTGAAAGCCAGAAAACACTGTCTGAAGAGATAGCGCAAGCATCAGAACCAAACTCAGATATGGCAGAGGTTTGGGAATTTTCAGACAGGGAATTTAAAACAACTATGATGAATGTGCTAAGGATTGTAATGGACAAAGTGAGCAAGGGGCAACAGAGCAGATGATTAATGTGAGCAGAGAGATGAAAACTCTAAAAACAAAAGTTAAAAAGAAATGCTTGAAATCAAAAGCACTATGACAAAAATGAAGAATGCCTTTGATGGGCTTGTCAGTAGACTAGACACGGCCCAGGAAACAGTGACCCTGAAACTGTGTCAATAGAAACTTCCAAAGCTGAAATGCAGAGAAACAAAGAATGAAAAAGAACGGAATATCCAAGAACTGCGGTAGGATTACAAAAGGTGTAAATTATCATATATAATAACAATCCCATTTATGACAAAAAGCATTACATACCAAGAAATAAATCAAGCAAAACATTGCACACACCTGACCTACGAAACCACAAAATATCATTGAGAGAAAGTAAATAAGATATAAATGAAAGAATATTCCGTGTTCATAGACTGCAAGACCCCAAATTGAAAGACGTTTATTTTTTCCAAATCTATTCAGTACAATTCTGATTTAAAACCTCAGAAAGCTTTTTTCTATGAAAAATAAAAAACTGATTCTATAGTTTTTAGGAAATGCAAAAGTCCGTAAGCAGCCAAGACAATCTCAAAGAACAAAGTCTTGAATTACCAGCTATCAAGACTTATGATAAGTTTATGGAAACTAAGACACAAACACAGAAAAATGGATGAATAAAACAGAAAAAGGAGTTCAAAAACAGACCACACGAAATTATTGTACTTGTGGAGAAGTTTACATATCATAGCAGTGGGGAAAAGGTGATGTTTTCAATAAATAGTCAATTGGGGATCTTTATTTTAAAAACTAAATCTTGACTCCTATCTTACGTCTTAAACAAAAATCAATTCCATTTGGATTATAGATATAAATGTGAAAAGTAGAACAAAAAGTTTGTAGAAGAGAATGTCTTCATAGTTTCAGGTAGCAAAAGTTTTTTTTTTCAGGACACAAAAAGTATTAAACATAATAGGAAAAATAATAGAAATTAGTCTACATTAAAATTAAGAACTTCTGTTCAACAAGGACAACATTAAAAAGTGAAAAGGCAAACCACAAGGATGGAGAAAACATTTGTAATATATAAGCTGACAGATAATTCAAATCTACAATACATAGGGAAGTCTCCATACCAATTTAAAACAGAAAAAAGGGAAAAGGTAGACAACCTAATAGAAAACTGGGCAAAGGATTGAATTTAACTTTACAGAAGATATAAGGTGCCCTGTAAACACATAAAAAGGTGCTTGACATCCTCAATCAACAGAAAAAATGCAAATTAAAACAAGGCAACAGCACTACACCCCATCAGAATGACAAAACTTAGGCAGGAGCCATCGTGAGCAAGAATGTGAAGGAACTCGAATGCCCATGCGCCACTGTGGGAGTGTACACTGGCAAACCTCTTTGGAAATTTCTTTAGAGGTATCCAGTAAGGTTGAATATATGCATACACTATGATCCACTAAAAGTTTCTTCTTTTAGATATAGAACGAACTAATTTTGTACAAATAGCACTGAAAAATATGTATAAACATATTCATAGCAATATTATTCATAATAGCTCCACATCAGAAATGACCCAAACATCCATCAGTAGAAGAATGGGTATTTAAATTCTTATATGTTCATAGAATGAAATTCAATATAAGAATCAATACAAATGAATTTCAGCTATATGTAACTATATGGATGACACAAAGAGAATAGTAAATAAAATATATCAGGCACAAAAGAGTACACACTGTGTGATTCCACTTATTTAAAATTCAAAAACAGGTAGAGCCAATGTATGATGAAGGGTGTGAGAACAGTGGCCGCTGTGGGGAGGTAAGTGGCTGAGAGGAGACATGGGGGGCTTCGGGGGCCCTTGTCCTACTGAGTGGCTTGGTCCATGTGCTGCTTGCCCTGGTGGGTGCACTTTGTAAAAATAGATCAGGCTGCACTCCCATACAAAGTTTGCCTCAGTGAAGTTAAAAAAGCTGGGAGTGGGGGAAGGAGTGTCAATTTTACCTAGAGGCCGAGGAGCAAGAGAGAGTTCTAAAGAGTCTACACATAGTCTCTGTTTTCCTCCTTTGGAAGAAATAAACACCCCTTTTCCTCTTGTGGGCAGACGGTGTTGTCTTCCTGTCCAGCCTTGTGCTACTCACAGATCTCCAGGCAGTCACTGACACAGGGTGGCTGGTGGTCAGCACATCTTTGGTGAATGAGAAGCAAAAGAAATGCTTTTCCTCACCACTGAAATTCTCTTTAGGGTAGTTCTTTGTAGAGGTTGGCCTCTATCTTGCTATTTCTTGAATCTGGCTGTCTTGTGATCTGCTTGGGCCAAAAGCATTGGCAGAAGCAATTGTGGGCCTTGCATGCCTCCACGGCTGCTGTTGGAGCCCTGTGACTGCCGAGTGAACAAGCCAGCCTGTGGGAAGACGCGAGGCCACATGGAGGAGGGCCAGAGCACCCCAGCTCATAGCCCGCCAACCTCAGAATCACAGCCCTTTGGCTGACTTGATGTCAACTACAGAGGCATGAGGGAGCCCAGGCGGGACCAGAACCTCCCAGCTGACCCACTCATGAGCAATAACAAATGGTTGCTGTTTCAAGCTAGTTAGTGGAATGGTTTGATAGGCAGAAATAGTTAGCTGGCTAAACAACTCCCAGGAGAAGCTTTTGCATAAACGACAATAAAAGTGGAGCTCCCGTGGTTGGCAGCACGGGCTGCACACACAGGCAGTGGCCCTGGAAAGCTCTCTGGTGTGTCGGCTGGCCAGCCCGCTTCCAGCCCTCTCTGCTCTGCCTGCCTTTTCTAGGGGAGCTATAAATGCTGCAACTGATGTCTGGGCTTCTGTCACAGCTGAGTGTGCCCAGCCACGTGACACAGTTCTGTCAGTTAGATAGAAGCAGAAACCTGCTGATGACACTTTTTTTTTTTACAAGAATTTTACATCAGCTTTATTCATGATAGCCAAAATATGGAAACAGTCCAGATGTCCAACAATAA
>VBSM01003186.1:3107904-3205107 GCA_008086735.1 Cheirogaleus medius
TCAATATACAACTTAGGAACAAAATAGAACTCCCGAAAGCCATTTCACCACCTATAATCCGATGACACTTTTCTTCTCTCTTTCTAATTGTAAGCATGATGTTTAGAGATGCCACAGCCATTTCCAAGACAAAGCTGAAAGGAGTTCTGTCTGTACAGCATCGTAGAAGAGAGTTGCCAGATTTAGCAGAAAAGAAAAAAAATCTATCTATCTATCTATCTATCTATCCATCCATAATTAACTAAAAGAAACACAGGCCATTCAGGTAAATTTGAATTTAATATAAACAAAGAATTTATTAGTATTAAGTCTGTTCCAAATATATCATTGTCCCAAACTCTGTCCTTGAGCCACACGTCAGCCCTGGGCACCTGGGGTACCTGTCCAAAGGCTTCCTGTGTGCGACTTAAACCCTCATTTGTTTGCACTTCTGAGGTGGGAAGGGTTCCTGTCGCAGATGCTTCCGTGCTATCTCCTGTCTTCCAGTGTGCTGAGAAATCTAGGAGCAGCCTCATTTTCTCTTAATTTTGTAAAGAATAATTCTTTCCCTTTGGTAGCTTGTAATATTTTCTTCTGATCCATGAAGGGCAGTGACATGGCCAGCCGACGTCAAACGGGCGTCTCTTTCGCACATCTTCACGGGAGCTCTGTCGGCTGGGTTCCTCTATAGACTCGCACCTTTCACGGCTCCGGAGTTTCCGGTGTTGCTGGGTGAATTCCACACCTGCCCTGTCACTCTCTCATCTTTCTGCTAGCTCTGATGGCACTTTTCCCATACAATTTCCATCTTTGAATATGTTTCTCTAGGCTCTGAGATACGTCTTCCACTTAATCTTCCAGGCTGCCAATTTGTGTCTAAGTAGAGGATATCATCCCTTTGAAGATATGTACTTAACTTTTTTAACTTCAAAAATCCTTCAGTTCCAGTTCATGCTGTGATTGGATTCCGTAAGTGCTCTTCCTGATTTTTGGTTCTAGCTGCCATCTGCTTCCTGTGGCAGTGCTGTTCCTGTGTGAGCTGACTACACATTCTTCCCCTCCCTGCCTACTGGGGGGCCGTATACGCCTCGTTTTCCTCCCTTGCCTGTGTGCAGCTCTCTTCACCCTCAGAGCCATGCCCCGCTGCTGGGCTACCTTGGTGGTGGCAGCCCACAGGTGGTCTGGGCACGGCAGTCTCTCATCCTGTGGGCCCAGCGTTGAGGGACTCTGGTCCCTGCCTGTGGCTGGGAAGAAAGCACCGGCTCCTGCCTTTTCCCACTGCAAGGCTGTTGCTCTCTCAGTCTCAGAGGTGAGCCACTAGGATCGCCTGATCAGTTTCCATGGGGCTCCTTGAGGGCACAGCACGCTGGCTGGCTCTACCCTCCTGGACAAGCACATAGGTCTCCATCGGCTTCGTACGGACGCTATAGTTAGTCCCAGCCTCACCCAGCGTTCTGCCTCAGGTGCCCCGGTGCCTCCCAGCCCAGAGAAGACCTACCCTCAGCCTCTTACACTCTGTAGGCCTCCCCCATACCCTGCCGCCAGCCTCTGCTGAGCTCAGGAAAGGAAGCTGGTAGTTGAGAGACTGTGTGTAAAAGAGACCAGGGATGAGTTGTTTCCCCACCGTCTTCCCAGAAATGCCCAGGCCTTGTACTTTCTATAGTTTTCATTCTTAAAGTTTTGAACTTTGTATAATTTTGTATTGCATTCTTCCTCAAAAAAAAAAGAAAACTATTTTTAACACAAAAAAGAGGTTTATTTAAAGCGTAACGAAAAAAGAAACAAATGTATTTGACTCCATTAGATCAGAATTTTTAAGTTTTTGTAGCAGAAAAGGGAAAACTTCTCTTTTGTCCTCTGAAGGTTCACTGAAAATCACCTGACAAAGGGCAGATGGAGAGGAGAAGAGGCAGATTTATTAACCCATACGGGGGAAATCACAGGGTGATTACCCACTGCGCAGTGGGGTACAAGTGTCATATACCCTTCTTCTTAGGGGGAAGGGAGATGAGGAAGTGTGGGTGATTTTAGGGGGATTGTAAATGATTTTTAGGGGAATTCAATGGGCTTGAAGAACATACAATGGCCTGGGACAAAGTCTTCTGGGCCCACAGAGCAGACAATGGTTTGTGACAAAAGTCTGTCCAGGTTTGTTGACGGACTTCAGTCTTTTTTCTGTGATGTGAGTTCAGTTAATGAAAACTCAGGGAAAGGACCAAAGGGAATTGTTTTCTTCTTTTTGGGTCCAGACTTTAGGCAGATAAAGGAATGCAGAAAACAGCTTTGTTTTGTGCTGTGGGAGAGACGGGGGCAGGGCCCGGGGGAGGTCAGAGGGACCTGGAGGACTCTTCTTCAATCCAGCATGTCAAAGGGCCGTATTTTGGGGCATTGGTTTCTGAGCTCCAACATTGCCTACTTCCAAGGTTGTGTCTAGCAAAAGGCTGGAAACCACTGTGTCCGGCAGCTGTGGACTGGTTAAGAAAACCATGGTATATCCACACTAATGGAGTACCTTGACTGTGAAGCTATAAACAAGGGTAAAGACCTGGGTGCACCTATGCAGAGAGAGACCACCTGGTTTGAACGGTAGGAGGAAAAGCCTGGTGCAGGAGAGGGTACAGGGCTCAGCAAACTTTTTCTGCAAAGGGCCAGACAGTGACCATTTTAGGCTTGAGGCTACATGTGCTCTCTGTGAAACTACCCAACTCTGTCCTGGTAATAAGAAAGCAGTCATTGACAATAATACACTGAGTATGGCTGTGTTCCAATGAAACTTTTTTTACAAAAAAGTTTTGTAAATAAATGGGCAGCAGGCTGAATTTGACCCACAGGCCATAGTCTGCCAGCGCCTAGTGCAGCAGGTACACCCTAGGGTGATCCCCCAGTGAGCTGCACTTTTACATAATCTACTCCCCTTCGGTGCCTACGGATCCTGATTTGCTTCTTAGCTAATAGCATATGGCCAATCCCAAGGGATTTTACAGATGTAATTAAGTTCCCAAATCAAATGGTTCTGAGTTAATCAAAAGGGCAGGCTTATCTTGGACAGGCCTAACTAACTTAATTACATGAAATCCCTTAAAATAGGCCCTCCTTTAGGTTAGAAGCTCTCTTTTACTGGCTTTGAAGACACAAACTGTCATGGTTTCTATAGCTGCAAGGACATGAAGTCTGCCAACAACTCAAGGGAGCTTGGAAGCAGATCTTTCCCCAGAAGAGACTCTGATGAGAACGCAGCACAGCCGGCATGTTAATGCAGCCCTGTGAGACCCTGAGCAGAAGAACCAACTCAGCTGAGCCACACACCCAGACTCCTGACCCACAGAAATGGTGAGATTATGAATATGTGTGTTGTTTTAAAACACTAAATTTGCGGCAATTGGTTACACAGGCTAGAAAACTAGTACACCTATTTTATAAAGTTGGCTATCATTTATGTAAAAAAGGAAGAAAGAGAATAAGACTTTTCAGAATATAGCTCTGTGTATTATTTGGATATTTAAACCACATAAATATATTACTGTTCAAAAAGTTAAATTAAATTCTTTTTAGAAATTTCTTGCTTTCCTATTTAGTAATCAAAGTTCACTTTTCAGATTTGTACCTTTCATATTTCCATTACTATTTATGCTCATAGTATGTTTTACCTTGATTCATTTCTATATCAGAGCTACCAACATAACATGCTTCTTTTTCTTTAGAATGTCTTTCTTTTTATCTCAAGTCTCTGTGCTCAAAAGGATATTCCTCGTTCTGTCAAACCTGAGTGAATCCCCTGGCCCTTCCTCAGCTCTTGCTCTCCCAGCCGCGACACAGGGACCAGCAGGAGACACCCAGATAGGACTTGCTGAATGAATGAATGAATCACGGTGACTCCCACCTTGGTGCATGTGTACTTGCCAAACCCACTGGGATGACTCCCGTGCCTGCAGCCCCCACCCCCTGCAGTCTGGATTCCATACTCCACTTGGAAAATGAGCTTCTCCACAGAACAGGCTGTCTTGCCGCCTCCGTACTTCCCACCTGCCATCAAGAGATGTTGATGAAACACGATTCCTTTAGGCCTTTTAACCATCTTTTGGGAATATGTTATACGGAGAAGACATAGCGATGGCAACAGAAAAACATGGACATCTGTTCTTCTCTGGCTCGTGTTCTGAAAACAACTTTCCACTTTTCTAGCATGCTGTCTCTCAGCTCATCTATCTTCTTGTGGCCACAGCTCACAGGGACAGAACTTAGAGATTGTGTCCTAGTCTCCCTGCCCCCTGGCCAGTCAAGGCAGTCACCTGCCCTAATCAATGCCCATTTTAGGAGGTGTGAATAATCTGCCATCAAGCTACCTGTCCCGGTTCATTGTTTGCTTGGGCTGATGCCCTGGCAAATGGACTCCCACTTTGTTCTGAAGATGGAGACCCCCATGCACACATGTTTCCCCACAACTCAGAATCTATATTGTTTTCTTTTATTCTCTTCCAGCCTCTCTCCTCTGCCCACCATGGGTCTCCGGAGCCAAAAGGAGGGTGGTAGGAGTTAAAGAGAGAGATAAAGAAAGAAGACAGCAGGCTGAGCAAGATGACCCAGAAAGGTCTCCCTGAGTATGAACAAAGGTATAAGGGGATGGGGCAGGCTGCCCTGGGGTCTCCCTGGGTCTGACAAGGAGCTTCCCTAGCCAAACCCAGCAGTGACACCACCTCAGGTGCAAGGGTGGGCCTTGCACGTGCACACACATGCACACACAAACATGTGCTCGTGTGTGTGCACACACAGTCTTTTCTCTTCAGTGGGGTGCCCTGTGATGCTAAGCAGAGGTCAGCTGACCTGTCCTAGCACTAGCAGGTGTGTGGGAGCCGCCCCCAGGGCACCCTGGGAATACTCACCGCCTGCTAAGAGCACTCAGACAACCTGTTACCCATCTCTGGAACCCCCTTGGCTGACTTTTGGGCTAAATGTCCTCCCATTCTGTGTTCTTCAACTTGGTAGGTGATGCCTCCCTGGCTCCCAGGTACCCCATGCCCTTCTTGTGGCCTATCCAAGCACCATCCAAGTCCCCATACCCACAGAGAGTCCACACGGCAGAGTAGCTAGTTAGAGTTGGGGAGAGAGGAACATATCAACCACACAAACATGCAAGATTTCCCCAAGTGGCCATAAAAAATGCCCAACTGAATGTAAAGTACCAATAATGAGGGGAAAATACTCACAATACATTGTTAAGTTTTTATAAAAAGCAGATTATAAAACAGTATGGACTACAATCTCAACGGACATCCATTCTGAAAATATCCTAAGTTTCCCTGGAACTCCTGACTCACTACCCGCCCATCCCTCTGCATCCCCACGTGCAAGCCCACACTTATTTCAACCTTGGCAAGTCCCACACTGAGGCGGGGACCCCCCAGCGGCTCCTCCCACGTCAGGAAAAGTGATCCTGTTCTTCCCAATGCTCAGAGCCCACACGACTCCCCTTTCTCTCTCACCCAGCACCCAGCTCACCAGCAAAGCTTATTAGCGCTACCTTGAGAATGTAAGCAGACCCTGCCCAGCTCACCGTGCACTGATGCCAGCTGGGCAGAGGCCCGTGGGCCCATGCGGCCCTGCTGGGCACCTGCTGCCTGCCACAGGCCAGAGTTACCCTCTTCGAGCACCAGCTGTGTTATGTCCTGCCCCCTGGCCCCTGCACATACCGTCCAACATCTTCCTACCTTCCCGAGAATGAAATGCTGACTCTGTCCTCTGACCGTATCTCCATGGCCCAAGACAGCCGGGATCGTGCTACCCTTGACCTTTTGCGCAGTCCTCCCTCCTCCCCAGGGCCTCTGCTTGTTTCCTTTCTTGGCCAAAAAACACACCGGTTCCCCAGATGCCCTCAGAACCCAGGATCTCACTTTCCCCAGCTCCCTGTGAGATGCCCCAGCACCTGTGAACCCTCCCCTTGCTCTGCCAACCCTGTGCAGCCTGTCCTGTCACACAGCCCTCTGGAGAACGGCGCCCCATGACAGCAGGGATTTTCATCTGTTTGCACGATGTTGCGTCCTCAGTGGGCAGAACAGTGGCTGGCACATTAAAAAGCACTTCCTGAAAATTTGTTGAATGAATTAACAGAGGAACACACTCACTGAGTAAATATTTGCTTTCAGGAAGCTGGATGTGGGCATTATTTTGAGGGGCAGGAGGCTAAGACTTCTGGGCTTCTTTTGCCTGTTTTTCTGTTTCTATTTCACAAGGCCTCTATTGGCCAGTGGGAGGTGAGGAGGGGGCAGGATCTTTCTAGGAAGGAATGATGCCTGATTCTGCTCCACCCCACCCCTTGCCCCTTAGCTGATAACTACTGTTCCCCTCCCCTGGAGACCTTAAATCGGAGTCTCTGGACTCAGGACACAGCTGGGCACGGCGGTGAGGAACTGTCCTGAAAGCTGGGGAAGAAAGGAGCGTGAGGCCCCTCCCCATTTCACCCATTTGATACCTACCCAGTCTGCAGTGCCCAGCGTGGAGCATCCTCTCTGGGGATGGACCCAGACCCAGGAAAGGGACTTGCAGACATGGGTGTCTGGGGGGGATCCCCCACTGTGTGGCTGAGCCCTGCCCATCAGTGAGCCCCCTCCGAGCACACAATACTCCCTGTCCACGTGTTGGTCATTCTTTGAAATACAGTGACAAGCGGGGAAAAGCCTTGAACCCAATAGGAAGACTAAAACTAACCCACAGGAAAAAGGCTTGGAAGAGACATAACTCACAGAGGGAAGGTGTACACACACACAGTGCCCTCAGAGAAACAAATGAACTATAGTACGTATAATATTAGAATGAGATACTGAAAACAAAAGAAACGGGAGCATTCAGAATGTAAGGAAAAGCTCTTTGAAACATTAACAAATGGTAGCAGAAATTTAGAAAAATAATAACAGAAGGACTAATAAAATTGAAACAATCTCCTGAAAAGTAAATAGCAACAAAAATAAGGAAATTAGGAGACAAGGAATAAGAAAGTTAGAGGCTGAGTCTAAAAGGCCAAGTAGGAGCTCCACAGGCGGAGAAAAGGCAGAGAAAATGGAGAAGAGGAGATGACAGAAAAGATAGAAGAAGAAGACAGATGATAGAAAAGAAAAACTGACATGAAACTTTTCCGCAGACCAACAGGTCTGAGCTTCCAGACTAAAGGGTGCTCAGCACAGATGAGTAAAGACAGATCCACACCAAAGCCCAGCAATGAAAAGAAGATCCTAAAACTTTCCAGAAAGAAAATGCAGGCTCACCAGATCAGACCGGCCAGATCACACTCCAGAGGAGACTGATAAGAGAGCTTCAAGGAGAAGGGAAAAGAAGGGAAAATCAAACACCCTAACATCTCACAGCTGCCTCCTGCATCAGTCTATAGCAATTAATTTTTCTTTACCCCTTTAGAACCCACAATAAAAAGCCCAAGCTGCTTGTCCTTAGTGCAAGCACCCTTTTCTTTCATACTTTGCCCTTTTCCCTTTTTCTCTTGGAGAAAAGTAAAATAAACCTCTTCTTTCTATCCTAAAAAAAAAAAAAAGAAAAGAAAATGCAGGCCGGGAACAGGATGTCAGGCACCGGAGTGTCACTCGGTGACACTCTGTGTCATAGGAGCAGCTCCAGAATTGAAAGAAAAGTGAGCAACACCTTTGAACTTCAAAGGGTAACTTATTTCTAACCTAGAATTTTGTTCCAAGCCAATCAAGTTTCAGGATAGAATAAAGACATCTTCAGGCATGCAAGGTCTCCAATTTTTGAAACATTTCCCGGGGCTCTTTATAAGGAAACTATGATAGGATGTGCGCCACCAGAGCAAAGGAGTAAACCACAAAAGAAGAGAAGAGGCTCTAGAAATCAGGGGCCCTACGTAGGAGAGAGGAGAGCGTGTTCCCCAGAGGGTGGTGAAGGCAGATCCCAAGATGACGCCTGTGCAGCAGTTAGACAGGAAAAGTAGCCAGTGCCGACCAAAGCAAGGGGACCGGAGAGAGAGAACCCTCCAAGGAAAACAAAGACTAACGGGTGAGCCTTACGTTTCTCTGCAAGGAGTTCTGATAGAGTTTAGAATAAGTTACTGACGGGTACAAAGAAAACAGAAGAAACAAGGTAGTCATGAACTCCAGGAAAGACAATAGGTTATTTAAGAAAAGAAATTCTGCCATAGCAGGACACAGTGTGTTTTAGCTGTGACTCATGTAAATATTGCCAAAATATGTTGAAGAAAGCGTAAATGCAGATTGTCGATCTGACTGGATTGCAGCCGTTCATGTGGAGGGTGTGGTGCGGGACGCAGGAGGAGGCTGGGGTTGGGTAAGCTAGAGGAGCCTTTAGGATTTTCATCGAGGATGGCCGTTAGATAATGCCAACAATTTTAAGTCAACAAATAGCAATAAATCTTTGTTACCTGGAAACATGAAAGACCAGAAAAAAATAAGACAGCTGAAATTGACTATCTTTTGCAGCAAAAGTTGAGATGAGGAAGACAGTGACAGGGGGCTTCACCATGAGCCTCCTAGGACCATTTCACCCTCATATCAATCCTCGTGTTCCTTTGATAAAAATGATCCTCCTTGGGTCTGAGATTCCTCATGTTTTCTCAGGGATTCCTTTAAGAACCATCTGCATGAAACACATTTCTGAATTTTCTGTAAAACTTTGCAGAGATGTTAATCATTAACTTGCTTAATGTTCCCTTCAAAAGGATCTGCGAGATAAATTCCTCTCTGAACCTGAAAGAGTCAGTCTCCAGTGATACTGTATGGAGCAGTGAGACTTGCGTAAACCATGCTTTTGCCATCCCGGGCTGGTAGGGCTGTGAGTTCTGTGTCTCCCCAAGCAGGTTAACACCTGGTGGCACCTTCAGGCTGATGGATGGACAGTCTTTACACTTTTGTTATGCGTATTTAGGAGATGAAAAGAGACTGATTTTCTTCCTTTTCTAAGGGGTCAATTTTAAGTGGATATTTATTCTCAAGGACATGAATTGCATTGTCTACTTCTTTACAGACCCGGTCATAGAAAAGTTTGTATTTCTTTCCCTGTTTGCACAATCGAGTATCAGCTTGCTCAAGAATTTACACAACAGCTAAGATACTGCCACAGCATGGACTTGGCTCTAACTTATGTGTCTGACCCGCTGGGTGGAATATGCATGTGTTCGCCGGTCTTGAGGATGAAGCTGGAACCAGCACAGGAGCTCGGCCACTCAGGAGCTCCTCAGGTCCCTCTGGGTGTGGCTGTGCCCTGGAGACAGACGTGGGACAGTAGGTTGGCACAACTCTCTCTAGTTTCTCCTTGTTGGAAATTCTTGTTCTTTGTAGATTGACTTTTGCCCAGCGGTTGATAATTTCATTGTGCTCATCTTGAAGTTTTTCATTGTCCACAGTGACCTTCTTATTGGAAGCACAAGAGCCAGTGAATGGCTGGAAGACGGCTTGTCACTGTGCTTTTGTCTTCAGTGCCGCCCAGCTTCCCACACCACGAGTACAGTATCCTTCTTTCTTAAAGACACCCTTTGTCTTCGGTGGTCACAAACTTGTTCTCTGTGCCTGTGCTCTGCTCTGCAGACACAGGGCTTGCCACGGGCCTCACTCTCACAGTTTACATCCATTTGTAAGAATGCTGTGGACCACCAGGCAGTTGGTCAGTGATCATTGCTGTCTTGATTTCATAAACCTGACGTGAGTGTATGACGCTGGTTGTCTTAGAAGTGGTAAAATCTGCACTGCTTGGCACATCAGAGCAGTAATAATTCAATGGAGACTTCTATTCCAAGGAATAGATCCTCGAGCAAAAAAATAAAAACAAAACTACTAAACATTTTCAGATCTGTCCCAGATAACATGGTGGTCTAGACAGCTTTATCTACATGGCAGCCTCCTCTCACCATTGAGAAGTCCCATATAGATTTCTTATTCTTGGACGTATGAACAGTGTCCCACTTGAGGGATGTCATGGCTCTGTGACTTACTGAGCTTGCTGTTTGGAAGGATCCAGTCACCAGGGGCCAGTGGACAAGAGAACATTCAAGGTTTCAAATTGAGGATGGATATGTAGAACCATTGCATTTTGGAGGGACTCAATCTTATTCATGGTGAGATGCTTTCAGTGAGGGTGTGGAGGTAACAGACAGCCCTTTTGTTTTTCTTATACTTGAGCCTGGCAAAGAGACTATTGATTATTCAGTTGTCAAAATCTTTTTCACATCAGTGGATTTCTTCACGTGAAGACTTGACATAAAAGATTCTGTCTTCAGAAGGAAGGCTGGACATGTCAAAAAGCTACTTCCCCCCTTAAAGATCAATGTCACTCGTTAAACACCAACCTTCTTGTCCAAGCCGAGAGCAGACACAGTGTGAGTTGTCTCTCTGGGGATCCTGGGTGCAGTCACGTTATCCGTGGTTCCAGTTAAGAGCTATTACCTAGACTGAACTATGATGACGGAATGGTAACCATCCTCCCAGAGACAGCTTCTGCAATCTTTCCCATCTTTTTCAGAAACGTAGAGACACCTTCTCAGGCTGGAAGCTTTTATTCCCTCCCCTGTACATACATCACCTTGGATTATTGCTGTACCCCCCACGACCATCATCATGTGAGCCCAGAATATCCAAACAGATCCTTGGTGATGAAATGGTCTCGGTAGCTTTCAACCATGGTTTGATTCAATGCACTATCACTGTTCATCCAGTCAGTTGTTCTGTGTTGGTAATAACCACAAAGTCTGGGGTGGTCCCTGTTCACTGGCTAGATCTCCACATTGCCCTGCTGGAAGACATCCACACAGGGGATATGGTGCCAGGATCAACAATAACTCAGGTCCATCTAATATCACTGCCGGTCCTTAACCAGGAAGAGCACCAGGCCCCAGGAGGATAGGGCTGGTTCACTGGCAGGTGGTGTATAAAAATAGGAGATCTGTCTGCCGAGTCGAGTAAATTAAAACTGATTTATGAAAAATAAAACCTTTATACCCCTTTACATTCAAAATTAGGTATTTGTTTCATGCTGGATATATTATAACATGGCCTTTTAACTCTAAAATTATCTTACAGCTAACAATTTTCCCATCACTCATAACTGAATTGCATTAGTCACACTTACAGAAAGTAGAGATGAGTTTAATAGTTATTATACAAAGTCTTGTTAAGATGGTCTCAGAAATTCCTTTGCCTTTCATGTTGGCAAAATGCTTCCCAATATTTCTATAGTTCTTCTTCTCTTTTCTATTTTCCTTTATAATTTTCCTAATCAGGTCTTGTCTTTTAAGAGGAGTCATATATGTTTTAAATTTAGAACACAACATAAATGACTCATTCCTACTAAATAGGACTTTACCATTTGTCATCTGGTTCCAGGATTTCTGGAGACGACAACAGCTCCCTTGAAGTGAATTTCTGTTTGTTGGATTCCAGCCAGAGGCAAGGCCTATTGTTGCACAAAGTTCTCAGTAAAGATGGGTCTAGGCCAAGGAGCAATGGTCTTGCCGTGTTTTGTTTTGTTTCCCTCAGGAAGGTAATGTCTGCTTTTAAGGAACAACATCTTATGTACATTCTTCACCTGTGTAAGGATTTGCAGAGACACCTGAATTAACTGCACTGTGTTTCCAATTTGTTCCATGAATGTTTGACACTGTCTCATGAATTGGACCTTCACTTTCCATCATCTCAGAGAAGGCAACAAACAGGAGGAAAAGTCCAGGGACTGCCCAATGAGATAAACTGAATAGGAATCTCCACTCAATGTATAAAGTAGGACCCCATATGTATATGGACAACCAGCAATAAAGCTGCCCCCACCAAAGAGCACTGGCAGGAAATTGTCAGTCCCCAAACTGGTGCTGGGTGAAGAGGAGAAAAAAACTTACTGAGGATTTGTAGCAATAAACCAGCCCACAACACAGTTGGAAGTCTGAATTAAGACCACTAGCGTGGTCTGAAGACTCTTAAGTTGAGAATCAAGGTTAAAGTGGCCCAAGGCTAGAAATCCCCCTGGGTGTCTGCAAAAAATTATGCAAGTCTATTCTGGTCTACTCGCCAATGGCCAGGCCTCAAAGAATTCTTAACAGTAAATAAAGTTCCAAGAAGTGAGGAGCTCACTTTCAAAAATCACAAAACACAAAAGGAAGCAAGGCAACCTGACCAAGAGAAAGTTGAATTAGTAGATCCACTGAATTAGATCTGCAAAGACCTCAGCCACTGAATTATCTGATATAGAAAATCAAATAAGTAGTTTAATAAATTTAAGGAAACAAAAGAAAGTTCAAAACATAAGTTAGGTGCAAGAGGCTATAGATATGAACAAGGAGATTTAGAAAACAAACTTGAACTTCTAGAAATACATATACAGTGATTTAAATTAAAAACCTAATTTGACACAGCTGAAGAGAGAATTAGTGAGCTAAAAGGTAGGTTGGAAGAAATTTCCAGCATAGAAAGACTAAGCATTAGAAAAGAGAAGTTAGGCAGCATGCGGAACATAGTGAAAAGAGGGAATATGAACCTCATAGCTCTGTAAGGAAAAAACCCAATGTTTGTAATATTTAAAACTATAATAGCTGAATTAATTTCAAGTCAGGATAATTAGAAAGAAATTCACATTTAACAGATCGTAGTGCAATTTTCAGTACACCCAAAACAGAGAAATAAAAGCAGAATACCTTCAAAAGGATGACAAATTAGAGTGACAGTAGATTTCTCAGCAGCAATAAAGAAAGCCAGAAGGCAGTAGGGTGATGTCTTCAATAAACTGGGAGAAAACAGCAATCAAATAAAACTGTATCGCCTGTGGGATAATAAAAAAAAATAGCTTTCAAGAACAAGGACAAAATAAGGCCATTTTTGGATCATCAAAAGCCGAGAAAGTTTACTTCCAATAGACCTTCACTAAAGGAAAATACAAGGAGTATAATTCAGGCAGAAGGAAAGTAATTGCACATTGATGGTATAAAATGGGGAAAAAAATCACAAGCAAAGACATTAGTAAATATTTGGATGAATTTAAATAAAAGTTGACTATATAAAACATAATTTCTTAGAGGGTTAATTTTTTAAAAAACAAGATAGAACTACTAAGCATAATATATCATTTGAGCGGGATAACTGTAGTTGCAGTGTTCTAGTGCCCTTGTAGTGCTGAGGATTTTGAAATAGTTTATTTTTCATATTAAAGTTAATTTCTAGAATAAGTACAAATAGAAGGGAAGTAGAGTACATAACTAACAAACTAGCAGAGGGGGAAAATGCAACATGAAAATGATTTAATAATAAATCCAAAGAAAGGAAGAAAGGAGGGGGGAAACATGGAAAAATAGAATAAATAGGAAGCACAAATTAAGATGGTAGAAATGAATCCAAATATATCAATAACTACAGCTTTTAAAGGGGATTAGATACTCCAGTTTTTAAAAAATTCCAAATTACATTTTTAGATCAGATTGGATTTTTAAAAATTCCAGCTACCTCTATTTATAAGAGACACACTTAATTATATGGCAACAAAAATACTGAAAGAAAAAGATAAACCAGGAAAACCTTAAACAAAAATTAAACTAGGGTATGTAATTAATAACAGATAAACCAACCTTAAGGTAAAAAATTATCACTGGAGATAGGTGAGTATCTTAGTCCATTTGTGCTGCTATAACAAAATATCTGAGACTTGGTAATTTAGAAATAACATAAATTTATTTCTCACAGTTCTGAAACTGGGACATCCAAGATCAAGGCTCCAGTAGGCTCAGTGTCTAGTGAAGGCTGCTCTCTGCTGAGTCCTCCAGAGGGACAAAAGTTGTGGCCTCACATTGCAGAAGGAATGAAGGGCATTTAAAAAAAGGCCCAATGCTGTGTGAAGCCTCTTTTATAAAGGCCTTAGTTCCATTCACAAGGGCTCTGACCTCAGGACTTAAGCACCTTCCAAAGGCTCCACCTCTTAAAACCATTGCATTGATGATTAAGTTTCCACACACAAATTCTGAGGGACATTCAGACCACAGCAGAGGGTTACTATATAATGGCAAAAGTAAAATTCGTCCAATAGATGTACCTATTAACAAAGCTTGAAAACACAGACAACCAAAATTTGACAGAATTTTGCAAAAAGAAACAAAAATATCCACTATCATAGTGGAAGATTTTAAAAACATCTCTCAGTAATTAATTGACCAAACAGACAAATGGTTAACTTTTAGGCTGGGGCAGGGAAAATACAATAAAAGCCTGAAATATCTTATTGTGCCAAAAAATATGACAGTGCTCAACAAATAATGAGGGCATGCCAGAAGAACACAGAAGCCAGTTTGAAGGCGCTTCCACTGGCCAAGGGTGGGTAATGTGACCATCAAAAGAAAAAAAAAGATAGTAGTGTATCATAACTCTCTAGAAAAATAGTAACCCATTATCTAAATTAATTAGTAATTAATAATTAATAACTAATAATTAGTAAAAGTTGAGGAGAACCTCTCCTTTGCAGTAGAATGCCAACTAATAAATCTAAAAAAAAATTATGGGATTAGAAAATAAATCACTGATGGCCAGGCAAGGTGGCTCACGCCTGTAATCCTAGCACTCTGGGAGGCCGAGGCAGGTGGATCGCTCAAGGTCAGGAGTTCAAAACCAGCCTGAGTAAGAGTGAGGCCCCGTCTCTACTAAAAATAGAAAGAAATTAATTGGTCAATTAAAAATATATAGAAAAAATTAGCTGGGCATGGTGGTGCATGCCTGTAGTCCCAGCTACTCGGGAGGCTGAGGCAGGAGGATCGCTTGAGCCCAGGAGTTTGAGGTTGCTGTGAGCTGGCTGATGCCACGGCACTCTAGCCCGGGCAACAGAGTGAGACTCTGTCTCAAAAAAAAAGAAAAAAAGAAAATAAATCATTGTTTATCAACCAATATAGTCATAACTGATTCAGAAAAAAACTACCAGCAGATAATTGTGGAGTGGGTAAATCTGGTGAAGAACACAATATTTGTGTGGTCTCAAAGTATTAACCAATAAGTTTGTCATATCTATTAATTCACTGTACAGCAGAGAAGCCCCACAAACATCATCTTGACCAAGTGATAAAAGAAGTTATTTGATAGTGTGCCCATTGGTGGCCACACAGCCAACATCCGCCTCCCAATGGGAAACACTGAGAAAGACACGGCCCCAATTCTGTGAGATTCCAGCCAAATATGCATCACCTGAGTTGAGTCATGAGGAAACAACAGACCAGCCTAATCGGGGGCCCCACAAAGTGACAGGCCTGGGTGCTTCCAGGAGACTAAACAGGCATGCCTACCAAACACAACACGTGGTGCCCAACTGCACCTGGCCTCCGAAGGGCGCTGTTGGGACAGTTAGGTGGGGTCTGGCAGATTAGATGGCGTAATGGACCAGTGTTAATTTCCTGATTTTGAGAGCCTTGTATGTAGAAGAGCGCCCTTGTGCACAGAGAACATAGTGAAGCATGAAGGAGTAATGACTGTCACTCCTGACACGCATTCCCAGTGCAGCCACTACTAATGGATTCGCACTACCCAGTCGGGAAAAGCCCTCTTTGCCATTCTAGAACTACATAACCTTGAAGTTCTCTTCTACCTCCACTCTGTTATCATAATGAGCAGATTTCCCAGTGTCAACAAACATGTGCATGGGAGAATTGGGAATTAAATTTGACTGTCCAAACATCCAAGACTGATTTTGAGATGTGCCGATACAGAAATAAGCACGAAGGGGAAATGAACAACTTAGGAGAAATGGAAATGATCTCTGAGAACAAAACCACGCACGCCCCTCACTCTGTAAGATGCCCCTTGCCTGAAAGGGGTGTGCTCCCCTCCACCGCAAGTCTGCATCAGAATGAGTCTCCTTGCTTTAAATGCAAGTCACCTTCGTGCAGTGTGACCTCCCAAATACTGGGGATGGCCCTGAAATTCTGCCTCAGGAGGAATCCCTATCCACACCCAGGTCACCCGGGGGTAGATGTGAACAGCCTCAGACTAGTTATGACGCTCAAATGTGGCCACACAGGTGGAGTGCTCGGCACATATTGAGCGCTGAGTATAGCTGCTTGTATTCTCATTTAGTTATTTGGCTACATTGTTATTTTTCCTAAATCATTTGGGGCATGAAAAGATGCTTAAGGTGCTAAGGTTTTTACTCAACTGTTTTATAAACTATCACTAAGATAAAATATTTTAAAACAGTGGTCCGAATGAAATGAGTATCAGTGCAATTTTGTCATGCCGCTCACAGAACTGGCCTTGTGCCTTCTAGGACTTTTTCGCTTTGTTTTATGAATTATGCGTTCCTTTGATTTCAAATAAATGCCCGACAGCACTGCAACTCTGACCTTGGGCTGACCCACCGGGAACCTGGTCTTCACGCACCTGCTTGTAGGTGCTAGTGTCGCTCCGGAAGGCCGCGGGCGTCCAGCGAGAGCGCTCGTCTCTGGGAAGAGAAGCTTGTGGATGAACACGGTTGGGACGGAGATTTCCTCTCCACTCTATACCCTTTCACAACTTTAGAATTTTGTGCAATATGAGTCTCATACATTTTTTAATGAATAAATACAATTAATTTTTAAAAGTTTAAGATTTTCAGTCTTTTCGTTAGGACTAGAGGTCCGTTCACCGCTCTGTGGGAAACGTATCTCGCTCTTACTCTGTAAACCTGTCTTGTCCTTCCTCAATAAACTTCGTTTCACACTTTAAAAAAAAGACGTAAGATCTTCAGTCAATCAAACCCTAGTCCATACCTTCAGCACCCACTGACTTGAGTCATATGTTTAAAGATCATACTTCATCTTCATCCAAACAAGTAAATGTGTGATTTTTTCTATTTTACATTACTTTTGTCAACAGGCAATTAAAGTAAAAAACTGAAACATAAGCACCAAACGTTAGTGTACACTCAAAAATAAAAACGATGATGTAACCTCTTGGGATTTGATGAGAGTGTGGAAAACTGTGTGAGGGACAGCAGCCAGTGAGGGGCTGAGCCCACCGACCGGACAGCAGGAGACAGCAGAAGACACGCGGCCGAGCTCCACGTGAAACTCTGCAGTAAACCCACAAATATTAGACCTCTACACTGCAGTTGTTTATGGTCGGGGAGGGATTATGGTATTAATATAATACTAGCATATGTGGCTATAAATTAAGATCTTCTCTAATTAGCTAACAATCTTGCCAGGGCTTGTAACAATTAGAGGTGCGAGATGGCACAGAAATTTATTGCGTGTGTGTGTGTGCATGTGTGCATACATGTGTGTGCACGTGTACAGGAAGTCTGGAATCCTCTAAGTAACCAGACAGAAAGGCATCCAAGGAACACCAGCAGCATCTTTCTGACCACAAAAGGGAAACCAGGAAGGCAGAGAAAAGGGTAGATGCTGAACGGGAGAGGCAGAGCTGCTCAGAGAGGAACACCTTGTTGCTCCAGGTGTGAGGGGACAAGGCGGGGAGCCAGTACCATGCAGAAGGAGACTCCCCAGTGCACATCAGGAGTGCTGGAGATGGACCCCAAACTGATGCTTAGGAGCGACCATCCAAGGAGACCACAGCCTGCAGGAGAGAAGAGTTCAGGCTGGGATCACCCCTCGCTGCGGAGGCAAGAACCTGCAGCTGAGACCCAGCATCCACAGGTGCCTGTGCTTGTGTGCAGGGCTTAGGAGGGAGCCCGAGATGACCCTGCTGCACCATACTTAATGCCACCCAAGTCCAAGCCACCTTTTATCTCGTGCTCGAGTTTTTGTATTAGCCTCTGCTTCTGGCCTGGTACCCTCCAGAGCTCTCGGCACAGCATCCAAACCTAAGCCCCACCATGTCCCTCCTCCACCCCTCCTTTGCCATGGCTCCTCCTTTGCCCGCTTAGACAAACGTCTTAAGTCTTTTCGCTGGCCTCACACACCCCCCATGATCCAACTCCCTCCTTCCTCCCCATCTACTCTGTCCCCCCACGCTCACTGCCCCAGCCACACTGTCCTCCCTGCTGGCCTCTGACATGCCATGCACACTCCTGCCCCAGGACCTTTGCACCTGTTGACCCTGCCTGGAATACTCTTCCCCAGGATGACCACGTGGCTCATTCCCTCACCTTCTTCAGGTCTGTGGTCAAATGCCACCTTTGAATCAGACCGGATGCCCACCCACGGTAGAATCGCAGCCCACTCCTGCCTTTGACTCCTTGTTCCCTTAACCCTGATTAACTTTTTATACCTACCACCCCCAAACACTCTGGATCCTTTCCTTATTTCTTGAGGGGGTTTGGTCTCTCTGCCCATACTAGAATATAAGCTCTCCAAGAGCAGTGAAGTTTGTTTGTTTGTTTTTCCACTGATGAACCAAGTACTTGATCAGAGCCTGAACCAAGAGGACAGGTGGTAACCACCTGGTGAGTGAAAGCAGGAAAGGGCCCCCTCCACAGACAGGGGTGTGGCAGATGAGGAAATGTTAGTTGCCATGAACCTTTACTCCCTTAAGGTTTGTACGTAGGCAGAGCCTCGTTATTACATGCCTGTTCAGCTGGACTTTCTAAGAGTGGTAACACACCGTCCCATACATTAGATATTCCTAAAAGGGCTGGGAGAGGGGATGATGCCAACACAAGCAATAAGCCACAGAAATAATTACTGTCCTTGATCTTACAGCAACAATGAGATGATGCATTTGTAGAGGGTTTTGTAGTTTACAAAGAACCTGCACATTCATTTTCTCACTTGAGCCTCTCCGCATCCCTGTGAATTATGTGTTGGTATTGTTATGTGCATTTCACATATGATAAAACTGCTGTTTTGCCCAAGGTCACTCAACTAGCAAAGGCTGAAGGAGGAAAATGCTGGTCTCAGAACCGTGGACCACACCACGCCCCTGCCTCGCCAAAGCAATCGACACACACGTGAACGTTATTGGAAGGATTAACCATCCCAGGGAACATTTGTTGTTGTTGCTGTTGTTTATTTCTTTGGGCTTTTTTACTTTTCACAGTAAAATAAAACACAAAGAGAGGAATCCACACTAAACTAATGTGTGATTTAGTGAATTATACAATGAGCCCTATAGACAGAGCCCAGGTCAAGAAATGGAACTTTGCAGTCACCATAGACACCTCCACAGACCCAGGGCCATCTCCACACAGCCCCTCCCTCCCCTCAAAGTGACCATTATGCCAGCTTCTGTAGTAAAAGTGTCCTTGAATTTCTTTAAAGTTTTACTGTCCAGATGTGTATCCTTAGACACTATTTAAGTCTTACCCATTTCTTAAAACTTGATCTGATTTTAAGTCTCTTTCAATCAACTGATGTCCCTGTCATTCCTTCTCTTCCCAGCAATGTATCTAATGAAGAATTTAGGCATCTAGACCAGTAGAGTTTCCCACAGTTGGAGTGTGTGTGTGTGTAAAATAACTCTTGAGTTTATACTGATATTTTAAATTCAAACTCAGGACTAAAGGGTTTTTACTTAATCTCCTTTATATTAACCCTGTTACAGCCTGTCTTCTGTACTAAGAATCCACATTCTCAAAAACTCAAGGGATGAAAGGATCAGAGTGTCCCACTTGATTTATCCCCCATCAGTAATGACCCACCTGATTTATCCCTTATCACACACACGACAGTCTCAGAATGTTAACATCAGCACTGCCAGTTACAATGACTGAGAGCTGCAAAAAATACCACCCCTATTTAATGGTTGCACCGTATCTTAATTGTCAGATCTTACATACCATCATTTCTCCCTTTCAACCTTCATTTAGCCTCAGTCCTAGGACTACATACATAGTTAGTGAGAGTCCTTACAACTCCCTAGTCATTTGGGTTGTTAGAAAGACATTCTTAGTAGCTTTTAGGAAGGTCTCATGCGAACAGTATTCCTAGAAGGTTTTCGTGTTGATAACAGATTATTGCGCCCTTGTGTACCTGACAGCCAGTGTTATTGGATATAAATCCTGCATTTTCATGTCTTTTCTTGAGTATACTAAATATGTTACTCATTTTCTTCTGGCACAAAGCAATACAGTGAAAAAGTCTAACGACAATGTAATTTTCTCTCCTTTATAAGTCAAGTGCTCTTTTTGCCTGCTTGCCTCAAAAGTTTTTTTTCTTTTTCCTTAAAATCTAATAATTTTATCATACTGTCTTTGTGTTGGTTGTTCTGTATTGATAGTCTCAGGCACAGAGTGAATTCTTTCAATACATAATTTCAAATATATAAATGTACTTTTTAATTTTAAGAAATTTTCCTTATGGTGTAATTTTAGTGCTATCCTTTGGTTGTTTTCTTATAGACTCCTATTACCCGTATTTTGGACCCTCCTTGCCTATCTTCTGTTTCTCTCAAATATTTTCAGTTTGTTTGTTTCTTTCTTTCTTTCTTCCTTTTTATTTAAAATGTTTCCCCTCTCCACTTTCCTTTTCTCTCCAGGCATTATTGGTTGTGTTTACTGGCTGTTGTTTTCCTTTTAGCTTAGTTTTCATGATGAAATGATTTTCTTTCTTATTTCTAACTCTTGAATTCTGTCACCCCATTCTGAGTTTTTCTCATTTATATTTTATATAATTTTCTTAATGTCTTTTAGCTCATTTTGAAAAGACATGTTACAGTTTTGATCTGTTCGATTTAGCATGTTTTTCTGGTATATGGGGATGTTTTTCTGCTTCTTATTCTCATAAGTTACTGCAGAAACTTTGTATAGAATTTGAGCCTGAAGCTTTTCTGTTGCTCATCATTGTGTAAATTCAATTAACCTGAATTTTTATAATTGTTTTCATACAGTGTTAAACATATTTTTCAATATATTATGTTATCCATTATTTATATTAAATATATATAGAGAGACTGGCTTTCTAAGATTTTCTGTCTGTGTTTTCTTGCCCTATCTTTGCCCAAAAGCCCTTCCCCTTGTCCTTGTGTCTGTGGGACTCTGCCCCAGCAGCGACTCCTCAGCATGGGCCTATTAGAGAGCGCTGGCTGGTTGGCGCCCAGCATTCACAGAGACCAGATTGCACCAGCTCCTTCCAGCCTACCAAAGGCCCCGAGCACTTCCCACCATTATGGTGGGGAAAGAATTTAGTTTAATCTCTTCTTCTCAAATTGGCCCACCATGCTTCCCAGTGACTGCCTGTTGGTTATTTTGTGGGTTCTTCACTCTGCTTTATCTGCCACAGACTCTGATAACACTCGGGTCTTCGAGCTTGGGTCATGTGTCCCCATCAAATGATTTTTGAAGGCTATAGAAATACCTTGTCATCTGGCTCTGTTATAAATGTTTCCCATTATTTTTGTTTTCCTATCTAGATGCTCTGTTTTTGTGTGGGATTCAGGAAGATTTAAAAACTACTCCAGCCACCACACTGCCATCTCATAAGAATCCTCTGATTGCTCTTTAGAAGATGAGTGCTAGAAATTTTTGAATTGGTGAATTGTATTATGTTATATTGTGTTATGTTATATTATGTCATATCTTATTTTATTTATTTATTACACTAGCAGGGACATTTCTATGTTTGATAAGCCAACAAGACACTGCCCAATCTCCTCCCCATCCAGTAGTCCAGGCAGTGCTTCTCGGCTCTAATGTGCATGTGATCCGGCTGGGAATTGTGTTAAAATGTGTATTCGGGCCCAGTGTGTCTGGGGTGGGCCCAGAGCTCTGCATGTCTACCAGCTCCCAGGTGCTGTGAGTGTGGTGATCTGCAGACCACATCTCCAGTAGTGGAGGTCTAGGTGGCAGCACATGATTACCTCCCTTCTAGAAGATTGTCAGCACATACCATACATGATTTTAATGAAGGGTCACTCTTAGTAATTTCCCCAAACATATGCTACTCTTGTAGGAATTGATTATTCTTTTTAATAATAAAAGAGACTGAAATTCAATACAGACTACTTTAAGAAAGGTATTATGCTACACATTATTATGAACATGCTCTCATTTAATCCTCACTATTCTCGTGTTTATAAATGGTAAAATAGACTCAGATTAATTTGCACTTCAGCTGGATGTGGGATGCAAACCTGAGTTTTTGGCTCCAAGCTCCTGTCTCCATCTGCTGCGTCATGCTACTCCTAGCCTGGAAGTACACAATTTCCTATTTTGGTCTTTACCATCTCTACCAAGTCTTTTCTCTATTTTTATCCAAAATATTCATTATTAACTTTCTGTCAATTTCTCTTCACTTGTCGAAACATGATCATCAGTTTTGAGGCGCTAGCTAATTACTTCGCTTAATCTTGCCCAGAGAAACGCAGCTCTGTTACCCCGGCTTCTATTTAGAAAGTGAGAAAACCAACACGTGGCATGAGAATATCACTCCTTTGTTAAGTGACTATTCTCGGGGTATCGCAGTGCTGTTTGTCATTACTTTGAGCTGAAGTAAAGTTTATTTAAAACATAACACACCCACAGATTTGGTTTATTCCATTGCCATCTAGATTCATATTCGATAAATTATGTTAACTGGCCCTAAAAAGAATTTAGGAATGTGTAGAGAATAGCAGTATTTTATTATTGAAGAGAAAAGGAACCATGAAAGTTTTTTTAAATGCCAAATTAACAATTAAATAAATTAACAGAGAGTCACAGGATTTCAGAAATAGCCTGGAGCAGATGGCAGCCCTCCTTAGAACTCACTACCTTTGCATGGAAGCAAATGGAGTCTCGTGTTGGCCCCAGTGCCTGCATGGCACGCCTAATCCCTGCAGAGTTTTTGTTTAAATGCACATCTTCGATCCCACTCCCAGGGTGGGATGGAGCTGTGGCTGGCGGGGCCGTGGGATCTGCATATTCCACAAGCACCCCAGCAGCTCAGGTGCCCAGCCAGAGCAGGAAGTCATGGCAGGCTCTGCGTGGGGCAGCACCCAGGCTAGGCAGAAGCCGGACAGGGGCACGCAGGGGTCAGAGGTAACAGCCTGCGAGCAATGCCATCTCACTCAGGTCCCATCCCCGATAGTTCTTCAGTGCTGCCAGCTACCCACGCACTCTCACAGAGCCCCGTTTTTATTGCTGAGACCCTAAACCTATTTGCACCTCAGTTCTGAAACAACCCCTGACTAGTCCCCATTAGCCTCACGCCTGTTGAGGAGACTTGCCCCGTAGAGGGGGGCTAGAAGCGGATTCCATCGGCCCAGACAGTCCCCTCTCCAGCTCCGCCCACCTCCCTCCATCACCTACCCCATGGAAAACAGGCACAACAAATGCTTCAGCATAATGTATTCAAAATTAAAGTTAATTAACAATAATTTTGCTTATCTCCTTAGAATCCAGCTAATTCATTAGGTAGGCCACGACTTTAATATTTTTTAAGTTAAGAGAGGTTCAAATGAGGCTTCTTTTGTTCTCCCATTTGAAAGTCCCCCCAAATCCTTGTTCTTGCAGCTGCCCTCAAACCAGGGACAGACATTTCCCACAGACCCTCCACTGGACATAAATATTTCAGGCTGCACAGAGGACTTTTGGTGTAACTGTGTGAAAAGGGTCTTTCAGGAGGATCAGATGCTCTTTCTTATGTTTTATCTTTTGTCTCTTTTCCACCCCACCAACCTCTGCCCTGGCTCCCACCAAGAAGCGTCTGGGAAGAAAGATGAAGTCACAAAAGGAGAATGTGCAGAGCGGGGAAGGAGAGGACCCAGGCCCCTTTCGGGGAGGTACTGGCTGGTGGGGGAGTCAGCACTGATAAAGGGGTGCTTGGTCCTCACCCAGCTGCCGGCTGGGCTGTGTCTCCTCCACCCTTCCCACAGCCTCCCCAGGCCCCGACCAGCTGCAGCGGCTCAGAGCACAGTCAAGCTTTGTGGAACCGGAAAATTAGTGAGTCAAAGGACAGAGAATTAGAGCAAGTGTGTTAATTGGATGTGCCTATAGGCCTGGTGGAGAGCTGCCAGGTCCCCTTCCCCACCCCCATCCTGTCCTCCTGCAGTGAGCACAGCCTTAACCCAGCTCCCATGGTGTGTGGTCCCCACCAGGCATCTCCTCAGCCCCCCAGGAGGATGCACACCCCCATGATGGAGATTAGGAAACCAAAGCCCTAGAAGCTAAGTGTCTGGCCTAGTTCACCCAGCTAGTGTGGGATGGAGCTGGGATCAAGGTCAGGCCCGTCTGCCCACAGCCTGTGCTCTGCTGCCTCCTGGCACAGGCCACCAACTTCCCAAACTTCCCAAAATTGTAGGGGTCACAATTCTCGTGGCCTGGAGAGTCCTACAGGGAAGTGGGTGCAATTAATCCTGCAGAGCTGTGGATGATTCCACAATGGAGATTATTGGAGGGGCCAATTTTGCACCCCCAGGGGATATTTAGCAATGGCCTAGAGACATTTTGGGCTGTCACAACCTGGGGGAGGGGGCTTGCTACTAGAATATAGTGGGTTAAGGTCAGGGTTGCTGGTAAACGTCCTACAATGCACAGGATAGCCCCTAATTCTAAACAAAGGATTATCCAGCCAAAATGACCACCTTGATGAAGTTGAGAAACTCTGCCCTACAAGATCCTGCCAGAACAAAGCCCCTACTGGTATTTAAATTTGCAAAAAAGTGCATGCTCAAAGAGAGCACAGACAGCTCTCACTACTTACTCACTCATTTGACCAGTATACACCGAGTACCAACTATGTGCCAGGGATCTCCTTTAGTGGAGGAGATGACCCAGGCACACCTGGAGGTGCAGTTCTAAGGGCATGGAATGGAGACACAAGCAAAACAAGTAAACAAATGGAAAAATGCCAGACATTCATAAGGGACATTCAGAGCACTGCAACAGGGTGGTGTAATAGGGAGGGATGAGATGTCTGGTTTTGATCTGGTGATCAAAGTGGTCCCCTGCAGAGGTGACTTTTAAGCTGAGAGCTGATCAAGAGACAGAGCTTTCTAAGAAAAGGAGAGAGCTACTGCAAAGACTTCAAGGCAGGAAATTGAGGCGTTTGAGGAACAGAAAAAAGACCAAAGTAGGGCAGGAGGAAGGCAGAAAGGTGGGTGGGAAAAAACATGTGGAGCTGTAAGCCAGCCAGGGCCAAGGGGTTCGGAATTTCACCAAGGTGCAAGGGAATTGCTGGAAGCTTTGAGCTCTGGTTTATGTTTGCAAAGCATGACCACTATTGCAGGGAGAATGGATCATAGATGGGTGTTGTGGGTTGAATTTTGTCCTCTCCCCAAAATAGGTTGACGTTCTGGCTCCCGAGTACCTCGGAATGTGACCTTATTTGGAGACAGTGTCTGTACAGAGGTGATCAAGTTAAGCAAGACCATTCAGGTGAACCCTAACCCACTATGACTGGTATCCTTATAAAATTTGGAAATTTGGACAGAGACAGACATAGACAGAGGGAAAATGGTGCAAAGATGACCGCAGCAACCAGGGCGATGCTTCTACAAGGCAAGGAGCCCCAAAGACTGTTGGTGAACCACCAGAAGCCAGGACAGACACCTAGAACAGAGTCTCCCTCACAGTCTTTGGAAGGAATCAACTCTGCTGACACCGTGATCTCGAACTTCCAGCCTCCAGAATGGGGATAGTAAATGCCTGTCGTTTACTCCACCCATGTGGCAGCCCTAGCAAACTAACACAGTGAGCAAGCACAGGACGTCCGTTTAGATGGCTACCACAGCAATCCAGGTGGGGAGCGACGGTGGCTTGGACAGTGTGGTGACAGTGGGTGCAGAGAAAAGCAGAGATATGGATGCATTTCAGAAGCAGGACGTGCTCATGGGGGGTGAGAGCAAGACAGGAACTCAGGGTAATACCTGCATCTGGCATGAACAAAGGAGAACTGGAAGAAGAACAGGCCCAGGCAGAGTCCAGAGCCACAGTTAAAACGACGTGGTTGGTTCCGGCCAATCCAGTTTCAGATGCACACTTGACCCCGGGGAGCTGGCAGCAGGCAGCTGGATTTAGTCAAGGAACTGGAGCTCCAGGAAGGATAGGGCTGGAGAGATGGACTCAGGAGCTTGTCTTGATTTGTTTAAATAGACCCTCCTACCCATTTGGATGTTCTCATCACTAACTGGGCACTCAAGGCGGGGCAGGGTGAAACTACTGCCACACAGTAGCCCGGTACACCTGCAGATTGGCACGCATGCCGCCGAGCTCTTCCTGAAAGTAGCTGGCAACCTCTTTCCTTTCTCCCCTCTGAGTATGTGCACACTGCCCTCAAGAAGAGCCCAGCGCTGGGCTCTGCGGTTCGGGGATGAAGGGGAGGCTGGGATATGGAGAAGGGACCAGAGAGCAACAGAGTGACAAGAACAAACATCGTCGGTGCTGAGACAGCATCACGCCCACTCTGACATCTAAATGGACCTATCTCCGGAGGGTAACAGACTGCCGTCCAGTGCCCTTGCAGAGACAGGCAGCACAGTCACTTGCAGTTCCTGGAAATCTGCAAATACAACAGGAATCGTGGAAACGTGCCTGACCTGTCCTGAGGAAGTAGCTCCCCTGACCTTGCAGTAACGTCTGACAAGGACGATGGTCAGGTCTCTGCAGCACGGCCATTGCTTCCACCGGTTGCTGTCCCCAGGCATCCCCCCATATTGACTGCCCCCTACATGTGGCTTCTCCCTCACCACCAGGACTCACTTCTTGTAGTTAATGACTTTTTAAAAGAGAAAGGGCTCAGGCTTGTCATTGCAATACCGCACTTCCTGAATTCTTTTTTTTTTTTTTTTTTTTTTTTAGAGACAGGGTCTCGCTCTTGGTCAGGCTGGTTTCGAACTCCTGACCTTGAGCTATCCACCCGCCTCGGCCTCCCAGAGTGCTAGGATTACAGGCGTGAGCCACCGCGCCCGGCCGCACTTCCTGAATTCTTGAGGAAAGTAGCTAGGTTTTACCCCTGCTTCAAATACAAGCAGCTGAGAGGCAAAAATGGAAGCAGGAAAGAAAACGAACATTCCCTGCCCATCTAGTACACTCGAAGCACTGTGCTCAGCAAAGCACGTGCATTCCTTCACTGAAGTTTCACAGTAACCCTTCCGGGCAGGTATTATTTGAGCTCCTGAGAGCTGAGATTCAGAGTGGTTGAAGAATTTGCTCAAGTAACCAAAAAATAGTGGACGTAGGGGACCTAACTCTGAAGTTGTCTTAAAAGCCTAGGGCTACTGGACTGCTGCCCTGATGGTCTAATGACACATGACACTGGCCTCAATCACCTGTCAAGACCCTGTTTCGAAAGTTGTGACCAACTGCAGCCTCTCTTTGGCATACGAGTGGATAGTTGCATGGTAGTCATGGATGTGCCACTGTGTGGCTACCACCTCTCTGCCAGGGTGGTCATGGTGACAGGATTCCTGTCGGGGCTGCCATGTCCTTATCATGTCACGACCACCAGCGGTTCTGTTAGGACTGACCTGCAACGTCCCTCATCTTGCTTTGGCAATATCCAGATTGCAGGCCATAAATACACTTAAATAACCTAACCAGCTTTGCTGTTTGCCTTTGAGAGGGTGAGGTTCTGCTTTGAGCAAGGCAGAGGGCAGGCAACAACACTGATTATCTGTTTAAATTGGCCAACTTTCTGCAATCTGAAGGCAAATGGAAAGGAAATAAATTCACCACCACTGACAGGGGAGAGAAAACTACCAGGAACATTTGACTCATGAAGGCTGCTGATCAACTCTCTTCCAGGTAAATTTTAAAAGTATTTATTTATAAATACTTTTTTATAAATGCTTCTGAGCTAATGCAAAGTTTTCTTGGATGTATTTGCCAAGTTTTTTTCAGTGAATCTCATTGTGAGATAGGAGTTTTTATTTTATTCAACAAACACGTTTGTGCCAGATACTGTTCTAAGTGATCTACAAATATTAACTCAGTCGTCCTCATAATAAAACTATAAGGTGAGCACTACTGCTATTCAGCAAGGACACAGGGACAGAGAACCATCCAAGTTCACCAGGATCCAAACCCAGGTTCCACTCTGCTACCTCTCAAATGACAAAATAAATACATAAAAGAAGAAGAGAGAAAAAGAAGTCCCTATTTCTTAAATAAACGGCAGGGATCCATTCCTCAGGGGTCTTAATTATTCCCTCAGTCCTTCCTCCGGTACCTTTCTCCCTTCTTCCACCACCCTGTCTCTGCACCACTGCGCTCCTCACACACGAAAACTCTGCCTTCAGGGCTAAAGGCCTCCGCTTTGGCTCTGAAAAATCCTCTGTAGCCTATTCATAAACATTTTTGGATTAAATTATTACTCACAGCACACAGAACAAACAGACCTGTTTGATCTTTGGTGAATAGTACCTCCCGTAAAATCTTCAAATGACAAGATCACATCTGATAGATGAAAACAACTGGATGCAATGAAAGGCTATAATAAATTACCGCATCAGAAGGCAGATTCCTTTTTTATTCTGAGACCTCTGGCCAGTATCAAGAGTAGATGAAATGCATTCCTTTAGAGGAAAGATATGCTATCAGAAAATTCTGCTTTGAAGTCTGATGAATTGACGTGTACTGGAACGAAAGGGGAGAAGTCCTCTATATCAAGAATGTTCCTCCTAAGTTATCGGTATCAATTTATCATAGTGTCTCTCATCCCTGAATTATGCATTTTACCATCATTTGATACTTCTCTTTCCTCCCCTTCTGTAAGCATTTTCCTCTCCTGTGTACCCAGTCTAAATCACACTATTTAACAAATAAATTACTCTTTTATGAACGCTCCTACTCCCTGTATCCCTGTCCTTCTGCTATACTCAAAGAAAGATTCCAAACCCTGGCCCAGACCTATGGTCTGCCAACTTAGTTTCTTTTTCTTTTTTTTTTTTTGAGACAGAGTCTCACCCTATTGCCCGGGCTAGAGTGCCATGGTGTCAGCCTAGCTCGTAGCAACCTCAAACTCTTGGGCTCAATAAATCCTACTGACTCTGCCTCCTGAGTAGCTGGGACTACAGGCATGTGCCACCATGCCCGGCTAATTTTTTCCATATATGTATTTTAGTTGTCCAACTAATTTCTTTCTATTTTTTTTTTTAGTAGAGATGGGGTCTTGCTCTTGTTCAAGCTGGTCTTGAACTTCTGAGCTCCAAGGATCCACCTGCCTCAGCCTCCCAGAGTACTAGGATTACAGGCATGCGCCACCATGCCCAGCCTGCCAAATTAGTTTCTTCATCCCAGTTCCTAAAAGTCCTAAATTGCAGATTCAATCCACAATGAGGTCATGGTCTCCAGCCTCACTGTGGTGCTCTTCTGAGTGCTCTTCTCAACTCTTTTACTCATTCTTGGTTAGCTATGGTGCTGGCAGAGTAGCAGCTCCTCAATGTGGATGTGGATGTCCACATCCCAATCCCTGAAGCTTGTGGATGTACCTTAAATGGCAAAAGGGGGCTTGCAGCTCTGATGAAGTTAAGGAACTGCAAATAGGGAGATTATCCTGGATGACTCCCTGGACCAATGTAATCACAAACGACCTCATAAGAGGGAGGAAGAAGAGTCAGCATCAGAGAAGGAGATGCGACAATGGAAGCCATGGTCAGAGAGACAATGGTAGATGCTGTGCTGCTGCCATGGAGGATGGAGCCATGAGCCAAGGAATGTGGGTGGCCTCTAGAAGCTGAAACAGGCTAGGAAACAGGCTCTCTCCTAGAGCCTCCATAAGGATCACAGCCCTGCCAACTCCTTAACTTTAGCCCAGTAAGACCCATTTTGGGACTTCTCATTTCCAAAACTATAAGATAATTAATTTGTGTTGTTTAAGCCACTAGATTTGTAGTAATTTGTTTCAGCAGCAGTAGGAAACTAATAGAGTTACTCTTTGTATTCCCTCAGAAAACACACTAAAATAACATCTCACCAGTTCCAGAGCCTCATGCCCCTCTCAGGGGACCACTCCGCCTACTATTTCACAAGAAAAAACAATAAATCAGATATTCCCTCACCAGTTTGTCACAGTCTCATCCCCACCCCAGCCACAGACACACAGAAACACAGCTCTTCCTCACCCTGTCTCTCATATAGAACCACCATTTGGTTTCATTGATTTTTCTCTGTAGTTTCTCTGTTTGTAATTTTATTGATTCTGCTCTTTATGAGCACTTTCTTTCTTCTTGCCTTAGGATTAATTTACTTTTCTTTTTTTTAATGATTTTTAAAATTTCTTTAAGTGGAAACATAGATTAGTGGTGTGAGATCTTTCTAATTTTCTAATAGAAGCACTTAATGCTATTAATTTCCCTCTAAGCACTGCTTTAGCTGCATCCTACAAAATTTAATATGTTGTGTTTTCATTTTCATTCAATTCAGGATATTTTCTTATATTCCCTGTTGTTTCCCTTTTGACCCATGGTTATTTAAATGCTTCTCATTTAATATAAAATATTTCATGTTTTTCCAGATATTTCTGTTATAGATTTCTAGTTTAATTTCATTGTGATCAGAGAAACCCTTCCTTTTCATACTGATTTTTTTCTCTTTGCCAATAAATGTGCTCATGCCTCCTTTGATCGTACTTTATCATAACTACTCTTCTCTAACTCCCTCCTTCTCTTCTTAATCAAGTTTCTTAGAAAAATAGTTTTCACTTGCTGTTTCCTCTTTCTTACTTCCCATTTATTTCTGAACCATACAGTGTTCCTTTGGTCTCTTCCTACTTTTCCAAGCCCTGGCCTCTGGACTTCCATTGGTTCCATAAGCACCTACAGCCTTCTAAGAATTGTTCTTTTTGTTTAAAATAGCCAGAGTCCATTTTATTTGCTTCTAACCAAAAACCCCAACTGACATACCTAATAAACACCAAAAATTCTCGCCCAATTTTACCCTCTCAGAGATTGAATTTATAGTGTTTACAGACTAAGGAATGATGAGGACTATTGGCAACACTGGAAGCATAGAACAGATTCTGCTCTAGAGCCTTCACAGGGAGCATGGCTCTACTGATATCATGATTTTGTACCTCTGGCCTCCAGAACTGTGAGAAGATGAACTTCTCTTGATAAAAGCCACCCGGTTTCTTACAGCAGCCCTAAGAAACTCATATAGCATCAAGAGCAGGTTGGAACTCATATAGTTCCAAAGCAGGTGGGCTGGTAGTCTTAGAAATGAGAAGAAAAGGCTGCTTTTTTGTGATGAAATAAGATCAAAATTCTATACCTCCTACACATCAACTAAAGGAAAGTTGAAGGCAAAAATTTTCACACAAAGAAAGGAGAGTATTAGTACCCTCTCTAATAGATAAAGAAAGACAAAATAACAAAGAGCATTGATAGGAGTGCCTCATGTGGGCAAAAAAAGAAAGTTACAAGCAAACTGGGTTTCTCCAACACTCTCTTCCCTCCTCAGGAAGTCTCCCCAGTTATGCCCACAGTCACCCTCAGTGTTGAGCATACAATACCCAGTCCTACTTCTTTGTACCATACAAACATTAGCTATTAGTATTACAACTACTATTATTGTTATTATTACTATTGCCACTTCATGTGGCCAAAGAGTCATTACACTGCTTGTTTGATTTGCTGCAGTTACAATACTGGGCTCCTGGCATCTTTGTCCTTGCTAATGTGAATCCATAAGTTTTGAGGTAGGGTCACAGGCACTGAGACCCTGACATTCACGAGTCTCCACTGGGGCCAAATGTACTTCTTGACATTCCCTGAGCAGGTCACAAGCATTCCTGTCTGCACGCTGTTGGGAGGAAGGCCCCTCCACCCACTCTCCACCCTGTCCTGACTTCTCCTCAAAGTCTACATTGGGGTGAAAGCAATCAGCTTTCACTGGTGGCCTGCAAGAGGGACCCAGCCATACAGATATTTTTTTTTATTTGGCCTTTATAGTTATTTTTAAAATTTAAACTACAAAACCACATGCAATGATATGGATGAATTTCTCAAACATAGTGACTAACGAGGGAAGCCAGGCACAAATGAGTACAAACACCCGTAATTCCATTTACATAAAGTTCAAACGGACACAACTAATTTGTGGTGTTAGAAGTGGGGGTGGTGATTATGCTTGGCAGGGATCGGGGCAGTGACTAGATTCCATTATGAGCAAGGCTTCCCCATTGCCGGAAATGTTTTATTTCTTGATCTAGGTCTTGAGAACATGAGATTATTCAATCAGCAAAAATTCATTGAGCTGTACTGTCATTATATGAGTAAGTTTCTACAGGTACATCAACTGCAATTTTTCTTTAAATTAAAACATTTGAATTAATTTTCAACATTTAAACATTATTCTAGTTCACCTGGAAGTTTGGGTTTCTGGTTTCTCTTGAAAAATTGGAGGATCTGGCAATATCAAACCCACAACCCCGGCAGGCAACAATGGGCCAGAGCTGAGTAGCCAGGATGCCCCCCACGACCCCCAGGCACCCCAACCACCCCCTGCCCACCCCTGCCACCTCCTGACGAAGAGGCTGGGGCCAGTGCTGCCATGTGTCCTCACGCTTGCCTGCTGGTTTGCTTAGACCCCACCACTTCTCTGTAGGCACGAGAGTTTGCAATCCCATTAAAGCCCATCCCCATGAATTCTGACCAGCTGACCTGCCTTGGGACATGTCAGCACTTGGCAAGAGAGCTTCTGGAACCCTTGCTTTGCTCTCAGGACTCTCTGGACCATCCTTCACCTTTGCTCACATTCTGCACCCCTCCCCCACCTGCCCTGGCCCCAGTCCTTTTTGCCACCTCCAATCAAGGCTGATATTCACCCTGAACCACATGATTGATGCCTCATCTAGAATCTGATGGGGCTCACCTTCCAGGTTGCAAAGGCAGTCACTCCTTGGAACCCCATCCCCAGCTTCTCTGAGCAGGGCCCCATAAGGATCCTCTTTTAATCCCAGAGCCCTTCCCCAGAACGAGGCGTGGGGCAGTGGTCAGTCCTTCCTCAGGGCTCCTGTGACAGAGATGACCTAGCTCCAATTATTACGGCTCAGGTTTGCATCTTATAGACTTTTTAAAATCTTATGATACATTTGTCCTGCTCCTGAATGGTCTCAGAGCCAGCTGGTCAGACATGAGGAGGGTCCTGTGGCTCCCGAGCCCCAGCTTTTGCCTTTTTAAGTGACCTAATTCAAGCTGTCAGCACTGTCACATTCTGTCCTGCTCGCAAACAATTTTGTCTAACTTAATTATGTCATTCTATCCCTCTTCTCTGGGCAAGTCAGCTTTCCAATGGATCCTCACTGCTTATAAAGTGCCTCATTAGCTGCTGCCATGGCTCACTGTCCAATCCGACAGCCTGACAGGGCCATGCTGAGTGTGAGCCCCGGGGCAGGCGGGGGCTCTGCAGGATGGTGGGGATGCCCAGGAGGGCAGGTGCAACACCCACACAGTTAGCACCACTGCATGCCTGTGCTTTAGGGTTTAACCAGCCCGTGGTCATTTCAGTGTCTTACATGAACGCCTGGCAGTGGCCAATTCACTGATTCTGTGGGTGAAATGCTCCAAAACACAGTGGCACCGCTCAAGGCTGACGGGAAGTGTGTCGACATCACCTCGTGTGTTTAAGACCACGCCCAGGTAGTTGAGTTTGAAGCACAGCCCAGGGTCCTGATTTCTCCAGAACACAGGGCACAGAGGGTTATCTGGGGAGTCCTGGGCATGTTCCCTCCTTTGTTCCCATGAGGTCAGAAAATCCTGTTCTCCCTCTTGGCTTCCCCAGGACACAGCGCCAGAGCCAGGAAGGAGGGAGCGTGTGGGCGTGGGTGCCCTGTGGGGTGCTGCTGCCACCAGGCCAAGGAGGAAGAGATTGGAGGAGGGGCCGGAGGTGAGAAGAGGGAGGAAAGGGGAGGGAAAGGAAAGGAGGAAAAAAGAAGGAAATCCAGCACATGCTCTTGCATATTTTTTTTAAATAAGCCCTTTAGCAACACATCAGTGTGTCAGTTCACATCATAATTCTCCTTCGGGTTCCCAACCCCACTGCTGTTATTCCCTAATCCCGCCAGTGTCTGAGTTTCAATTAACTCGAGATACAGCTTAATATCATATTCAGCTCTGGCCTTAATGTGGCTAAGAATGAGCCTACTGAGGTGTGAAGAAGATTAAATGAAGAAACGGGACATAAACTTGGACTCTAATAAGAAGGAAAAATCCACCAGGGACTTAAAATGCTAATTACTCAGGCAAGGGGGCTGCAGAGGCAGGGGCCCAGCCTTCTTGTTTCCGGATCCTCCTGTTTATTCACATGATAGCCCATAACAAAGAAGAGAGTATAAAAAATATTACAAACACAATCCTAGGGCCGGGTAATCCCGAGGAGCTGGAGTACGGAGGAGCCTAAGTTCTGAACAAGGTCAGAAATGGCCTGAGAGATTTTCCTTCTCTCTCCCCAGCTGGCCCAGCCCCATGTGGAGGACGCAAAGCGCGAGGAGTCTGGCGCCAACCTTGGAGAATCCTGCCTTCGTGCCAGCGGTTTGCCCTTTCCTCCCAGGTTGCCCCAAGAAGGGAGTTTGCAGGTGATTTTTGGATGTCTGCTCTGGGCTGATAAGAAGTAGCCGTGTTCTGATTGTTTGTCTTACTGTCAGCACAGAGCGTCCGGTTGAAGTCATAACCTGAGTCCCCAAGACTTTGTCAGCTTGGCAGCATAAAGCCAATCAAATCAACTGGGACACCATGATGACAAGGGCCTGCCCACTCATGGCAGCCTCTGACCCAGAGTCCCAACCCTCCTCCAAACTGCCTCCACCTATTTCTGGGAGTGCCCAGGAGGTCTCTGGTGGGCGCAGGGGTCCTACTGCAGGGGTCTGGCCCCTCTCTGCCATTGCTGCTGGTGCCCAGTGTGGGAACGCCAACCCCTGGCCAGCATCCGGCCACCAGGCCACCCCTGCTCTGAGGTCTGTGCACGATACCTTCCCTTCAGTCTCATGCCGCCAGGATTCACAGGTTCCTCAGAGTCGGGTATGGGGGGGTCCCAGTGACCCTCAGGCACACTCAGCACACTGTTCCTGGCCTCCAGGAAACAGCACCTGCAGCATGAGGCCCCTGAGCAACACTGGGAACTGTTCAGAACTGTTCAGAGCCGATATTCTCATTTGCTTTGTGCACACACAGACTTTTTCTGGAGTGACACGTTAGGAAAATGGCCACAGGGATTTTGGGGGAGAAACTAGGTTGGGGGAGGCTTTTCTACTCCACAGGGGTGGGTTGTTGTAAGGACTTAAGTGCAGGGGCCCTCACAGCACAGCCCCTTCCAAAGCCCCAGGTGGAGTATTGGGGTCCAGGCAATGTGCTCATACGGACGCCGCTTTCGTCAGATTTGCCAAAGACCGACAGATATTGTATTCTTCTTCTTAAAGAGAAGCCCTAGAATTGTATAAAGTGCTGAACCCACAGAAAGATCCACCTCTGCTTTTCACAAATGCCCTTTTGTACATTTTAACATCTTACCCAAAGCACACAGCACAGTTCTACTTTGTTGTCATTGCTCCTTCACGACCCAGACTGAGCAGGAAAGGATGGAAGAAAAGGAAGGTTCAACTACTAGAGTAGGGTCATGATGAAGAAATACTGGAGACCCAAAGGGGAATACCGGTTTTACAAATCAAAAACTAAAATGAGACGGCTTGCCTAACTCTCTTCTCAGCAGTGTCTGGTATAGAAAGAAAGCAGGGGTTGCTTTTCCAGGTGGAACCGCCTCAAGTTACATGAGAACACGGCAATTCAGAACTGACAGTCCAAGGCATCTTCCCTGACCTCCTTTAGCGCGGCCCGTGTCTCGCGGGGAACGTTGGCCCACAAATGAGGAACCAGAGAATGCTGAGACCAGCCGCCTGCAAAATGACTCAGACACTCTCTCCGGCTGCGCGGCCACAGACACCGCAGTGTCGGCCGCGGGGGCGCCACGATGCGCGAGCCCAGCAGATGTCTGGGGGCATTGAAAGAACATAATTACTCCCATCAATTTTCCTTTTACAGGGAGCCCTTCAAAAGTAGTTTTCCCAAAAAGAGCAGTAGAGCTTTTCAATAAAAATGCTTCCTTGCAATTCTCATGCAAGTCAGGGCAGGGAAGCAGCCCTTTGGGACGTCTAATTTTCTCAGGCAGCAGAAACAACATGCGACTGTGTTCCAGGCTCAGCCGTACCCTCGACCCACTAAATGGTGGCTTTGGGCTTTCCACTTAACCCCTCTTGGTTTCAGTTTCATCATCCTTAAAAGGGAATAATAACATTTTTTTTTTTGAGAAGCTCAAATGAAGTAATTTCTCTAAGAGAAATGAGCAAGCCATAGAGTGCTATGGAAACACAGCTTTCATCATTAATGTCTTTGTGTTTTCATGTGTTAATGGTGGGTGTAACTTAACCCAGAATTATGCCGGAGCTGACACCAAAGTTTCCTAGATAAATTCTCTCTGGGGAGATCAGAATTCTCTTGTAAACTCAATGCCTCTTCTGATACTGCCTCGTGTCCACGCCTGTATCCATCTGTCTTCCGCGGCTTTCAAACCCTCTGATTTGATCCAGTTGAGCCTTACATGGCCCTTATTTCACTTCTGTCCTCTTTCCTCATAATTCAGTCCTGCTTGCCGAATTCATTGCTTCGTTAGGCAGAGACTGATTGAGCACAAATCGTCTGACAGGCCACGCGCCCGACACAGCTCGGCGCTGGAGTGGCTCCGAGTCTCACGGGAAACAGTCCCATAAGCTCGGGTTATATCGCCGTGAAATGCCGCTGAGATGGGGCTGGGACCGTGACAGAGGCATGATTCATTACACAGCTAAGTTTCATTAGTATCTTTTTATTTCTCTTCCCTGAATACTTCAAATTTGCACATATTTTTGAGGTGACCAGGATCTGATGAGTTTGTTGAAAATAAACTGGAAAATAGAAAGCCACAATCTGAAATAAATCAAACAGTTGTATGGGAAAACATATTCCAAGTCTAATGTAGCCATTATGAATTTAAATAGTTGGTGGTGCCAGGACACTTAATTCACCCCAGCTCACCAAAAGGCACACAGCAGGACGTGACTCAAAGTGGGAATAAAGGCAGAAATTGCAATTAAACTCAACATAAAAAGCTGGTCGGCAAATGGTGATCTTTAAACAGTTGAGACTAAGGTCTTTTTGTGCACCAAAATTTTTATTTTGTAAGATTAACAGAGTCATATAAGTTGGTTGCGTATTAGAACACTTGCCACAACTTTTAAAAGTCAGGCATTGGGTTTGATGCAGATTTATTTTACTAAGAATGCATCATTATATGTTCTCATCTGACTGAAACAAGTAGAATATACCAGCACTTTTGGCTTTACTGCTTCATGTTTTGGGATCAACACAATTCTAAAAGCACAACCACCAACTGTCAGGAAAAATTACATGCAATGTTGTACTTCGTGCAACATGAGATTCACTTAAGCTCCACCCTGGAAGGATGCTTCCTTCCTAGTTTGCCCACGCAAGAAACTTGAATCTCCATGCTACTTGCCATTAGGGTGACCTGCCTTAAACCCCTCACCCTTATCTGAAGACCTGGGTTCGAATCTCAGCTCTGCCACTACCTGGCCCTGTGGGCCAATTACTTAATTTCCCTAAGCTTTCGTTTTCTCAACTAAACTAGCAGTGATGGAGCCTAGTTGCTAGGCTCCAGGTTGCTACAGGAATTCATTGTGGTATTGTGTGTTTAGCCCAATGGGGCTTGGTAAGTACTCAATAAAAGATAGATATTATTAGTGATTAGTGCTCCCCAAAGGAGTTCTTTTAACACAAAATTTTGCCAAGATAGCAGAAAGGATTGGTATGGCATGAAGGGTATACATTAAACCTCTCGCCTAAGTATTAATAAGATAATGTCTGCAGCAAACGATAAACTTTTAACCAAAGGGCCCTGCCCTGCTCCTCTTTCTATTTAAGTCACGATATCTTTCTGTGACCCTGTCTCTCTCGTTCTCACATGTGCACTTTCTCTCTCTCTCTCTTTCAGTTGCTTGAGGTATGCAATGTAAGCCTTTATCACATACATTCCTGTAGCTTTGGCACCCTGGCCCTCCCAGGCTGCTACACAGATTTGCGCGGCACGGAAGCTAAGCAAACACGCTCTCCTCTCATGAGTGTTTAACAGGAGGGGCGCTGTCAGCAGGAGCTCTCCTCTCCTCCCTGCTCCCATAACCCTGGGGGGAACAGAAGGACTGAGATGGACCACTAGTTTTGTGTTTGTTTCAATGGGAAGAGAATTTCCTATGAAGATGCAGTGTTTCTTCATTGCACAGAGGTTTCTGTCACTGCCTGTGTGTCTCTTGATCTAGCATTCCCCACTCTTCCTCATGGCAACAGCAGCCGGATATTTTGCCTTAAAGAGGATAATTAATACTTATTTTAAAAATTTTGTGGATTTAAATATATATATATATATATATATATTCGCACATACACAGTGCTAAATATCAAGTGGAATTTGGGATCAATCCATGAGTCTTCTTGCCTTGGTGTTTGCTATTTACAAATTGGCTTACTATTTGCACAATGACCTGCTATGGGCTTGTGGAGTCCAATCCACGCCCACAGCTTGTATTTCTAAGACAGGATGCTGCCTTTACATGCTTTCCAAAGTATCCCCTCTTTTTAAATACAAAACTAAAATCTAGATATAGTCGCCACTTGGGAAGGTTACTTATTTCTATAGACATAGAGTTATTTTCCAATTGCCAATACTAGTTAAATACATCCAGCACACCCTCAGGTCTTACATGGTTTCTCTCAGACAAAAAAGAGCTAATAATCAATGTGAGAAGCTTGTGTTTGTGAACAGCAACTTCAGCCATGACTCCAAGAGTAAGCCCCTACTGAAGAGACCCAGCTAATCAGCTCAAAGCAGAAGCCAGAGAGAGGGCTAGCATTTGCCCCATAATTGTAAGGCCAGCAACACTGTGCCTTCGTTGACAGTGGCCTGGGAAGCGCCTGTGCTCATTGTCCCTCCAGCTCACCGGTTCTGCGTGTGATTGCCAGGCTGTGATCGCCAGGCTGCAGCCCCCACGCATCTCCAAGGTGATCCTCGACAGCAAGAATCTTCCTCCTTATTAACGGCCAGGCTGTAATTTACAGTCCTAGTTTGTGTGCCGCAATTTCCAGCACTGCTATAAATTCTGCTGCTAATCTTAGGCTCAGAAAAGTCTTTCTGCAACTTGCCACCACTGGAAAAACGTCACTGGAGCCCGCTTTTAATAAACAGAGTGACTGGCAGAGGCCCAAGGAAGAAAAATGGTAAACAGGATGAATTTATCTTGGATATTTCTCCCTCCTCTGTCTGAACCCGCCCCCTACCCCTACTACACTAACCAGAATTTTTATTGTGTCTTAACTCAAGCTGTCCATAAAGAAAATGTTAATTAAATCAATTTGTACAAAATATGACACATAATATGGTAACCTACCCAAGGGTAGGTGCATTTTAAAATATGGAGTTTAGAGATTAATTAGAAATTGTGGGTTTCAATATATATTGGTTCTCTTAATAAAAGAAAGAGAGAGAGAGAGAGAGAGATTTCTACAAATAAAAGTTGGGGATAGTGATGCATTTAAAAGGTCTCTAAAGTGAGGACTTCTCAGAATCACGGACATGCCAATGAGAATTGTATGTCTCCAAGAGGGACCTCAAGTGTTTAGCATTTCCCAAATCTCTGTGACCACAAACCCCTTTTGGGAAAGAATATTTTGGAGGACAAGTTGTTTGGATGATTGGTTTGGGAAATACTGATCTAGGAGATACATTTCTAAAGATAAAATTGCAATGATAGGGAGATCCCACAGGTATAAACACCTTCCTGGTCACTCACTTTGTGTGGAAACAAACAAAGGTTTGTCTTGACTGAAATCGACGTGTATGCTGGGTCCGGGTTTACCTTTGCTTGCAAGACCTCAGTCGACACTATCCGAAGACTTAGAAATGTTGCATCCGTCTGTACAAGACACTGCATCCCACCACTCTGAGTCAAAGGACACCCACTATGGCAAAGGAGAGCACAGGACCACAGGACCTACTGGTCCTGCCACATGAGGCACCAGCCGGGACCACCTGGCCTGAGAGAGTGGCAGAATGGCCTCTATACAGTGAGCTGAGGGTCCATCTTAAAGATGATACCCTGCAAAGATGGGACGCCCTCTTCCAGAATGCAATATCCCCCTTAAACAATAAGCATTGTGTGGTATTGCGCCCCAGTAAATAGACTGTCTGGCTTTAGGAACCAATGGGCAAAAGTAGGAGCAGCTCTGCCTACTACTCTTCTCAGAAACCCTCATAGGGAATATGTACTTCCTGTCCTCACAACCTCAGATTCTGTGGGTCTGGAGGTTCTGGTTCTCAGAGCCGAAATGCTTCCATGAAGGGACACAGCAAGATTCTTGAAAGTAGGATTTGGAAACTCCAAGGAAGCACACAGAACTTAACAAGTAACCAAGACTGCACTGGTGCCACCCACAAAACCTGTCCCTTTTATTCCATGGTTTCCCCTTTGAGCCCTGTTGTTCCTTCTGGGGAGGGGTTGAGCCCTGGAGGTTCGGACGAGCAGTGACAGCAAAGAGGAAGTTTCCAAAGATGGCATCTGCTCCCTGGGCCTTCAGGGGCCAGACAGGCTCCACTGATCCACCAGTGAGCAGTGGCACAAAATCCAGAACTGGACTGTCTAGACCGGGGTGTAGACAGGGTATGGAGGAGTTGTATGGAGGAGTTGATATGTTTTGAAACAAGATGTGTGGTGTTTTACTTTTCTAGAGCTGCTGTAACAAATTATGACAGACTCGGTGGTTTACAACAATAGAAATGTGTTCTCTCACGGTTCTAGAAGCCAGATGTCCACATCAAAGTGTCAGCAGGGTCACCCTCTCTGAGGGCTCCAGGGAGGATCCTTCCTGCCTCTTCTAGCTTCCGGTGGCTCCAGGTGTCCCTGGCTTGTGGCAGCATCACTCCAATCTCTGATCTCTGGCCCTCCCCTCTGTATTCTCTTCTTCTTATCAGGACACTTGACACTGGATTTAGGGCCCACCTGGTTAATCCAGGATGACCGCATCTTGAGACCCTTAACTTAATTATACCTGCAAAGAGCCTTTTGCCACATAAGGTCCCATCCATGGGTACGAGGATTTAGGACATGGACATATCATTTTGCCCACCAACATTCAGCACATGACATAGCAAGCTTACTGTATACGGTAGGCAGCCTGAGCATAAAGTCCTACTGAAGTACAGGCTTCTTTTTTTAAAAAAACCACTGAACCCCCTAACATCCCATTGCAACCACTTTCTTCTCTCATCCCTTCCTCCTTCCCTCCTTTCCAATTTCCCTTCCCCACAGTCCAGCTTTCTCTGTCTCCCCAGGAAGAGTGCCAACACTCTGCTTAGAAGCCCAGCTGCCCACTGCTTGGGCTTCATGCAGAGACTGGTCCGTGCCTCCGAATCCCAGTTTCAAGTTCCTGTTCACTCAGCTTGGCTTGGGGTCCACGCCTGATCCGGCGACTTGTGACCCAGGCTCAGGACAGATGGTGCAAAGATTATCGCCAGGTCTGAAGCAGGACCACTGGTGACCCACCCCCGATGACCTTCTCATAGAGAGGACCAGTGAGGGCCAGCTCTGCCCATCCTCACCACTGGATTTGTCCCCAGCTTTGTCACATCCAAGGAATCAGGCCACTTTGCTCTCCAGACAGTGACCCAGTGGGTTCATATACTGACTAGCAGGTCCGGAACATTCATTCATTCATTGCACACATATTTAATGGACACCTGCCAAGTGCCAGGCACCATTTTAGGCCTTGAGCATACAGCAGAGTATGGAAGAGACAAAAGCACCTGTCCTAACAGAGCTCGATGCAGAGACGGAAACTTGCTCTGCCACCACTGGGATCAACCTTCATCTTCATGGTCGGACACGGTGGCTGGACCTTCAGCACGTCTGTGCTTTAGGCTGCATAATGGGACCAGGGGTGAGGATGAGCTAAGGGTATGTTCTAGCCATCTTTTAAGACTATTTCCTGGAAGCTGCCATGTAATACTTCTGTTTTACTTCTTCTTGCTAGCTGGAATTTAGTCGTGAGGCCACATCTGGGTTTAAGGGAGCCTGGAAAGGTAGCCTTTTCGTGCACAGTGAGGAGTCAGGGCTTTATCCTAAAGAACAAGGGAGGAGGAGGGAGGAGGGAGGAGGCAGGACGTTCATACCAGGTGATGGCGATCACCAAGGAAGGCCAATCTGGAGTCTGGCTGCCACGCGACAACTTTCCATTTCCAACTTTCCAACTTTCTATACTAACAGACTGTAAGCTCCACGACAGCAGGGAACAGGTCTTCTCTGTCTCAACATTTATGAAGCAGTGCCAAGCACACTGCCTCACACATAGCAGCTGCTCAAAAATATTTCTAGAATAAATTTTTTAAAAAGAATTCCGTCTTCAGAACTTGTCTCTACAGGTGCATGCCATTCGTTATAAAGTGACGCCTTCATGGGGAATGGAAGAACGTTAAAGTGTCCAAAAGACTATAAATATCATTTTAACAAAATCAGTAGAAACAAATGTTTTGCAAATTGCAGAATTAGCTCTGCAATATGAAAGCTGCTCAAATATTTGGTCAGAGCTGTGGAGAATTATGGTGTGAAGGAATGTTAATGTTGTAGAACTTATAGTTAACTCAGCATAGAGCACACAGCAAGATGAAAAGTATAAAAATGGGGGTGGGGAAGGAAAAAAAAGAAAAGTATAAAAATGCTGTTTAGAAAACAGAACATAGCCTTTTTGGGTGGATAAATTTCATTCATTCAACATGTATATTGCATGTACTTTGCTCCCGGCACTGTTCTGGGCTCTGGATACACCAGGAACAAGAAGGGCAGAGTCCCTGTTCTCACGTCACTGATGATGGTATTTTCTGCCCATCCTAAGTCATTCCAAGTGAGGCTTTGAAGAAACACCCTATTCATCAAGCCCTTTCCGTGTGCAGTCCCATACTAAGTGGCAGATATTGTCACATTATCAGTGAGTTGGGACAATCCCTAGGAAGACTCTGGGGCAGAGAGAATGGGTCAGTGACCTCTGGATCTATGCATCCCAGCTCCCACGCAGCTGTGCTGCTGCCTTTGAGGATGCACTTCCATCTCTGGGACGTCTCAGGACAATAACACGTCTTAGACGGGTTCCCAGATGTGGAGTCAGAGAGGAATGTTCAGGTGCACGTAGGATACACAGGAGGTGGTGCCAGGAAACACAGATAGAGAAGGAAGGTTTCCTCCTTGCTACACTTTCTGTTTCCACACTTGCTCCTCTAATCTTCTCTACGGATGGCGGCCACAATGATCCCTTTAAGCCCCTCAAAGGCTCCAGTGAGCTCCCATTAAAAGCACAATCTGACGTCCTCAGCATGGCCTACAAAGCCTTCTCCAGATGAGCGCTCTGCCATGCTGCAGCCCTGCCGATGCCCTCACTGTGCCTCCTGCTCCATGTGCTCACCTCAGGGCCTTTGCATTTGTTGTGTCCTCTTACGCAGGTGTATGCACCGCTCAAACCCTCTCTTCAGGTGTGTCTTCCCCTCCACTGAAACACTTCCTAACCATCTTATCTAACGCTATACCTTGCTGACTTGCTTCCAATCTGTTTCCTGGCTCACATAAAACTTCATGAGGTCAGCACTTGGGCCTGTTCTGATCAGGCCTTGTCATTGGCTATTGAACAGTGCCTGTTATCACTGGTCATCAGCCACCATCATTAAACATGTGCACATGCACCAACACGATAAGTGGATCCCCACTCACGGATTTGAGCCTTCTCCTTTGCTCAGGTCCCCAAGAGAAGCAACCCAGCTGGCCATGCTAACTGCAGCACTGCTTAACCTAACCCGAGTTTGGAAAAGTCACTGGGTTTATATAAAGTGTGGTGTGTCCAGGGAATGAGTATCACGGCCAGTATCTCAAGTGAGGCTGCAGCAACTAGTGCAGCCTGGGAGAGAGCCAAATTTCATCATCTGGAATTTCTGTGAAGGAAAAAAAATACATATTGCATTACACAATTTATTTACTTTGCTCTCCCACTCTGGTGACTTCTGAGAAATCCTGTTTGGACAGTTTCATGGCCTGGAGGTAGCCCCCCGGCATCCTTCTCCAGTCAGGGCCTCGTGCAGGAATAATGAATGGAGAGAAGCTAATGTTTATTTGACTAAATATTCCGAGTTCCTAAGCAACAAGGACAGCAGGCTGATAAAGCACTACCCTGCCTGCCCAGGGTGAAACCCTTAGCTGAAAGGTGGCCTCACTGTCCACATGAATAAAGTTCAGGTTCAGAAACTGGACTCACAGAATATTTTCAGGAAAAGCTTGGCTCAAAGCTTTAGAGCCAACTAAGCTTGTTGAATTAAAAAACATTGAATCCAAAACCAAAATGAAAAACATTACATGTTTTTAAGACTTTAGCTGAAAGGTAAAAGCAGTCAAGTTTTTAAAACTTGAATTGATCATTTTTCACATATGATCCATATCCTGTGAACTTCAAAGACAAAGGGTATGCTGGATTTAAGAAGAAACAAGAGTTTCCTTCTGGCTGAATGTTTCCTACACTAGCCTGGGAAAATCCTCACGTTACTTGTGGGAGATGGAGAATGAAATTCGGAAACCCCTTCAGAGTCACCATGTGCCTCTGCACCATTAGGGACTTGCAATCATACTCCTTAAAGCACAGAGAATATAATTTTACATCTGACAGTTGTCAGACAAGACGCCAACAGCTTGATCTTTTGAAAACAATAAAAGGCAGTAAAATATGCCACTTACAGAAACGTTGTGATTGATGTGGGTCTCAGACTTCTGACCCCCATTTCTTCTGGATTTCTTTATTCTATGGGAAAGACCTGGCTAACCTACAAGAACATTCCAGCTGGCTTGCCTTTCCTACAGCCAAGATGAGGGTGACAGGTAATGACCCTCCATAAAACACAGAGTTCCTTTTCAGATATTTCCAGTATCTGGACAAGCTTGATTGTCTTCAGTGGCACATGGTACACTTCAACTCTTTGGCTTCAACAAATCAATCCTCATTTATGTTTGTGGACTTGAAATGCATGTTTTACTCTCAATCCAAATTGACTCTGTTAATTTCCTACCCCCACTGTAACAAATTAGCTCAAACTCAGTGGTTTAAAACAATACAAATGTGTACACTATTTTACAGTTCTGTGGATCAGAAGTCCAACACAAGTCTCATTGTGCTAATATCAAGGTGTGAGCAGGGCTCGGTTCTTTTCTGGAAGCTCTAGAGGAGAACACATTTCCTTGCCTGTTTCAGCTTCTGGAAGCCACTTGTGCTCTTTGGCATGCAACCCCCTTGGATCTTTAAAGCCAGCAACATTGGGCTGAGTCCTTCTCAGCCCATCTTAGTTCCATCTGCAACCTTAATTCTCTTTGCCATGTAATGTAATATATTCACAGGTCAAGGATTAGGATTTAGACATATCTGGCAGGGGGAGGGTGGCGGGGTCTTTATTCTGCCTACTACTTAACCACAAAGATATCCCACAGCCAGAAGATATTTTATCTCTCTCTCTCTCTCTCTCTCTCACACACACACACCCCAATAATACTTTATACCTAAGCTCCAGGAGGAGATAGGAGCCAACCATGGTCCAACAGAGGGTCATTGGCCTGCCATATCCCAGCCTGTGCTCACCTTTCTTCTGATACCTAAGGCAACATTTAATCACAGCAAAAGATTTGGCCTTCATTGGTATCTGAACTTTTAAAATGTCAAGAAAGCATGTATAAAAGTACTCAAGGATATGTGGGTTTAGTATAATCTTAAAGAGATCATAAAAAGATGTTTTAAATCTAAAGGAACTTTAAAACCAAATTTTCAATGATAGAATTCCTCATAGACAAGAAATAACTATAGGTAAAAGAAGATGATATTAAAAATGTTACTCTTTATCTTAATCCATTTGTGCTGCTATAATAAAATACCTGAGACTTCGCGGCTGAAAGGTAATTTATAAATAATGGAAATTTATTGTCATTGTCGCACAGTTTCAGAGACTGAGAAGTCCAAGATGAAGATGCTGGCAGACAAGGTGTCTGGTGAGAGCTGCTCTCTGCTTCAAGATGCCACCTTGTTGCTGCCTCCTCTGGAGGGGGGAATGCTGTGTCCTCACATGGTGGAAGGGACAGAGGGCAGAAAGGAATGGACCCACTCCCTCAAGCCCTTAGATATGGGCTCTAATCCCATCCATGATGGAGGAGTTCTTATGACCTAATCACCTTACAGTGGTCCCACTTTTCAATACTGTCACCTTGGTGTTAGGTTTCAACATACAGATTTTGGAGGGCCACATACATTTACCATAGCACTCTCCATTCAATCTTTAAAGAGGCATATCTTATAACACCTTCAATATGCCAGGTGCACTGCTAAGGATGTAGCTGTGCCCAGGAGAGACAGGTGGCCATCTTGCAGGTTACGTTCAAGAGGATCAGCTGATCACTGTTTCCTCATCCCTATAAAAAAATACCTCTAATGCTTTTGATATCCCAAGTAACACACAATTATGCAGGTTGGTATCATCTTTACTCAACTACCTAATTGTATTTCCTTCCTTTATACAATTATGTTGAGGTTGCGAGGGTTCTGGGTAGGAAGCAGGAGGGCTGAGTTCTGGCATAAGCTCAGCAATCGATTAGCTATATGAGCAAAAAACCCACAAAAGGATACCTCTCTAGGCCTCTCCCTCTCACTGGTAACAAGAAAGAATTGCATGAGTGACTTCAGAGATCTCTCTCAACTTGTTTGTTCATGCTTCAGGTCAAGTTAGAGCAACAGAAAGAGACAGGGCCACCCACAGGACACAGTATCTTCTGCTGGTCAGAAAGTTTAAAGTAGAAAGCATGCCAGGAAAGGACCAAGCCTGTGCAGAGTTTCTCAGAGCAGTGAGGGAGATTCCGCCTTTGCTGGGTCCGTCAGTAGCTCGGGTTGACTCTCCTGTGGGCTCTTCTGCAGCTCCCGAGACCAGGCGTGGGTTGTGGGTGGCCCTCTGTGTTCATTCCTCCGTCAGCCCCAGATATCTGGCACTCATTGTGCTGTTCGGGCCCCTTTGACCCTCTCGGTGGCCTCTTGGACAGAACCCAAGATAATTCACACCAGCTGTGTCTTCTGTGTGGCCCACATTGGATTCTCAGGAAGCATTTATATGCTTGCTTTAAAATGTAGGTTTTATTATTATTCAGGTATGGTGAGGTCAACAGATCAGGAGACAACTGCCATGGAAAAAAATCATTTGTTACCCACAGTTCCAAGAGGAGGGGGTGGTGTCCCACCTCACGCAGGGCCACACGGGGAAGCGCTGAGGTAGCTCAGTTTTGCGGGAAGGAATGGGCGAAGCAGGGTAAGCAGGCTTAGGACTGGCCTGCTGGAATAATTTCAGCAGGCTCTGGGGGTAGGGCCTGTCCCGAGCTGCCTGCTGCCTGGTCCTGGGGTGGTTAGGACAGGAGTGGAAGGTACAGGAGGTGACTGGAGGGTACGGGCTTTGGACTGGCTGGTTGGCGAGTGGGAGGCACGCCCAGGGGAAGAGTTTGCTGTCTCTGGGCTTCGGTGATCCTTGGAGGGGCAGCCTCTCCCAGATCAGCAAGGCCTGGCCATGTCAAAGCATCATACAACACAGAAAATGAACAACATGATTAATACGGCTCCTCGTCCTGACGGGGTCTGAGAGTGCAGCGGCCGCAGGCTCCCGGGGCTTTCTCACGCCTGCAGGCCAGGGGTCTGGTCTCAGCTGCAGAGGCGCATGTCAGTCTACAGCAGCCTCTGAGCACTGCCCGTCACTGCGCTTGAGCTGTCCCCTCCCCACCCAAGGGAGGAGGGCAGAAGGGTGGGACGGGTGGAAGACAGTCACAAAATGCAGCAGTCATCTTTAGGGAAATCTCCTCACACATTTCTCCCCATTTTCAGTTGGAGGGCTTAAGAGTTGTGAAACTTTTTTTCGAAAGACTTTCTTTCGTAAATTCCACTCTAAGGAGTTGGCCTTGTTGGTAAATGACATCTGTCATATTGGAACCTTAGTCAAACTTCCATTTCAACAAGCTGTTTCACGATAGCTACTGTAGGTCTAGAGGGAAAGGTCATAATTCAGGAGGCAGTGCCATAGCAGCCACTGCGATGGCCCGCCCAGGTCCACTCCCACGCCAAGCCGTGCTTGCTGGCAGAGTCCCAGTTGTGTTCAGGGAGCTTTTTCCAGACTCCTGGGATCCCAGGGAAGGGACATTTCCCCAAAGAGGAGGGTGGACGAGCACCCCCAGCAATCCCATTGACCTGTCGATTTTTGGATTAGGCATCAGCTTCAGATTCAGGTCTGGCCGGCAAGACAGGGAGACATATCTACCAGGGGCTCTCGGAAAGGTCTTTCCTGCTCTTAAAAACAAAGAACCAAGGTAAACAAAATGTGGTACATCCACACAATGAAATACTGTCTGGCCATAAAAAGGAAAGACACATGCTGTACCATTGATGAACTTGAATACATGATGCAGAATGAAAGAAGGCAAACACATAAGCCCACATACTGCATGATTCCATTTATACGAATTATCCAGAAATGGCAAATCTATATAGATGGAAAGCAGATTAGTGGTTGCCAGGGGCTAGGAGGTGGGAGGATGGGGAGAGACTGCTTAATGAGTGCATATTTCCTCCTGGGGTCATGAAAATGTCCTGGAACTAGACAGTGGTGATGGTTGCACAATGCTGTGAATATACTACATGCTACTGAATTGTACCTTTGCAGTGGGTGAAACGGGGAGTTTTGTATTATATGTACTTTATCACCATTTTGAGAGAGAGACAGGGAGGACCAAGAAGGAGCAGGTGCTTTTCTGCTGCTCCACAGGGTGGTGGGAGAAGATCAGGCTGAAGCTGCCACTGCAGCTGTCCTGTGACCCTGGGGGACAGGCCTGCACCCCAAGCCAGCAGCCAAGGAAGGCAGACACAGAGGCACAGAGAGGCAGGGACCTTGATGTGTGACCTGAGCCTGTAACCACTCGATTCTGGAACATCCGACCTTGGGGTTTCTTCCTATGGAAGATTTTAAATGTGTGATAATGGAGCAGGACTCCTTGGAGCAATTATTTAATATTTTCTCCTTTCAGACCACTGCACAATTTCCTTTTCAACTAACTGCTGATTTTGGAAAATACAGCTTGCCAAGAAACGTTTCCTTGAATTCCCAAAGGACAACATCCTTCTTTCCTGTCTCCTTGAGAAAGCCTCTACCCAAGCAGCAGAGCTAAAGACCAAATTTGATTCCACCTCCGTCCCAGATATGATTACACCAATTTCGTTATGGATGAACAGAGGGAGGGAGGACGCAGGAACAGAAAGTCCCTGGTGTATTTGGGCTCCCCGCCCTCAGCAGCTTCCGGACTTTTCTGAGGTGCTTCAAGGGTACAAGTACATGCTGCAGAACTCATGGAGAAAACGGCCCCGATGGCCTGGAAGAGTTCAGTGCGGCTGACTTGCTCCTGGGGTGAGGCAGGACACTGGGAGAAATCACGCTCAGGAGTCGCAGGGCCTGCTGCTGTCTCTTCAACCATCCCTGAATCCGCTGAACTCAAATAAAATTAGTTTTAAGACATTTAAATTTGGAAATCAAAATTAAGTTTGCAACATAGGGTCAGAGTTCTTTACAAGAAGAAGGAAAAAGATCTGGTCCCAGGAGAATTCACAGGAAATGGTTCTGGGCGAAACTTTGGTCTGAGGATCCCAGAAGTGGGGAGGACAGTGAGGCCACGCCGGGAGCCGGCGACAATCTCTGGAGCTGGCGAGTCTGCCGAGGGCTGGCGCAGGCTCTTTCCTCCAGAAATGCTACAATCTGCTACTCGGAGAAATGCACACTTTCCCAGGTGCTGAGATTTCTGGTGACCTTATTTTCTTTTTTGTATTTTTTTTTCTGGATCTGCCAATATTTCCCACAATAAACACGTATTATTTTCCAAATATAAAAATCTTACTTTTTAACATTTTAAAATTCACACTATCTACAAGGCAATGTGAAAATAAGTTTTTAAGGATGTTTGGATAACAAGGGCAAGTTCTTTTGTAACTTCTTACATTTTTAAAAGTTCTTTTAGCATGTTTTAAAATGTCCAGCCTATATCGTGGGAGTTTTTCTGGTGCACATTCATGGCAGCAGTATTAGGCTCAGGGTAGGAATCGGTTCACCCAGGTTGTGCTGTCGGCAGGTCACTGCCTAACGCCTCTACTGAAATAGTCGTAAAACACTTACATTAGCTAAACTGACAGTTTTCAACCCCTTGAAAGAAATCCAGGGAAACATGCCTTGAATTTTGATGTTGAAATAAAACCATAAATCTACTGGGTGGAGAAGGGGGAATGTGCCCTTTAATTTAACATACCCGAAATTCGAGGTATTTCCTTTGATAAATAATGTTACAGCCGTTGTGGGGAGGCAAAGACTCCACAGACCCGTGTCAGTCTCTTCACCAATCACAAAGCAGAACAGGAGCCCCACAGGGTGGTTCTGCAGGCGGAGAAGGTTATGCTAGTGTTTGCTTTGCCAAGAACCGCTCCCCTAAAGTTTACTGTAGACAGAAATGCCAGCTGTGCCCTGCAGCGAAAGTCCCCCAGCTTTGCACTACTCTTTGCATTAGGAAAGAAAAACCCCTTTCTCTCTGCCAAGTGTTTTAAGTTTCCTTTAAAACTCTGAAATATGTAGATTTTCATTGAAGTCCAAAGCCACCCATTTTATTCCATGTGAATAAAGCACTTTTTATATGGAAAAAAGATCCCAATGATGATGACAAAGCTAAGTCCAAGAAGGGCCTTCCCAGGCCAGTTTCAAGGGGGACCTGCAGGACCCCAGCCCCCCACATGCAACCGTAATTAACAGAGAGAGACAGAGAAAGAGAGACTGTAACATCTTAAAGCTGTTGACTTCAAACGTTAAAGTCTTGCCACCCGTCCCCACTATGCTCTCGGACCACATGCTGTGTCTTCACAGACTGTTTCTGCAGGAGAGGGGCTGCCTGCCGAGAAAGCTGTCCCTGACATGTGCTTTCTCATCCCCCTAGGCCACCTGCATTTTGCATTTCTGGCCTCCATAACTCTGAGAGAATACATTTCTGTTGTTTTAAGCCACGAAGTTTGTGGTACAGCCATGCGCTGCATAACAACATTGGGGCCAACCATGGACCCCATGTATATGGTGGTGGTCCCATAAGATTATAATACTGCACCTTTACCATACCTTTACCATGTTTAGATAGATACACAAACACTTACCACTGTGTTACAGTTGCCTACCATATTCAGTACAGTAACATGCTGTACACATGTGTAGCCCAGGAGCAATAGGCTGTACCATACATCCTGGGTGTGTGGCAGAGGAGACCATCTAGGTTTGTGTATGTGCACCCCATGACGTTCACACAACAAAATTGCCTAATAACACATTTCTCCAAACATGACCCTGTCGTTAAGAGACCCATGAGTGTAATTTGTTATGGCAACTCTGGGAAACATACACACCTGAATCTCTAAACCTTGGGTTATCCTGTTGCTTCCTTTTAGCTGCCGACTCCACCCAGAACCCCCTCCCACTCCACCCCGCGGGTCCACACCTCTTCTGTTTGGCTTCTCCCATGGTTCTTGAACCTCGATGCACAACAGAACTACAGGGAGTTCTGAAACAACCCTGAGGCCAGGGGCCCACCGGAGATTGGTTAAATAAGACCATGGGGTGGGAAGGCCGAGGGCTGAGCCCTAAGCACCTGAATTCTTTAAAGCACCCCCCAGTGATGGTAACGTGCATCTGAGTGCAAACCCCCAGCCAGCCCTGGCTCTCCCCACATGCTGCCCACAGAGGCCTCGTCCACAGCCACAGTGGTGACAGCCCCCTGTACCCATGGCCTCGAATGTGAGATTGCATAAGAATTTCCTGGGATGTTTGTAAAAGTGCAAATTCCCTGAGCACTACCTCTGTAAATCTGGGGAGGCCAGGAATATGAGTTTTAACAATCTCAAAATGTGTTACGCAGAAGAATCACCCGGGGAACTTAAAAACACACACACAAAACCAATGTCCAGACCACACCCTCAGAATCAGAACCTCTGGGGGAAGCACTCAGGCAACAGCTTTTAAAATTTTCTGGCTTATTCCAGTGTGTAACCCAGCCTGAGATCCAGTGTTTCAGAAAGTACCTACTATGTGCCAGCTACTGTGGCGAGTGAAACAGGTGATTCATGCCCTCTGGAGAGCACAGTCAGGCAGGAGCCAGACATATTAATCATTTAAATACACAGATAAACAGACAATTCTAAAGTGGGATGGGGACTATAATGGAAAATACTGTGGTGCTGTAAGAAGGACCGATGCGGGATGGGCCCGCCTCTCTGAGCATGCTCTGGAGAGAACCAGTGGCATGTGCGTCCCAGAGCATCACAGGTGGAGAGAATGGCACCTGCAAACGCCCTGGGGCGTGGGAAATGGCACATTTGAGTAAGCAAATGGGGCTACCTTTTACTGAGAAGGGCGAGAAATAGACCAGAACAGGCTGGAAGTGTGGGCGGTGGAGGCCCATGGAGCTGGCTGGGCTGGCTGGGCTGGGTTTCAGGAGTGTGAGTTACCCCAACAGAGATGTAAGCAAGCGGTCAGATACACGGTGTGCACCTCGGGCTGCGGCCTAAATCTAGCAGTCCTCACCCTGCCAAAGCACTGCAGCCTTGGGCTCCCTCAGCTCACGTGGGCGTCATCCTAGATGCCCCCTTCTCCCCCTCCACCACTATGTCCCCAGACCAATCTATTACAGAATCTTCTGGGTCCCCTCTACCTTCCAGTTCTCCTCTCCTCTCAGTCCAGCGTCTCCCTCTCTAATCCATCCTTCCCACCAGTCCAGAGCAAGCTGACCTGAGCCAATCCCTCCCCTGCTCACAACTTTCCCTCAACTTAGAGTCCCCGATAGAACAGAACATGATATCCTTGGCACCTCATTCCAAGGCCATTGTTGTCTGGCCTCTGTGTGCCCGTCTAGTGTGGCCTGTGCAGCCCGGCTCTCCAGCCCTATCTCCCAATACTGCAGCATCTTTGATGTGCAGCCTCCTCTGCCCATGAAGACCCCCAACACAACAGGGTTCTGCAAGCCCAGAGCCTTTCTTCTGCTTCGGGAGGTGACCTCTCACCCCAAGCAGGTGGTGTAGGAGGGAGTTGCCATTCACTACAGAGCCCAGTCCCTCCACCATGGTTGACAGTTCCAAGGTAGACTGTGGCCTGACCTGAGCCAGTCACAGCTCTTCCCTAGGACTTTCAAACTTCAGTGACTTTCGGGTGCTAAGATGAGCAGGATATGAACCTTGGGAGCTGTCAGCAGCCTCACTCCCCACCAGGTGAAGAGAACCCATCCATCTCTGTGGTGAAGTATTGAGGTTGTCATGAGCAACAGGAAGCAGGAGGAGAATGTTCTAGCAGCATTCACTCAATCCCCAGTCCCAGTTATGGATGTTACCGCAGGATCCTTCCAATAATCTCTACTTATACCTAAGCTGGTTGAATTAGATGACACTCCCTTACAGCTTCCATGTGTTGAATCACACAGTGTTGGTGGCAGAAAAGAAGAGGCCAGGAGGTTTGGAGATGCAGGTGAGAGTCAGTGCAGCCCCTGCAGATAAGAAAGCTCAAGCAGGGCTGTCACAGAACCCAGGAGAGGTCCTGGGGGGTCTCTGGGCATCTGAGATCCTGGAACTTCGGAGCCATTTCTCCCCCAAAGCTGGAGCTGCCTGTCAACAAGGACTGCCTCTCTGGTGCCCTGCTCAGGCCAGTGATCAATGCATCCCAGAAGGCAACAGTGACAGCTGAGTGGAGTGCATGAAACTGCCCTGCCCTTCCCGACACCGACATCCTGCCTACCCTCACGTGGCCTTTTGGGCTTCTCATCTGCTTCTTGCTTTCAATTTTGCAGCTCCAAACGCAGCTGCTTCATTTCCTGGGATATGACATACCTGTCCCCCTTGTAGAGCACTCCTTGGCTTTCTACCTTCATGGTGGGGCACAGACCAATTGGACCAGGGTGGGCAGAGCTTTACACCTGAATGTGCTCACAGCGGTGAGCTCTATCCCCACGCCCTGACGCACAGGCCACACATCCAGGAGCCTTCTCCAGCCATGCTGGAGCCAGGCCTGTCCTCCAGTTGCTTTCCAGAGCCCAATCCATGCCCAGTGGTACACTTCCTGCCCGCGCTGCCTATCTGAGCTCCACAAAAGGAAATGGATTAAAGGGGCTGTGAGCTGGAGGAACTCCTTCAGAAAAATTATGCTTTAAAGATTTCAATATTAGTAATTATTTTTTCCAATCTGAGAGGTTTTCAGTCCTATTAAAACCATGTCTTTTCCTCTTTGTATCCCCTACATCTAGACACAATGCCTAGCAGGCTGCGGGTTCTCCGGGAATGCTGTCAAGCTGGAATTCCACACTGGACCAGTTCCTGGCAAATCAGACACACAATAGAAACCAGCGCAGCTGGGAGAAATGTTGATGCCGATCTCTTGTGCATTTAAGCACACAAAGGTCACACAGACACTTTAAATACAACACATGCAAAGCCAAACTGTCATTGTTTAATCAACCCTCTGCACACCTGTCCTTCCCAACCCAAATTGCTTCCCCTAGTCAAGCATCTTTCATTCAATTGCCAGATCTTACCCCCTTCTTCTGCCACCTCATACTTATTATGAGACCTGCCTGTCCCCTCTGGAAAGTCTCATCCGTCCCTCCCTGACCATGTCATATCTCTGGTCAAAACCCAGTGGTGGATCCCTGTCACCCACAGGATAAATTCCAAGTGACTTTCACTGGAAGTACAAAACCCTCCACGATTTAGCCACTGTCTCCTTTCCAACTGTATTCCTTGCCATGTCAGGCAACCATCTATTTCTGAGGAAATTCTTGGGATGTGAGATTTTCGGCGCTGAAACCAGGAAAATGCAGGCAAACTGGGACGAGTTGCCTTCCCTCCAGCACTGCTGAGCTCCCTGTCGTTTCCTACAAACCCTCCGCTATTTCTGCACCCGCAGTGTCGCTTTGTGCTGTTCACTCTGCCAGGATCCTTTCTTTCACCCGGCTGTGTTCCCTGGTTAACTCCTACTTATGCTTCCAGACTCAGCTCAGGAGACATCTTCCTTAGCTTCATGCTGGCACGCACGGCTGAGCTAAGTGCCTCCTCTGTGCCCAGCCCCGTCGGCACGTTGAGTGTTTCTGCTCGTGTGTCTGCCTCTCGCCAGATGGTGAGCTGTCGAGGGCAGGGCCTATGTCTGGCCCCTCTTGCGTCCACAGTGTCTAGCCCAGCCCCTGGCATGTAGGAGGTCAAAGAGTGATTGATCGAATTCAGGAACTGATTGATTCAGGAAGCCCAGGCATAATCCTTTGTGGGAAAAATGTCACTTCCAATTCAGCAAAAAATCCCCATCCTAATTAGTTCTTTAGGCATTTTAAATGCAGTCACCTTGCAGTTTAGCTTTTCAGATGTGCAGTTTCCATGAGGAAATGGATCCAGAATTGGCCAGTAGCCCTGAAATAACTTCTGTGTCTATATCACACTTCAATGGTTAATTTTGGAAATGTGCTATGAGATACTTAATTTACTGCAAGTTTGCTTTGGGATTGAGGTATTCAGCAAAATATGTTTTAAATTTGACCATAATAATATATCCTTGTTATTCTATAGGGTTTATTATAAGTTTAAATGATATAATAAATGTAAAGGTGATTCAAAACATGAAAGTGCTAATATAAACATAATACATTGCTATTAAGGTCATTTTTATCCTCATTATTACTGTGGTGTTGTCTTCTGATACAACCCACAGCAAACTGAGAACCTGGGGAAGTAGAAATTTATACAGTTCCACCATTTGTTAGCATTGGGCGCAGGCAAGTCACCTCACTGTCCTGAACGTACATTTCCATCAAAACAAATGAGGACCATGATATCTACTTCACAGGGCTGGGTGAAAATAAAACGAGTTAATGTATTGACAAAGCCTGGAGCTCCAGAGGAAAGTGGAGTTGGGATAATGATGATGTTGGGATGGGGATGGTATTGGGATGGGGAAGGTGTTGGGATGGGGATGGTACTGGGATGGGGTTGGTGTTGGGATGGGGTAGGTATTGGGATGGGGATGGTGCTGGGATGGGGATGGTGCTGGGGTGGGGATGGGGTTGGGGTGGGGATGGTGCTGGGATGGGGTTGGTGTTGGGATGGGGTTGATGCTGGGATGGGGATGGTGCTGGGGTGGGGGATGGGGTGGGGTGGTGGTTCTGAAAGCTGACAGACTGCCATGACAGGGCTCAGTGCCTTGCTCATAAAGAAAGTGTTCAGTAAATTTCTTTTGACTGAATGAATGGAACAAGTGGCTTAGGGAGACCTTGTACTCTGCTATGCTTTGTCTCAATATTAAATTCAGCAGGCCGTTGATGTACAATACTATCAGAGTCCAAACTATATTAAAATAAATGTGAAAGAAAGTCTGGCTGTCCAGAGTCTGATTTTTTTTGCTCGATCATGTCAACTTGCATATTTCAACTGAAATCTGGTTCCAAGTATTTGAGATTTTGAATGTTTGCCTTCTCTTTTTTTCTATTGCCAAAGTATATCACCTTGCTTTATGGTACCTGTTGCACAATTCGGAGGCCTTTCCAACCGTGGCCTGGGGCAGAAGCTCCAATCCCTCTGTGCCTGTCGGCACTTGAATGTCGTAAGAGAGAGCTGCTCATGAAGGATACTCTTCTTTTTTCCTTGAGCACCACTTTGGAGCAATGACTAGAGGAAAGGTCTGAGCTCTGTTCTAAAGTTAAAATTAGCCGAGTTTAACTACATCTGACTTCGTTCGGCAAGGCAGTCGTTTCTGCCTTGTAGTTAAACTCTGAAAGTAAACAAAGGAGTGACCAAAGGCCTGGGGCTCCTGCTTGGCCAGACCTTAGGGGTCACTGCCCGTGCCAGTAAATCAGAATCAGACGTAGTAGCTGTTCCTCAGCCAGCTGATTTTCCCAACCGAACACCCACACAGCAGCTCAATGATTAGCCATTATTCCTTCTTTCCTCCTCCTCTAACCGCCCTCCTGGGCAGTGTCCAGATTCATTCCACAGATGCTTGTGTGAGAGCAGATCTATATTAAACCCAGATGAGAAAAGCATGCCCGAAAAGGAGGAAATGATTTAGTTTGACAATTAAAGACTTGAATGCATCTGTATCAACATCAGTTTGTGCATAGAGATTGCAACACATCCGGAATACCTACACAGGAATTGTGCTAAAGGGGTCCACACGCAGGAGAATTTGACTGAAAAGACAGTACCATAACATGGAATCTGCTCTCAGATATAGAATAAGTTACATGTCTGTGAAAGGCACATACACGTAACAATTTATTAGTAATGAGATCTCATTGCACACATAGAAGCATTTGTGTTACAATTCCTCAAAAATGCTTGTTATTAACAGAAGTTAAATTAAGATCATCAAACTGGGCTACAGAAAAAGCCTAGTGTTATAACTGAGGAACAGAGACAATAGGTACACACAGAAGTCTTCCTAAGGACCAAAGAAGTCATAGCCAAAGTGATTTACTTAACAGTGTACCCTCGACTTGAGAAGTGTTCTTAATGTCTATTTTTGGTTATAGATGTCATCTATTGATTTATTCATTCACCAATTATCTCTTGAGCACTTACTAGTGCCAGCCACTGCTCTACACATAGTATGATTCTTTAGGCATTCATTACATTCTAAAAGGAATCTCCTACAAAGAATAAACTATGATATGTGATTAGGTTCCAAGTTACTGTCTCTAAATCTTATTAAGCAATGCTTCCATATAAAGTCAAGTGTAGAAAGATCTATGATATTCTTCACTTTTCTCATTTATGTCATTAAGTTTGAATATGTGAAAATACTTATTTCCTTTTGTCTAAAAATGTATACAATTTCCTACAGTTGAAAGCCATTTTTTATGCTTTTGGACATTAGCACCACCTTATTTCAAAATAAAATCTTATCCAAATTATTTCTCTCTTTCCAAACATGTCTCTCCGGACAATCTGGACAGAACTGTATCTAAGAAGTATAGGTGAAAAACTCACAAATGACTGTGACTCTAAGATCCAAATTTGTCCACTTAATTTTGCTAATGTACCCTCCTGAGACTTGGATAAGAGTGACAGTTCCTTAGAAAAAGTATTCCCTACCTTAGAAATAAAAGATATCCTGGTGACTGTCACTGAAACATCACTTAAATCAACAACTAGGAGCAACTTTTAAGGACTAAGTAGGCAAGTGTCTGGAGTCCCTGTGCTAGAACCAGGGCACATGCACCTTGCTGGGAGCCCTGGAAATTGCTGCAGCCCTTGGGAAAACCATTCACCTTTCACAAGTCACAAAAGTCTTGGTTCACTTTGGATCAGTAATTTCATTCCTGGGAAACATTCCTTTGGAAACAAGGTCTTTAATGTTGGAAGCAATATATCCATAAAGATGTGTAACCCAGATGCTAGCCGGGGCATGGCTGCTGCCCATGGAGATCTAATCCGCATTGACTGAGCTCTTCACGTCCATTGCAGCCCGGCCAAGACTGTGGGTTTTAAGGGGACCTGGCTTTTTACGGGCACCTCAGCCCTCAGGTTCTTGCTTCTGTACACACTGACCTCACTGCCATCATGTCCCTCTGAAAGAAAACTCAGTGTCTTCTGCATTGACACATGCACGTGCACACACATGCACACGTACCCACACGCATGCACACTGCCAGGGCACAGGCACTGCCAGGGTAATAAGGGGAAATGTATTCCTCCTTTACAGATGACCTATGGAGCATTGCTTATACTCATGAAGCATTGAAGACAATCCAAACAATCAATAATCAAATATTTCTCAATTAATTATGCTAGTTGTTGCCTAGGGCTGGGGAAAGAGAAGGATTGAAGGTGGTAGCTAAAGAGTACAGTTTCTCTTTGGAGTGATGAAAATATTCTGAAATTGTGGTGATGGTCACGCAACGCGGTGAATATACTAAAAACCACTGAAGTGTATACTTTAAATGGTTGAATTATATGGTATGTGAATTATGTCTCAATAAAACTGTTACCAGAAATAATTATGCTATATTCTCATGATGAAATATTACACAACAAATAAAGTGTGTGATTGTGCAGATCCTGTCTGCCTCGACACCCTGTGCTTTAATCTGCTTGTTTGGATCTTGCCTTTCCTATTTGACATCTGGCTTCTGTACTTACCTGTTTATCTTTTAGACTCAGCTCCTACTACAGTTTATTTTGTTATTGGACTCCACTCTCTGCTTTGGCAATGATTTTTGGACTGAAATGCTTGGTCCTAGAGTCCATGAATATTTGGATTTGATTTCTGTTCTGGACCATTCTCTTGACTTGAGCAACCTGCCTTAAACCTCAGCTTTGTGTAAGAGCCACTCTGCATTCCACCATCATGAAACATCCCTGTCCCATCCAGGACCAGGCGAGGGCAAGGTCGGACAGGTGCTCAGGGCAAACACTGAAGAAGGCACAAGGCCCTTGCAAATGCAGGATCAGCCCTGGAAGTAAGTGCCCCCTTACGAGAGATTCTCAGGGCAGGGAAAGTTTAAGGAGGGGAGAGCCTAAAAGTGAGAACCTTCTTAGGTGTCCTTGGTGCCCAGGGTGCCTCCCTTGACTCACTTGTCCCTGCCCTGCAGCACCCAGGTACCCAGCAGGTAGCAAAATCAGGCTCTAGACAGGCAGGGTGTGTGTTTGTATTCAATTAATGATTTTTATTCCCTCGTTAACGATGTCATAATAGCACTTTTCTCAGCTAAAAATTAACAGCTAACAATTAAGCTTAGAAATTTTCACTTTCCTTTTTAAGACCCAAAATTTAATTCTATTCCATTGAGCAAAATTTGTTTTAAGGCCATAGAAACAGAGTATGGGCAACAGCACAAACATTCAGTTTTCACTCTAATAAATATTCAAGCAATCAGGGGGGATCCTTGGGCCATCCCTTAAGAGTCCAGCTGAGGCCACTGAAGAAATACTGAAATACCCTCCCATGTCCGTTGGTCACGGAAGCTATGCTCACATATACTTCATGCCAGGAGAATAGAGCACCAAGGTGGTCTGCCCCATGTCACTTCCTTTGGGGGAACAATCCCTGCTCCATTCTGTGTGGTTCTGGTGTCATTTGCTTTCTACCCACTCCTGGCTTTAAGGATGTCACATGACCCGGGCCTGGCCAATCACGATTCATTACACCCCTATCTCCCGTGAGCAGGCACGTGACTCGGCAGAACCGCCCAAAGTCCTGCAGGAAAACTGATATCCGCATAAGGTGGGTATGGGCTGGTCTCTCATCCTGCAGGGTTCTCAAGTTCTTAAGAACTTATAAACCAGCAGCTGCCAGTGGCCATTCTTGCTACCATGTGTCCCTGGAGAATAAAGCCACTGCTAAGGAGAACAGAGCCCATGATGGAGGCAGCCACTGAGTCCCCACTGCGATGTCCCAGTGCCTGCATTCAGCCGGTCTGAGACCTGGCACCCAGACTTTTACATAACGAGCTGATTATGTTTGAGGGGAGGGTGTTTTGTTTGGCTTGAGGTAGTCTGAATGTATTTCTGTCAGCTGCAATTAAGAGAGTCCAGACTAATAAAGCTAAAGGATGCCAAGATCCACTCATTCATTCTGCAGTTCTTGTTCTCTTGTCCTTCCTGCCACCTTCACTTCCTTCTCGCCACCATCAATGTTCTCTACTTACCAGCCCAGAGGGCCTCAGGCCAGGCTTACTCTGTCTGTTATCACCTAGTTTTTTCCCCAAAGGGATCATTCAGAACACCTGGCTTCACACATGGGGTTCTGAATTCACAGTACTACAGTGTGGACGCCAGCCTGTCTATTTCCTCTGGGTGAGCAACATCTCTGCTGCCTCCCTCCTTCAGAGAGAACACACGCTGTGTGGTGCATGCCCAGGTCGCCCGAGGGTGCAACAGGGTAATGACGGCTAGGATGTAGGCTTTCCTCCTCCAATGTTCACCCAGGTTAATAGTAATGACTTATTAATTAGCTAGAAACATGCCGAGCGGGGGTATCTAATTCAGTATAAGTGTAAATAAGAACAATGCATATACCCCAAACATCTCTTGTAACCTTTTATATTTTCATCCAAGACTTTTCAGTAGATTGAATATACAGTTGTTTGCTTCAATAGATGCAGTGTAAAGACATATAGCTACATTATCGGAGAAGTGGAAATAAATACTAAATGTTTACAATGAATGTTTGAAGAGCCAGATTAGCAAGTCTTCTTATTTAATGATGTCTAACAAAAGTGGACACACTCAGAGATCAGTGAAAATGCTTTCCTGTTTAGATATGTAAAGGACTTTCTTAAAGACCACCAAAGTTGTTTAAATATAACATTTAAGGCCACACAGTCCTGGAATTTAAAAATTCATCATCAAAGTAGTCATGGAGATAATGAAAGATTAAAAATGTCTGAGAGAAGGGAGTGGGCACTCTATTCCCTGCCATTCCATGGGAAGCTGCCGACCAGGGATGTGTGGAGAAGACAGTTAGCACAGGAACAGCTGGGAGGAAAGACTTGGACAAGAGATTTTTCAGGGCCCTGATTAGGGAACAATGACTACGATTGTTTGGCTGAAGGAAATGTGAGAGGAGGAGTCAGCAGAGAGACGTGTGATTCAACTTCAAAGGTAGGGAGAGGTCAGATTGCGAATGACCTTGGATACCAAGCTAAAGAATTTGGACTTTCCTCCTTTGGGCATTGCGGAGCCACTGGAGATTTTTGATTGAGGTCTGATGTATGAAGAATGGTGTTTTGGGAAGATGAATCAGACTGCAATGTGCGACAGATGACAGGTAGACAAGAGATGATGGGGTCTCATCAGACCTGAAAGGCACAGTGGGACCAGCTGAACCAGCTATGGTGGTCATGTGAGGCAGGGCACCCTCGGGCTCTGTGGGCATGAGTTGGTTTGTGGGAGAGACAGGAATTCTTCCAGGGGGAGACTTTGTTCTCAATCCCTTAGAGATGGAAAAGAGAATGAGAGAGGGGAGCAGCGAGATCTCTGTCCCCCGGACCAGCCCCAAGAATTAGGCAGCAGGGGCTGCAGGCAGAACCCAGAAGAGCTGCTTCTACAAGAGCCTTGTGAGGATCTGGGCTGGCCACAGCTATCAGCTGCATCATGGAGAACCAGGAGAAACATAACAAGGGAAGAGCGTCCACCTTCCTCCTGCACCTTGACAGGGGCCACCTACAGAGGAGACTCTAGGTCATGTGGGAGATGATGTTTGCACATTGGGGGCTTGCTTCCAGAAAAAGAACACAAAAATATAATAATTAGATATGAAAGGGAATACTTGTTTTGAATGAGAAGAGAAATTACAATAAATTATAATTGTTAAATAACCAACAAATAACGCAAACATCACGCATTCCAGAACAACAATAATGTCACTTACATAATGACTTTCTTTTCTTCAGATCTTTTAGCTATATACTCTCACTGTCTTTTAATGCCAAAAACTTTATAATATTGTTTTCCATAGAAAGCAAAAAAGATAATTTAGTCTTTGTTCTAGCATGGTTGAAGGAAAGTTGTGTGTATGTTTTGTTTTGTTTTGTTTTTTGATATTGCTTGTTTAAGAAACTTTCAGCTTCACAAATTTTTGATGGGTTTCTAGTCTATTAACATATGCTAAATATTCTTTGAGTTGATGACACTTGTTAACCAGCCTGTCACTGATGTCCTCATTATGGTAATTTCACGTTATCTTCATCAATGTTGGTGTTTTTGTATCAAATCACGAAGACATTAATAAGGTCCCGCAGATGTGACTGAGCAAGGCATTTCAGGCCAGAAGAAGAACATAAGCAACATCCCCTTTGTCAAGACAGGGTTTGGCAAGAGCAAAGCATCCAGCTGGATGGAACATGGTTTAAGTAAGGCAACAGTGGAAGAGAGAACTAGGAAACTGTCAGGAGCAAGTAAGGATGTAAGAAGTAGTGTTAAATGCTGGCACATGGCTGAGACAGACCATCATCCTTACAGTTAACAAATCAAAGGCTTGTTTTTGGACCCAAGCACACGGTAGCCAGATATAAGGCCATTATCATTAAAGTCAGACTAACCAGGTTTTGAGTCCTAACTCTGCCACTAATGAGCTTGTGAACCTTACTGAGAATAATGTGACTCTACATGGAAGGGACTGCACACTGCATATATATATATATATATATATATATCCCACTAAATAAAAACTAAATGAATCCCCAGCCCAACTTATCTTTAGAGGGTCCCTAACACCCTCACAGACTCTCCAACACCACCTGGTGTGAGGGGAGTGTGAACGGGAGATGTCTAAGTGGAGAGAGGACAGTGGTCTTAAATTTTGCCACTATGATATCTTAGTTTAGTGAATTTCCAAATGTGTATGACCTTGTAAATACAAAGCCAGGGCTCCTCTAAGACCTTAGAAGGATATCCATGCAAGCAAAGCTCAGTTTTATTAGTGTCAGTGAAGCCACCTCTGGTAACACAGCTTTGCCTGCCATGGGTGAGGGATGGCCAGCAGCTTAGAACCATGATGTGGAAGGAACAGATTCACACAGAAGGACATGTAACTCACTAGCAGAAAACTACCTGAATCCTGGAAGGGACCTGTGGGTGGGCTGCAGTCCTGGGAAAGTCAGATGGAAGCAACAAGACAGTAACAGGTAAGTTACCACCGTGGATGTGAAACTTGTAGAAATTCAAGGCAAAAATCACAATTATCCCAGTGATGATAGGTGAGAGTCTGAGTATCACTGTCACAAAGAAATGTAAGAAAGAAATAGATTCAAGACATAGTGCAAATGAAATACTGACAAGACCTTACAACTGAGTGAAGGGCAAGAGAGAGGAGTGTTTCATATATGGGAACTTGGAGAAAATGATGCCTCACCTGCAACAGGTCAGCACTCCCCATTAACAGCTCAGGCTATTCCCTTAATGCCCAAGATCCCTATTGCCAGTGTGTTGGGAGAGAAGTGGCAGATAGAGTTATTTCTGCCCAAAGCCCACAAGGTCAGGAGAGGTCTACATTGCTGACTGCAATAATAAAACTCTGAAGAAACCATCGGTGAGGATGAAGATAGCTGCAGCAGAGTTGGAGGCAGGAAACCTCTGGGTAGAGTCAGCAGAGAGCTCACCCAGAAACCAGGACTGGTGCCTGGACAGCCAGGAATGTGACCACAAGCCACTCACTAGGGCCTCACATGAAATTGGCTCCCTAGGTATTGTTCTTTTTGCTGTATCTCCCAGGCTTTATTAAGATCCAAGTAACAGAAACCCCAACTCAACTTGGCTTGAAGAATTGATATAATTTAATGACTTATACTGGGTTCAGGTTTCTGTTCTGCTTCTTAGCCTCCCCTTGCCCTGTTCTCCATATGCTGGCTTCACCTTCAGGACCGCTGCCCCAGGATATAAAATGGCCACCCCAGGATGCAAAATGGCTGTCCCCGGGATGCAAAATGGCTGTCTCCAGGATGCAAAATGGCCACCCAGGATGCAAAATGGCTGCCTCAGGACACAAGATGGTTACCCTCATAAGATGGCTGCCAGTGACAACCAAGGTGACAACTTCTCCATGTTGGAGGATCTAGACTAACATATTGAACATTATCTTATTTATGTTTAGACATTATAATTATACATGTAATATTAATACATTATTAAAAATGTCAAATCTAGAAAAAAACATGATAATGACAATAGCTAACAATTATTAGGCATGCACCCCATACCAGTTCTCAGTGATTTCCTACATTAATTCATTCAGCCCTCATGACATGCTAGGAGGTAAGTGCCACTGTTATCCCCACTTTACAAATGAGAAAACTGAGGCAGAGAGAGGTTAAGGAACTTGCCCAGGGTCCCACACAGGTAAGCAGAGAAGCCAGGACTTGAACCCAAGAAGGCACCCACATGACCTCCATACAGAACTGCTGCTTCGCTGCTCTGACTTGCATGTGTTCCTCCCAGCCTATTGGTGATATGCAGGGTCGGTTCCCAGCCAGCTGTTCTCTTGTATCCTCTATCCAATGTTCCCTGTTTCTATATCTCATAGAACTTTCGCATGTTGTCATTAAATATTTACCTTTTGGCCACTTATTTAGAATTTTCTCTCATTTCTCATTGTGCATGCATGTGCTCCATCACCTGAGGGTACCGCACTCTCAAAGAGAACAAGCACTTCTCTGTTAGTTCTAGAGCCCATTCTTCCCTGGCCCTGGGGAGATAGGTGCTCAATAGCTTGGTACTGGATGTCTTTATCTGCCATCATACTGCATGTAAGAGGCTATGTCCTACTTTTCATTAATATGCCATAATCGTTCACCATGTTGCTCCATAGTCTTCATAACAATATGCTTTAATGACTGCATAATAGACCATGACTATTAAATGCTGACATTTAATTAACCATACCAATATGGTTAGACATCCAGAGCTTCTAATGTTTTGCCATTATAAGTGATGTGAGGAGCATTTCCATGTATGTACTTTTTCCCTTGACAGTCAAATTTAAAATTACCTGTGAACACAGAGATAGGGAAAGAAACCCAATGCGTCACTCTGCTGCAGCCCCTGCCAGCCTCCCCGCTCCATATGCTGCACCCTGCTGCACACAGTCCTCTCCCACTGTCTCCACAGCACCCAGTGCAAGGCCATTAGTGGCCCTCCATGAATCGGAAAATTCCACATTCAGTGCCAGGCCTGCCCAACCTGGGCATGTCTCACACAGGTCATTGCTTCCAGCCAGTGCCCAGGTGCCTCCATGCACCTCCCTGCCACCTCCCCCAGCCACTTTCCAATCTCCTAGTTCCTAGTAGCACAGTTTACCCTGCCACACACACCCCTCAAACTGCATTACAGCCCCACCTTGGCATTTTCCAAAACTCATTAAGGTATTGGGGAAAATCAAGGGGTTTTAGCAGCAGTCTGTTTTGAAATCAGTTTTCTTTATTATAAGCAAAGTGGGGGACATGTTCTAACCTCCCCTGACCAGCACAAATCCCAGGACTTGCATTTCTGTTTGGTGTCCAAGGCTACCCTAGGTCACAGGCCACAGAGTGAGTCCTGAAAAGGAAGGGCAGCTGCATGGTGTGTGCTGAGCCCTGGTGCTGCAGGACTAGTGTAAGGGTATGGCCTTGGAGAGGGGCCTTGGAGAGGGGCCCTGACAAGCACAGTACTAAGAGGGCCGTGAGACGCATAAATCCTTGGAGCGGAAGCTCCATAACTGCTCCTCACATGATGGTTTTACAGGATGTTATTTGCAAGCACTTTGTTTAGGCGATAATTCACTGGAGAGCATCTTGCAACCTTTCTCCTCCTCGCATTGGAAATCCTTAATCACAGAAGTGACAGTGGTACAAGAAAACCCCTGAGGGAGGGGGAAGGGGTATTTATAAGGCAAGAACACCTCTTCCCTTCTTTTCACTGATTTGGGAGCATAAAAGCCAATATTTGTTGAATATCTGTGAGGTGCTTCCTCTGCACTATTTCCTTGTGCTGAGGACAGTGCCTGGTTGATAGATAATCATTTGTTGAATGAGTGAGTGAAAGAATCCTCAGACCACAACATAAGTTACTTGTATCACCTGCACTTCACAGATGGGGACTATTAATAGCACTCACAGAAGTTAAGTAACATGCACAGAGTCACACAGCTGGTAAACAGAGGGGCCAGGACCCAGCACAAGTTCATGTGACGCCAGGACCCAACCCCTAACCCCCTCCTCTGTCCTACCATGATCTTTGCTCGTGGCATTTTAAATATAGTCGGCCCTCTGTATCCACAGGTTCCAAATCCATGGAGTCAACAAACAGTGTGTCAAAAAAATAAATATAGAAAAAATAACAGAAATTTTAAAAACAACATAAGAGCTATTTACAGAGCATTTACATTGCATTAGGTATTATAAGTAATCTAGAGATGATTTAAAGTATGAAGGAGGATGTGTGCAAGTTAATGCAAATACTACACCACTTTATACAAGGGACTTGAGCGTCCGTGGATTTTGGTGTCTGTAGAGGATTCGGGGACCCACCCCCCATGGATACAGAGGGCCAGCTGCATGCCCCAGTAGCAGCAGATTGGATACTGCCCAATATTGTAGTGGTTATGCTGATTTTTACACAAATCTTTATAAAAAGAGGTTTATCTTTTTATCACCATGTAGAATCAAGAATGCATAGCATATAATTTCCCACATATTCAAGTCAATTCCAAGTTAAATGATTATATACAAATGCTTAAAATGTATCCCCCACCCCCGAAGTGACTACTCTCATGCTATTGTTTAACACACACCACATTCTGAATATTAACGGTAGAAAAAAGAATTGAGAATTCTGCCAATCAAACAACGTGCAACACAGAAAGCGCTAAATAAATCATCTAAGTGTTTTTTAGTATTTGACTTCATGGTTGTTTCTGAGGATCCATTAGGATTTCAAATGTAAGTGGATCTTGACTCCAGGGGCTGCTGGTTTGGAAATGATACTCCTCAGAATGACCTTTAGAAGATGCTTGTCCAGAGATGACCAAGGGAAGTATCATTTTATAACTGTTCTGAAGCATATTTTATGTCCAGCAATCCTAACCTGTATGACGGTTTTAAAACAAACAGCCTGGCTGGGCACCAAATTTCCTATCACACTTAGCACCCGCGGTGAGAGAAGTCCGCTGGAGTATTAAAACCAGGATGCCACCAGACCTCAGCAACCGAGGAGATGCTGGTGGCGAAGAACATCAAAGCCTGCTCGTCACAAACTGATTAGGTCAAGACACCTGATAATTGATCATGGCTTAAAGTTTTCCAGAAGTACACACCAGACACGCACATGGGAACAACTCACATGGCACCTCTGCCATTGTCCTTGTTTGATGGAATCCAAGCTAATACAACATCAGGCTTTTAACAAGCAGTAGTATCTTCTTCAGGAAGGGGTGTAGGCAATGACAAGAAGGTAAATGTGACGTCATCACCTGCACAGGTGCTGGGTCCCCTCTATGTCCTCACCAGCTCCCCAGGTGGGCAGGAGCCCAGGTGAGAAGTGTGACCAACAGGGTAATGAATCCCTCCCTGGGGTTATCAGGCTCCCCCAGGTGGGGTGTTAGGTAGACATGTGAGAGTTATTCACATTTCAATAATCTGCACAGGAATAAATAAGGACTTTTTGCAGAAAAGCATTTCCTGCAGGAAACACCAGCTGTATTTGTGGAGCATGATCAATGATGACCACCTAATCAGATTCCTCAGAACAGTGCCAGCAAGGTTAGATGCTAATCCATAGGGTGACATAGTCACATAAGATCATGGAAACAGTAACAGGACTGGTCCCAGGACACCCACAAAGCTAGCATTCATAAGCAAAGCCCTGAGGAGATCCACAGTAAAGAAACCCCACACTTACATGACAAAGAAGCCTAAACTGATGTTGTAAGGCTTTAGGTTCTGTGGAACTTGGAACTTAGCTTGTCAGCAAGACCACCCAAGACAGAAAACTTGGATGGCGATTCCAGAGGGTCTTTTCCTTCATCCCAAACTGAGTTCCAGTGACAATGACTTTGACATTGCAGGCTTTTCCTGCTATCCAAGTAGCTGAGGACCTTGAAGCAAGCCCTCAAAACCCCTATGCAATCCTGTGTAAAGAATTGCATGGCAAAGTAAAGAATCCTTTGGTAATGGACATATCTACCTCTTAAATTACATATTTACCATAAAACAAACTGGAATAACTACTGTCTGGTGACCACACAGAGTAGTAATTTGCTTACAACTCAGAATGAAGCAGATTTGTCCTTGAATGGGCTCTTTTCCCAATAGGGAATATTTGCATTCAGGGGATCCAGGCTGGAACTTTCTCATTCTCTTTGGAAAGTTGTGTTTCCTGAAGCCCCTGGGATGGCCTGGTGACACAGCAGAGAGGAGGTAGGTTCTTCCCAACAATTCAAGCTGTGCCCCTTCAGGGCCATGCCCACCATCATTCGTGGCCCCGGGCCTGGAGCCTGAGCAGAGACAAGAGGGACGAAAGCTCCCCTCTTCTCCTGGGTCTCATGACAATCCTGGGCTCTATGTTGCCAGTTACATGTGTGACCCCACGTTCTCAAGTCTCACCTTGAAAATTCTAGCCTCCACATGTCAGAAAAGTGATCGGACTCTGGAGAAGATGGGTAGAGGCTGGGAGCCCTTCTCAGAGACAGAGAACCGTGGGTTCAGCCTCTTTCTACTTTTCTTCTTCCCCAGGAGGTCCTGGCTGTGCACTACTGCCTGGAGTCAGGACAGATGACTCAGGCCCCAAGAATCCCTCACTTTGCTTAGAAGACCAGCCAAGCAAAGGAAACTCCCTTGCATCTGGCATCCTCCTGGGGGCAGGGGATGGCAGTGCACTCTCCCAGACTGGGTGGGGAAGGAATGTTATTCTTTCTCGCTGGGCTGTGCATGTATGTTTCCTAGGGTTGCTGTTGATTCTGCTGGAAACTGAAAATACTGGGTGAGAATAAAGTTTAATTTAACCCAGAAATCTGGCAAGTGAGGATTCTTGAAGGAAAGGGCGTGTGAACAGGAAATGGTCTCCATATGGAATCCCAAAGACTTGTATTACTTGTTTCTTAAACAAAATTGTAACTGGAGGATAACGAGATACACACAGGACTTTATGAAAGTAGCATTTGTGATGGTCACAGACATCTGCGAAGGTGAAGAGGTGTCAGTCTCTCTTTTATATCCAGCAAATAAAAATAGCACAGTGGTCTCACTTATCAGAGAAAGAGCTCAGAATAGATGCTCGCTTACTTCATTTTACAGATGAGGAAACTGAGGCACAGAGACTTTATTCAGCTGTTAGGTAGAGAGTCGAGATTGGAACTCAGGCAGTTTCACTTGAAGCTCGCGCCGTTAGGACGCTGCTCAGGATTTGCTGCTCTTGACTTACCTGAAGCTTCTCCCAGCTGGTCGCAGTCATAGCCCTCTGGGGCCACCGGAAGAACAACAGCTCTTCCCTCCGATAAGCCTTCAGATATCTGAAGATGACTGTCATGCCTCTCGAGCTCTGTTATGTTCCCTAAGACAAAAATCCTTTGCTCATTCGCTCTTTAAGGATATGGCCAGGATGCCCCTGCGTGGTGAGTGTGCCTTGAAGACCCAGCGCCACGCTCTGCACGTGCAGATCAGCACAAAACATTAGACAAATGCAAACACTATTTCTTTTGTTTTAGGAGCTCAAGCTCAAAATCACCAACCTCTATTAAGACATCATCCAGTGAAGAAAATCAGGCCGCAGAACACTGCGTTAGTGAGGTTCCGTTTTCGTAAAAAGGTTATATGTGTAGTTATATATACACATTTATGCACATAGTTTTTAATATGCACAGAAAAAAGCCTTCAGAGGGATGAACACGTGACTGTCCCCTGCTGTTCCATGTAGGTGGTCAGGCTGGGATGAGGACAAGGAATTGGGGTGTTTCACACTTTACACTCTTCTGTGTTGACTGACATTTTATGTTATCAGTGTATTAACCAGAAAACAGGCGTTCATCTAACAACTTCATTCTGAATATAATGATCCCATTAAAATTCAGCTCATTCTTTCTTCCCAGAAGGCCAACAGGAACATTTGCAATTTATGGTTCCCAGCTCCTGCAGTGGTCTTCGGCAGCCACGTGGCTTTTCACAGGTGTGATAGATGGGGTTCAGCGGTCACTTTACTCTTTACTCAGTGAGGGTAACATGGATGTAACTCACCAGCACGTCCAGGTTGCAGGGGTGACGCACCCAGCACTTTATGCCTCACTGGCCTGGTCTCAGCCTGCAGTAGTAAGGGCGTATCAGACTAGCCCGTGATTTCTACAAATCCTTACCAATGTCGCACCAATTACTCAGCCCCTTATCTGGTTCTGAGGGTGCTCAGGACGTCGTGACTCCCACAGAGCAGAACCTAGCATGGGAAAGAGGCCAGAACTCTATGCTGGCCGCAAGCAGCACACCCACAAAGCTTTGCAGTAGACAAAACGTGCTGCCAAAGGCTTCGCAGTCCACAAAGCACAGCACTGAAGGCTCCCTAACAAAGTCTCCGCAGAAGCTGTGACACTGCTTGGGTAAGTGACATTATCTTTATGGCTTTGGAAACCACGACTCCTGGAGGGGGTGTGAGTTGTCCAGGTTCACACCACAAGGACCATGTGTTTGGTCCAGGACATGAGCAGTCTGGAGCCTGCTTCAAACACCATTACGGGATCAAACTGTGTCAGCCTCTTTGGGAAACAACCTGGAAAGATTGTCCAAATTAAAATTTTTCATGTCCTTTGACAAAGCAATTTCTCTTCCAGGAGGGTATCCTGTGGGTCACCCATGTACTGAAATGACATGTGTCTGTGGATATTCATGTTCGCAATGTTTACATCAGGAAAAATCGGGAGCAATCTAATATCCTTCAATAAGCAATGTTCAGATAAGTTAATAAATGGAACCTGTGCAGGCTTTAGGAAAGGAGGCAGAAGGATATGACCTGACGTGGAATGAGCTCTAAGATGCAGCATTAAGTACTAGAGTAGGGGGAAACTGTTTGAAAAAATGTGTAGTTTGTGGGTATACAAAAGGGGATGAATAGCAGTCATACTTATAATATTTATAAGCTCAAACTGTCTCTAGAAGGTGATGCAAGAAAGTGTAGCAGAGATTGCCACTGGGGAAGGGAACCTGGGACATGGGCGCCTGGGGCCAGCGGAAAAGGGACATAGCACTGACTCCTAGCCCCTTGAATTCTGTACATTGTTTGTGTATCACCTCTTTACATTTCAAAAATAAAGTCTTGGCCTGTGAACTTTGGCCGACTCTCCAAGACACATCCTTTGGTTTCAGCGGACTGAGGGTGGCTTTGCTGCCAGGGCTGTGGCGGGAGCAAGGAAGGGTTCCCGCTCCGGGGCGGCAGGGGGGTTGGGGTTTCACCTGTAAGAGTCACAGTTGGATCATGGAGCCTCAGGTGGGAACAGACACCAATGTTCTGTCACCCAAATCTCTGCCAGACACAGGCATTCCTCCCACATATCCCGACACTGACCTTTGGTCTGAACACTTCCAGCTACAGCAGCCATGATGTCTACCTCATGTTTGCCATGAGCATTATTGAGAAAGGCACATGAAAACACCTTGCCCTGTGCCTGGCACATAGTAGATGTTCAATAAACAGTGGCTCTGTGGAACATGAATAACACAGAACATTAGCTACTTGGAGGTGGAGCCTGCACACTTCTGTTATTCTACCCACTGCACTGACATAAGTGTCCCCCATAGTGCTGTGTTGCTTTGCAGTGGCTGTATAATATTCCACGGATGGGGAACTATGATTTACTTACCTGTACATTTAGTTTGCTCAGAAATTATCAGAGAGAGAAATACACAGATGCTCCTCAACTTACAATGGGGTTACATCCCGATAAGCCCATGGTAAGTTGACGATATCACAGGTTGAAAATGCGTTTAATGCCTCTAACCTACGGAACATCAGAGCTTAGCCCAGCTCAGCTCAATCATGCTGAGAACACTTACATTAGCTACAGTTGGACAAGTCCCTCTAACACAAAGCCTGTTTTATAATGAAGTGTTGAATATCTCATGAAATTTATAGACTACAATACTGAAAGTGAAAAACAGAATGGCTTTATGGGTACTGAAAGTACGGTTTCCCCCAGATGCGTATCGCATTCACACCATTATAAAGATGAAAAATTGTAAGTTGAACCATCGTAAGTCAGGGACCATCTGTATAAAAATACCGATGATGTCTAAATATAAATGTCCTTGTTGCAGACACACAAATATTCAGCTAACGGTACACTTTTGAGGGGAAGGTTGTTCACCAACAGTAACTCATTGCTGTAACATTGACATTCTGAGGTACCTGTTCCAAAAACCAAAGTCCAAAATCAGCAGGAGGGGGCAGAGGAGCAAATATGAATATGAACAAATCCAAAGCCCAGGTAAAAAGTGCTAAAGTCAGGCTGGATGGAAGAATTGACTTCCATTTATGTTATGGACCCACAAACCTTCTCGGGACGATCCTGTAACATGTTTGGACCATTGCACAGTATCTCAGCTAAAAGCAGAAATCGCAAAGAGCCTGGTATTTCAAAGGGGTAAAGAGGCATAACACCAAAACTCAGGAAGTTTTCATTTCATTCCATCCCCAGAGAAAAATATTTCTGCCTCTATTGAGGCAGAAAGAGAAAGAACAGCATTTTACAGTTAGAAGGGTTGGTGGCCCCCATCCCCTGGGCAGGAGCCCGGGGTAGTGGAGAGAGGGGAGCTTTGCTGGGGGATGGAGGCGTCAAAAGGGCTGCTTGACATTGGAGGAAGGGGTGTTACCTGCACACACCCCTGTGCCCCTGACTGTAAACCTCATGAGTTTATTTTGAGAATTGCATGAGTTGGGTGCTCTGCCCCCTCACCTTCCTTCTTTAATTAAAGCTCCTTTTGATGTGAGCGTTCCAAGGCCAGAGTGGGCACTCAGCGTAGACCCCGGGAACATAATCCTGACATCTCTGCTTTAGGCGCCGGCTCATCCTTGCTCAGGAGAGTTCCTGGGTCTGTCGCTGTGGTCAGGGGCTGGAGGAATGCCAGCACCTTGGCTACTGCTCATCTGCGAGCCACGGGATTCCCTCCTAGTGGGACCAGACTCAAAAACAATGGCAAAAGAGGCAACAAGGTTGCTTTACGAGTAGCTGGTCACCTGGTACTTACTCTGTGCAGGGTCTAAGAGCTTTACATGACTCTCTTGAGGGACCCTTGCAGCCGTCCTATGAGGTGTGCATGGCTGTGACCCCCTTTCATTGATGAGGAAGCATCAGAAACTCCCACTGCAGGGCTCTCAGGCAAGAAATAAATAAAATAAAACCCCTGGATTAGGCTTAAATCTAAACCTTTGGGCCAGCCTTGCCTGGCATCCTACAGGGGATAGAGAGGGGGGAAGGAAGGCCATGGGTCAGCAGAGGTGTTCTAGAAGGTGTGGAAAAGGAGACACCTGCTTGGTCCTGTCCCAGGATGAAAGATGGGTAAAGGAGAAACGAATTCAGGAAGCAGACCTTTTGGGACATGGTGGGTCAGTTAAGCAATTTCTCCTCAGCAGGTGAATGGGGAGGGGGCCCTCAGGTCACAGACCTCACGGCATCCTCTCTCATGGCGTGTCTGTGCTGCTGTCTCCTCACTAAAATGTCAGTCCTTATAGTCGGACCCAATCTTGTCACTGTCTGGCCCAGCTCCTAGCAGAATGCCAATAAGCATTTGTTGACCGACTAAATGAATTAATACACACAAAGAAAACTAGAGAATGTCCAGTTTAAGAAATTCTTGCTGAGCATAAGCTCTAAGCACTGCATGGCTGCAGGGAGGACACGTGTGCGTCTCCCCCTGCGACCAGCATCAAGCAGCATGTTCTTTGCTCTGCGACCCCGACTCTTCCTCTTGCCTCTCGCCTCGTGATGAAGCCTGGTGACTGTCAGCATCAGTCTCCCTGCACGTGCTCTCGGGCACATGTCCACAGCACCACCGCGTGCCCACCTTCTCCACGTGTCCCCGCTCCAGAGCTGAGAATGGAGCGCACGCGCACCTAAGGGCAGGGCTGAGTTCACCCCGGCCCAGTGTTGGTCCCCTCCAGCCACAGGTGCGAGTGTGCCCAGGCCTCTGTCCACAGGCCTCTCCACCCCCCAGGAGGTCTCACCTCCAACTTCCAAGCGCAGACGGTGCCCCAACAACCTGCCTCCAGAGATAGCCACATACACCTCAAACATACTGCGTCTGACAAACACACGTTTCTCAGGTCAGGGAGAGGGAGGAGAGGGTTCATTTGCATAGGGCTGGTGGACTCCGTTTTCTAATACCTCTCGTTCACGTCCTCTGACAGAGCCACAGGCTTTGCAGCAACAGAGGTCCCAGTTCAAATCTCACTGTTGCTTCTTCACTCGGGTGGGTATGTTACAAAATTGTTTTGATGCTCAATTTCTTCATCTGCAAATTGGGGGTAACTAGTGCTGTGTGATAAGGTTTCTTTTTAGGGTTGAATAGGATCATGAATGCAAAAGCGCTTAGCAGAGTTGCTAGCCCAAAGGTGGTCTTCAGTTATGTCCTTTCCCTCCCCGGCAGCCACAGCACGGGCCGCCTGCCGGCAGCTGTGCTCACCGGGGAGGCGTCAGCTCCAGCCACGCTGGAAACCGGACTTTGTTGTGTCCCTCCAGGACCCCTTCTGCCCACTCGGATCATGGTGGCCTCTCTTCAGCTGCCCTGGCATCCTCATTCACTCTCCCTGCCTTGTTCCTTTCATCCTCTGCTAAGGATGTTTTGGAAAGGAAGTGCTTTGAAATACAGTCTCACCCCTTCTCCCAGGTCAGGCTATGGGGGTATAAATATAGAACAAATCCCAAGAGCAGACATTTTCATAAGCATCTGAAATTTTAATTTGTATTCTTTGGAAACCTGAGAACTATGGCTCACTATTTGGATTTTCAATTTCACTTTACTTTTCAAATCAAATGTTGCTCTTCTTCATCCTGGTGGGAGGCCTCTGGCTTTTCAACATGACCCAGTGCTTCCCTTCTCCAGAGAGATCCAGATAGTGAAACCGTAACTGCTGGTGTTTCAACTATGCCCTCATTTTAAAATCCATAGTGTCACCATCTTTGGACCCAGTGGTTAACGTTATTTAGCTTCGTGACATCCTGATGGAAAAATATCTGTAACCCAGAAACCTATCCCGCGGCCTAGGAATATCCAATAAACACCAGCTCCTGTTCCCTGTCTTCCCCTTTCAGGCCACGGCATTTTTTCCTACCTGCTGCTGTGTAGGAGGGCTGAGTCCTGACTTCTAAAGCTTACTGTGAGAAATCAAAGAGATTACAGTTTTCTTTTCCTTTTGTCTCTATGCACTCTGTTTTATTCTTCTTAAAGCTCAGTTTCTTGATAAAACAGAAAGACATTAAAAAATTAAAAAGGAAGTCAGTAGTGTTCACTTCAGCATCCCAATCTTACTGCAAAAGAACCTAGTGCATTCACTGCTTTTTCATATTTTTCCCAGAAATATTAGCCTATTCCTTTATCAGAAGGACCACAGTTTAATTTGCTATGACATTCAAAGACCCCCAGGTAAAAATATATCCCTCGCTTCTGCTGATAACTAAAGACTAAAAACCAATACATTAGGAGCCAAATGCCAGGCACCCAACACAGTCCCGAGCCTCACGGAGGCGGGAACCAGGCTCGGATACCTGTATCTCAGCACTATTTCTATAAAAAAACAGAAAGAGAAAAGAAAGCGCATTAAGACTACTTGGAGCACAACTTAGGTGTTAATTTAGAAGTGTTGGCTGCCGGGTGCAGCAGATGCCAGAGAAGCACGAGTCTACAGAGCATCTGGTTGGCAGTGCACTTCCCCGAGAACACCAGATAACGAAGCGCCTGATTTAAGCTCTCTTTGGGATAAATATACAGAGGTTATAATTCTGTAAAAGAAACATAGATCAACTGGGATCTGGGAAATGAAACCAGTGGAGCTTTCAACATTCATCAATTGTTGCATCTGCTGCATCTGAGTCCTGGAGGTTTATTATTAAAATAGAATATTGTGCTGGGAAGAATTCTACTGAGAGCCATGAAGGCTTCAGATGATTAAAAATTTATTTAAAAAAAATAATAAGAAAACAAGTTGCTTTGGGGTTTAATGAGTGTCTGGTTTTATTTGGGATATGGCTAGAGGATTCAGGACTGCCCATGTGTGCAAGCTTCATCAGTCAACTGTGCTGCATAACAAGCCACCCCCAAACTCACGGATGTTAAACGATGACAGCTTATTGTTTCTCACGAGTCTACAGGGCAGCTAGGCCCAGCGGGGCTGATCTTGGCCTGGCTCGCTCAGGTCAGCTGAGGGGTCAACTGTGGGCTGGTTGGTTTCCGATGACCTTGGCTGGGACCCCCCAGCTCTCCTCCACACCGTGTCCTCTCCTCTCCATCCTCTCTGCCCCCACCCACTCCCAGCCTCCACCATTCCTCACAGGTGTCCTCATCCACCCATCTCACTCTCCTGCCCCCCCATCAGTCCATTCTAAACACTGGATATGTGCATAGGCTGGGAGACAAAGGAAAGCTGGGGATCCATGTCTTCCTCCAGGATCTTAAATGAATCTATATGCCCCCCCTAATAAATTAAGAACCAGTGGTTCAGAATAAGATTTCTACTTCTATCGACTCCTTCAATAAGCTAACATAACAAAATAATTAAGCAAAAGTATTCTCAGTTCTCAAGAGAGTGAAGATAGCCCCCCTCATGCTCAGGTGATAAGAGTATAAATCATATAATCTTTCCAGAAAGTAGTTTACCACAGGTTCAAAAAGAGTTAGAACTGTCATATTCTGCCATCCACTAATTCTTCTCCAGAGAATCTAGCCTGGAGGTGTATCTCGGGACTCCAGCAGAGATCTGAGTAAAGATGCTCCACACGGTTTCCTTATAGTGGATTATAAGCAACCCTAGATGCCCAGCAACAGAAAGCTTAAATAAATTAGAATATAGCCATTAATTGTTATTCACCCAGTAAAACTATCCTTCAAGCTTTTTAATGGCAGAGAAAATGCTCACAATATAATATAATGAGATATTATATATAAATATTAATATTTGTTCTCTAACACACACACATGCACACACACACATGCGTACATACAGGACTAAAAAAGAACACCAAATTGGAAGTAATGGGTGATTTTTATTTTCTTCTTTCTAATTTTATGCATGGACTGCACTTTCTACCCTGAATATGGATTGCTTTTATATGCAGCTAAGGATTACACTGTTCTTAAGTGAGACCAGGGAGGCACATGGAGGAAATAACCTGAAAACAACATCTAAGATCCTTGTTAGCATCCTCCTTGCTCCGTGCCTAGAGCGACGCTACCAGGGCAGGCGGTTGGGATTCGGAGGAGAAAGAAACCCAGCTGACGCGGCGTCCCACCAGGTCCTGCCTGTCTGGTCCTTTAACCTCAGAAGCTGCATCTGTCAGGAGGGCCACCTGGTGTCAGGGACAGCACTGGAACCTCACCGGCTTAACACTACAAAGGTTTGTTTCCAGCTCATTCATTGGGAAGAGGAGAGGGCTGTGGGAGACTCTGTTCCACACTTATCTTCAGGGACCCCTCTTGCTCCTCTCTGCAGGTGCCACCATCCCCAACACATGGTTCACCAGGTCTGCAGGGAACAGGGGGCAGGGAGAGAGAGAATGAATCCTGCAGGGGAGACTTTGTGGGCAGGCCACCCTACTTCCACCTGTGTTCCATCAGCCCATCTCGGTTACGCAGCTCCTGCCAAGGCCCTGGGAGTGTCGCTTAGCCAGATGCCCAGAAGAGGAAGAGCAGCACAGCCTTTCCTGAGTGCAGCATCCTGGGCCTGAAGACCCTCATGCAGCTCCTCCAAGTCCACGGGTGGCCAGCAGAGCCCACCACCAAGCTCATCACTTCCCTGCTGGGTGCTTCACAGGACCCGCCAGCCACAGGCAGCCCTTGTCTATTTCTGAGTCTGTGACCCCCGGAGGTGTGAGCCAGGGTCCATGTCAGGCTTCCTGCTGCAGGAATCCTCTGCTACAAGAGGGGTCTCGCCTCCTCCGATGGAATTTCCAATGTTTCTCTTTGCTGGAAGGCAAAGGAGGATTTGGGCAGACTATCAAGGCAAGGGAGCCGATGGCTGAAAGCCAGCTGTTCTCGGGCCGGAGTGCTGTGGGCCTTTGGGGAACTCCTAATCCTCTCACCCTCACCCCCACAGCCCTTGTCGCACCCTTCCCGTTAAGCTCAACGGTCTCAGGCCACATCATCTGCTCATCTGCACAGAGAATGAAATGCGTGTGGCCTTCAAATGAAAGCACAAGGCTTTGCCCAAGTGAGATCCCAAAGGACAAAGACGGAAGAGAAAGAAGGTGCAGGAAGCATGTGAACTAACCCTGAGCCAACGCTTAGGCAAGAACTAAATATCAAATCAAAATGCATTTATTGCTTAAATCTTACTGGGGGATCTGGGAGTTCCTTACTAAAGAGAAAAGGTTTAGAAGTCAAGTCTCTCTTTAAGGTATGACTGGATCCTCAGAGGACGGATTTATCCTAGAGAGGAGAATTCAGTACGTGTGCCTCAGGCTCCAAAGGCAAACGCCAGCGCAAGCTGCCTCCAGAGGTGCCCTGAGCCCAGCAGCCCCGCTGGAACTGAGGAAGACTCTTCCCAAGGGGCCAGGTTCAGAGGAGACAGAACCCTGGGCAACCACAGGGCCAGGACTGCGCTTCCCAAGCAAGTGTTTGGGTAAAAGCCCAGAGGCAAGGCCTCTCAAAATTCCCCACCAAAGCATCCCACAGACAGCAAGAGAACACTGTGTATCAGGTGCAGAAACCACAGGCCTAAAAAGTTGGCCTGAAGTAGGGATCTTTATTTATATTTAAAATTCATGGGAACCCTGCATCCAATTCCACTATCCTACTGCTGGCCAATCCTGCTCTTCACCTCTCATTCAGTTCTATTTTCTCTAGCACTTATCTGATGGATCTTATCTGTTTGTGTTTAGAATATGTGCTTCACGAAGCAGAGTCTGTCTGTCGCAGGCCTGTGCACAGTGTATTTTGAGTGAATGAATCTTACAGGGGAGGCAAGGAGAGGATGGGGCTTGGTTGTAAAAGGCAAGTCAGGGGTCAGTCTTTTTATGGGAATTTCCCTATAAAGAATAATGTATTTTTTTCCTTGAAAATTAGAAGCAAAAAGTCATATTAGAATGTCCACACAATAACTGTGCTTGAACATTCATAGCAGCTTTATTCATAACCAAAAATTGAAAACAACCCACATCTCCTTCAAGGGGTGAACAGTTAAATATAGGTGGTGTGCCCATACGATGGAATGCTACTCAGCAATAAAAGAGAACTATTGATACACACAACAGTTTGGATAGATCTCAAGACAATTACACACACACACACACACACACACCACGTGTATGAAATCCGAATAAGGTCTGTGGGTTGTACCTGTGTACATTTCCTGGTTTTGATATTATACTATATCTTAATGTATTTTCTGTTGCTGTAACTCAATGCCTGAGATTGGGTATAAAGGAAAGAGACGTATTTCTTATAGTTCTGGAGGCCAGGAAGTCCAAGGTTGAGGGGCTGCATCTGGTCAGGGGCTTGTTGCTGGTGGGGACTGTCTGCAGAGCCCCGAGGTGGCGCGGGGCATCACGCGAGGGTGCTGAGCGTGCTCACTCAGGTCTCTGTTCTTTCTCTTACAAAGCCACTAACGCCCCATCACCATCACCTCATCTAACCCTGACTACCTCCCAAAGTCCCACCTCTCACAGACCGCAGTCGGCTTTCCTACCCTCTTAATACTGTTACAATGGGGATTAAGTTCCAACATGACTTTCAGAGGAAACATTCACACCACAGCATACTAGAAATATGTAAGATATTGACATTGGGGGAAACTGAGTAAAGGGTACACAAATCTATACACTGTTTTTGCAACTTCCTGTGAATCTATAGTTATTTCAAAATTTAAAGATTTTTAAATCATATTGAAGCATTCACAGCTTAGATAGGGACTATGTCTTGTTTTAAAACGTGTAATTAATGAGAGATAATTTCACACTGTTCAACACAACCTAACCTAACCTAACTGCAGAAGTGTTTTTGAATTCTACTGTACAAAATATGTCTCCCCAAATAAGAAAGAACAATTAAGCCAGAAGTAATTAAGTATCTACTTTCACTTGACCCTTAGGAGGAAATAACCCCCAAGAGGGCTTGGCTTCTTTCTTCTCCCGTGCCCATCCTGGGGCAGGGCCTCGTGGAGAGCTGCCTTGCTCAGGCAGAAGGAATGAGGAAAGCTCTCCAAGAAGGCTGTGCCCAGTGGGAGCAGTGCAGGTGTCTGCTCATGCGTGAAGCTCAGTATGGATCCACAGCTCAAGCCAAGCCAGAGATACGGTGTTCAGGGCAGCCAGGACCAGGTCCAAGAGGGGCCACACCGTCACCTCCACCCCCAGCCATGTGCATCGGGAGAAAGGACACTGACGACAGAATCCCTCCCTGACTCGAACCAGCAGCAGGAATAGAAGGTAGGGTGGGCAGCAGAGGCCTTCACCCTTTCCTTCTTTTCCCCACTACTAAATAGAGTCCCTCTCTTTCTGAATGCCTAGGTACACAGTTCTTACTTGGGTCAAAATATGTGTGGCCCAGAGGAAATAAACGGGAGCTCTATTAATAGCTCTAGTTGTTCCAAAGCCATTACGACAGAGGCAGGGCTTGAAAACTCACATGCCTCCCAGGACTGCACGGGAAGAGGAGTGTGGGGGCCACGCAGGCCTGTGAACCAAGGGAACAAGACTGGTCTAAGGACCTTTTCAGCCGACTGCTCTCGGGGGACACAGAATTACCAAATGGCCCAACTTCTCAAGCCAAGCCAGATACCTAGGTTGTTATGTGAAATGTACCATTTTGAATGTAATAAAAATGTTTAAGACACCTCATGGACTAAACAAGTCAACAACACCTGGCCTGTTCCTACCAACTCATCTCCCGCACCACAGAATCCTCCCTGAGGAAGGAGGGTCAGGAGGTCAGCCTGTGGCCATGGAACATCAGTCTACCACTATAGACCTTGACACTTGTTCTCAAGTGTGGGGAGCTACAGAAGAGAGAAAAGGAAGCAGAGTGGGGACATTGCGGTCTGGATTGGCTCCATCATCGAGAATTCTAAGAAAGCGATGTGCCGGGACAAAATGCACTGGTGCGCACGCTTCCTACCTTCCATCCTCCCTCATCCCCCCAACCCAAGGGTGGAAGGAGGTGCCAGGATATCAGGCACAGACCCTGCCAGGGGAGGCCAGGGACAGCTGGGGGAGGGGAGGGCGGAGGCTGAGAAAATGGGGGGACGGGACAAGAGCAAAAAGCTTTAGGAAATGTCAGGGATTAAGATTATATCATCTCTGCCGTTCTTCAAGAAGCTCAAGTAAATATTGAATTACTTTTGACCATTATATTGTGTGTTTGCTTTCAATAAGACCTTGCCAAGCCTCGGCCTGTTGGGATTCGACTGTTTACTGTGCAGAAGGTTCTTTCAGTTTCACCTACAAACTGAAGACAAAGCTTTTCCCCCCCCATAGTCCTCAGGTCTCAGGATGCTTTCTGGAAGATTTCTTCTGGGACTTGCCCACAGTTCTGGGGACTGTCTTAAAAGTGACAGTGTTATTTGGGAGCATGGAGGTAGAGTAAGGAGAGGGAAGCTGGTCCCCTCCACGCCACGGTAGTCTGGGAAGCAAAGGAACCCCCCTTAGGCTAAGGGCAGAAGACTTATACAAGGCGAGATGTGTCACGGGGAAAAGCTAAATTCACCCGTGACATGGGTGCAGGACAGAGCTTGTCTGGCAAACTGGTGGGACCACCCAGCAGAAGCCCATTCTGAGGAGGGACTGACCGGTGAGCCTCTTGGGAGAGAATTTTCCCAAGGAAAGAGAACCAGGCAGGCAGGGTCAGGCCGGAACAAAGCCTTAGTTATCGGAGGACAATAGACTTCGAGTCCAGCCCCTGTGACCCTGATGCAGCCATGGACTCCGGCCAAAATCCTGGGGAGAAAAGACCTGGAGCTAAGGCGGAAAGGCGGGTGCTTATTGCAAATCCATAGGACCCTGGGGGCACCAGAAAGTGAGGGGTCTTCATCCCACTTCCCCCCAGAGCAGCCCTCAGCTGTGCTTCCAGAGGGGCTCCCACACCGGAGCGGGGGGCACAGGTCAGAGAAGCAGCAGGTGCCCAGAGGAGGGGGCCCAAGTCCAATTGGGACAGCTCCTGGGGACCCCAGAAACCCTGGGGGGGGGAAGCCTAAGGCCATCAAATAATGGGAAGAGGCCAAAACATACATGTTCTCCATGTAGAAATTACACAGTTTAACTTCGAGTCTTGGGGGCCCAAGAAAGCACAGCACACAGGAGCATCCAGACGCCCTTCCCAGTGATCATTTTTGGGGTGTCCTGTTTCACGTTGCTAAGATTGTAAGCTCTTTTATAATATTCAATGCTCCACTCCAGTGACCAGAAAAGCGCCTGGCATGTAGTAAAGTCAATACTTACTGTCTGAATACATTTCCCACGGCTTTACCATCATACAGCCTTACATCCATGGTTCTCAGGCTTTCTGTGGCAGCAGATGGCCTTCTTGAAGTAAAACCTTGTGAGGAAGCTCAGAACACAAAGCAAGTAAGCGTGGAGCTCCTCTGGTGGAAGAGGAGGTGGAGCAGGGGTCTAGGCCCAGACCAGCCCCTGCGTCTTGGCTGTGGAGAATGCTCCAGGCAGCTCCTGGGGCTACAGAGAAGGCGGTTTGAAACGCAAGTGTGGTCATTTGTAAAAAAGGGAAGCTGACACAGATGTCCCTGTGACCTTTCACTCAGGTGGCGTTTGGAAGAAACACAGTGATAAGAGAGGAGGCCCCCTGGGAAGCTTATCAATGCCAGCTCAGCATATGGAGGATGGAGAAGTTAAAGTCAGGGCACCCTGAGTTCATTATGCAGGGACGGAGCAACCAAATCCTGGAACAGCACGCTCCTCTAGCCAACATGACAGCACCCAGCCAGCGCTGACACTTCATAAATATTCATGGCCATTGGCTCAGCAGTTTCTGAATATTCCTAAGTTTGCACTCAATACCTCCCGGGACGAGAAGCCAGGTTGAACTGAGCTGCAGCCCTTGCCGTTTTATAAAATGTTGAGGTCAGTTCTATTGTTATTTTATCCTTCCCACAAAAGCTCAAATTTTGCATTTATATCGAGTTATTCCTGACTATGTCTAGTGGCAATGACACAACATCCACATCGGGACATATCCCAAGCAACCGAGGCAATCCTCCATCTCTGGTTCATATGAGCGTCGCTAACGTTGCCAAATCTGATTGCAAAGAGTAAGAAAATAACGCCAGTTCCTAAGGGAAAGCCACACCGCAGGGTCGTACAGCATAGACTCTGGAGCTGCAGGGACCTAGCACCAACCCGCAGCTCTGTCGTTTGCTTGTGAACATCGCTGATTCGACAACTTACTTGGTTTCTCTAAGTCTTCGTTCCACATCTCTAAAGTGTGGGTAGTGGTACCTGTATCAGTTTTCTATTGCAGCTATAACAAATTATCACAAACATAGCAGCTTAAAACAATCCAAACTTACTATCTTACAATCTGATATGGGTCTTACTGGGCTAACGTCAAGGTTTCAGCAGGGCTGTGTTCCCTCTAATGACTCTCAAGGAGAATCCATTCCCTGCCTCTTCCAGCTTCTCGGGGCCACCTGCAGTCCTTGGCTTGTGGCTTCTTCGTTCATCATCACAGGCAGCAATGGCAGTTGAGTCCTCTCACATCGTATCACTCTGACTTCTACCTGCTGCTTCCATGTATAAGGACCCCTGTGATCATATTGAGCCCTTCCAGAAAATCTAGGATAACCTCTCTATCTTAAGGTCAGCTGATTAGCAATCTTAATTCTATCTGCAACCTTAATTTCTCTTTGCCATATAAAGTAACACATTCATAAGTTCCAGGAAAGAGGATGTGGACAGCTTTGGGGGGCTATATTTCTACTGACCACAGTACCTAACTCCTAGTGCAAGACATGCACCGTCTTACATCATCCCATAGGACCTGCATGTCCCACCAAGGACTATTATCCAACTTTGCCCACCTAGCCTGCCAACCTTAGGACAAAGCAGACATCTGTCATGTTCAGCCAAACTCTCTTTTGTCTTTGTTTGCCTGGAATCAAAATGACAAACAGACCACATGCCTGCAGCCACTCTGCCACTTTTCCCTCTAAGCATGGGCAGCAGTGACACTTGGAAGCATCCCTGCTGCAATGGCAGGATGCAGATGCACTGGACCACACAGCTATGAATGTCCCCTCGGACTTGTGGAAGCCAAGTCCCAGGGCCCTTCCAGGAATAGACACTCCCCTTCTGTGCAGCTTGGAGTAATTCAGCCTTATTCTCAGGAGACAACTGCATATCCAGTCTCTTCCTTGACACAGAGGTGACACAGGAAGCTCCACGTGGATGTGAGCTGGTCAGGTTGTATGATGATGCCCAATTCTCATTCTCTCAGGGTCTGTCCTCACGATGGCCATTCCTACAGACCTCAGGAGCTCTTCCTCAAGCCATTCTTGCCCTGCAAAGCTTGAACAATTCCTAACTGACAGGACTCCCTAATTCCCAAGAGTCCTTTCTGCTTAATATATGCCCCACATGTCACGCTCAACAATCTGTGCAGTTCCCACGGAACCAAAGGTGCTGCTAGAAATGTCCAATAAAGATCTATGGAAGTGGATAAACTGCAGCACTCTCAATTATCATACACACAGCTCGAAGGACAAAAAAGGTCAAAAGCAGCCTATTCATTATCCCAGGAAGTGACTGAATTAGAAGCAGCTGTCACTAGTTATTCCAGCAGGCAGTGTGGGACAGTGCGGAAGGCGGGAGTTGGTGCAAGTCAGGCAACGCTGGGATGCACCAGTGCCCACCACTTTGGAATACGTGACCTTGAACTAATTAAGCTCTCTCAATCTCGGTTTCCACCTCTGTAAAGTGTTAAGAATAACCTACTTCGCAGTATTATGGCTCAAAACTAAAGAGAGACTACCTATCAAGGTTACCACATCTAGAACCAAATTCTGTTCTGATTCTGTTCTGTTCTCAAGTGATCCCAAAACAAAATAGATTCAACTGTAACCATTTTAACTGTTCCGTAAAACTGCCACGAGCACTGAACCAGCTCACACTGTTCCCCGCTCCCAGGGACATTCAGGGTTCGGTTCCTGTGAGCTTCAGTTCACAGCATGTCTGTCGACTAATCAACATACAGCTTTGTTTTTTGTGTTTTTGTTTAAAGATGACTTATTGAATATATATCTCTTAAAAACGATTAGTTATATGCAGTGTTTTCTTTATAACAAAACATTAGCTGAGAGGGGTTTTAACACTTCCTGACCCTGGGAGACATGGCTGTGAATTTCTTTGGCTTTCAGCCTCACAGCAATGATGTCCATGACTCCTTTTTTTATTGGTCATCATCTCCAAAATCCACTCATTTAGCTATTTTTTCATCTTTTTCCATAGCTTTCTCACACACTATAGATGTTACTTTAAGCACTTTCCAGAATGGCCTCACTTGCAGATTGGCACATTTTCTCTCCCCTTTTTCCAATGTATCATGTTGTTGATTCATTAACACTGAACTCACAGCCGACAGCACAGCACTGCAACTCCCGGCTGGACGAGGCTTCTCTGACACGTGTTTTCTCCATGAGGCACATCATGTAACCTGGTGCCCTTAGGAACAGTAGGCAGCTCTTCAGCACTACACTTGGGGGCCACTTTAAACAACAAAATCAACAAAAAGCACAAACATTCCAAAAACATGGCCCTGAGTAGACAGCAAAAAGGACACTTGTTTGCAGTATTGAGAGCTGTAACGAGAAGGTTGAACATGCACATTGGGAGACTCAAATTTTTTGCACTCTGCAGACATCCACGAATAACTACAAGAGTGCTACAAGTGTTGATTTTGGAGTTACAAATAAATTTTAGTGAGAAGATAAATTTGCAAACAGAGAGCCTGCAAACAATGAGGTTCAACTGTATTTGGTGCATTTTCAAGAATGGCTGGGAGGGTCGCACTGAGCTGAGACTGTCCACTGAGGTGTCTGCATTTAGCCTCTCCAATATGGTGGACCCCCGGCTAATTCTTAGTGCTTGTTTTTCCTGATTTTTCTCTCACAAATTTCAAGTGTATGTGTTTACCTTGAAGTAATGTCGGTAACTAAGTAAACTGTGTTACTATGTATTCATTACTCAAACATTTTAAGAACCAGAAGAATTCTGTGGTTTAGTAGAAAAAGCTTACCAAAAAACCCCCATGATTCCACATAAAATATACCTCTTCTCAAAACTTTTCTAATTGTGCTATGTTTTGAGCATGAAGAATATGATACAAAAAATATGACTGCATCATAAATGGGTCAAAATGTATTAAAGGTGACAGTCCTGGAACATTACATTACTATTCTGTATTGGTCCCTTAAGAAATTATCAGCAAGAACATATTTAGAAAATGAATCCATCGCCAAACCATTCCCTACTGGTTATACAAATCTTCATCCTACTCATTTAGAAATAGTCTTTCCCACTTACTCCATTAATAAAAGAACCAAATCATTTATCACCCACCTAGGACACTTTTTAGAGTAGAATGGGACACTCTCAATGATGTTAGGACAACAGGTCTAAGCCAGGACTGCCAAGACAAACCGGGACACTCTACCTATCCTACCTATTGTCACATTCATAATAAATATAAAGCACAGAATATTTATAATGCTGGCTTGTTTGTAATGAATTGTATCATAATTCCAATTATGATACAAAATTGCTTCCAGGGGCACAGGTTGAACTCTTTTCTCTAAAGGCTTACTGAACAGACTTAATTGGTTCACAAACCCCTGCAAACTATTGAAGAGATCTATCCACGAAAGCATCTCAATTCTGTAAAAACTAATGATGTGTTCACAACAATTAACGATTACCTTGGCCAAATGTGATGAAGTGTTTCAAAAGTTACTCTTGCCGCAGTTTCTGTGAATTTATTACACTTGATTATTTTCTTAATCTGGAATTCATTTGTGCTCTGTTTTTGTTATACATGTGTTTCTAGGAGAATAGCTTTAAGTTTTAATTTCTCCCTATTCAAGACATAACTGCTCTCCCGAAATGTGTCAAGGCAGTAACAGCAGTTCCTCCTCCTCTGTTCTTAGACTTTCATCTCTCCAAGCCAAGTCAATCAACCACCAAGAAAAATCCAGTCCAGCTTGCATTAAATACACTAAAGTAATGGTTTTAATTTATTTCACAGGTTTTGTCAATTCATTCTATGCACATAGACATTGCCAAAATGCTTTTGTTCCATTTGTAAAGTGGAAATGATACTATTATTATAGTATTATTAGTCATCCTTGCACAAAGTCTTCAGGGAACATGGTGAGTCCCTTAAAATTCTCTGTAGCACGGTTATATGTTTATGTGCGCATTTTTCCCCCTCTGGAAAAATGGTTCATAGCATTCATTAAATTCTTAAAAGGGTCACCTCAGGGCTCAGGAAAGGTTAAAGCAGACAGAGCTGAGTCCGGAGGCCACCTTTCCACAGGCCTTTATTCTACAAACAGATGAGTCAATCTAGTGGAAGCTTTCTCACCGGATTCCTACGCGAACAGAAGCTTGAGGTCACATACGCTTCATGTGGCCCGGACTCCAGAGTATGCAGCAGTTGGACCCCTCGGCTTGCCTCCATCCTTAGGCTTTTCAGATATGCCAAATATACATCCCTCATTTTCTCTTACTTTAAGCTTCTGCATATCTACTTGCATTCTCTACTCAAATGGTGAGATTTAAAGGGTTAAAACTTCTTTTGGATGACCTTTTACTATTTTACTCTCTCTCTAGTACCAGAAAAAAAGTTCTTCCTGTCCACATCCTCCTGATACACCACTGATAAACTAAAATCAACTTTACCTATTCTGTATTCTATTAAACATAAGACTCACCCTTCTAAATATCTGCTTGGATGGAGACTATTTGATAGAGAGAGAAAAAATTGGACATTTTACAAAAATGAAATCAAAACAAGATTTCCAAGAAATTATTCAAGATTCTATGAAATTCTAATCTCACTTTAAATTTTTCACAGCCTCAGGTATAATAAATCTTAGTGGGAGGGCTCAAGTTAAGTCATGAGATGTGGTGACAGGTGACAAGGACAAGGTGGCGACTGTGTTGCTCCCAGTTTGAACACCCTGTAAATCCCGGTGAGCGGTTGTCCCAGCTTATCAAACCCCACTCTGTGATTCTAAATCTGGCAATCCCCGGTCTTCATGCAATTCCTCCCATAGTTCATTCAAAAGCGCAGACCACACCATTTGCCTGAAGGAGGTCTCATGTCCCCTGTGCACTGAGATGGGGTTTCCGTCTTCTCAGGGTGACAGTCTGAGAAGCAGAGACTCAAGCCCTATCCTTTAACACTGACTCTTGTTCTACATTTTACCATCTTTTAAAGAAGGCACCCAAAATGACAAAAGACAGTTTGCAGTTCTAATGACTTTTTCCCCTGGCGTTTGACCATTGCAGATAACACTCTGTTTTCTTTACACAAAAAAAGTGTCCGTGCATAATACTCTGTGACTTTCACCTCTGTCTTTGAGTCACATGAATTAGGGATGAGAGGCTCCGCGAATGCTGCTCCTTTTAGGCTCTTTCAAATCTGCAGGGATTTATTTGCCCCCATTTTATGTCAGTAACTTTGCCTTTGCAAGCTTTACCTAGCCTTCCTTTAGAAAAAGAAAATTTTTTTCCAAAGGCTATAATCAGAGCAAGGCTTCAGAGCCGTGAGGCAGAGGAGACTAACTGGTGTTAAAACCTCCTGAAGCTTTCAGTCATGGCCAGCAACATCCATAGAAGTCAAGTCAGTCTGTGAGGGCCTGATTTCACTCAGAGAACACAGTTTGTGCAGTTTGCAAATTTCTAATTGTAAGATATGGAGAAATATCTGCTAGTGTCTAGAATGAAGCTATTCTTTTTATTTTCAGTTTAAATTGACCACCTTCTAACCCTGCTGAGAGCTGAGAGAAATCGATCTTCATTTGCCCTCCTTGTTTCTGGCGTAGAAGGTCACAGATCTCACCTTCGTGATATTGCAGAAACACTCTGGTTTCCCTGTGGTCTCTCCCTCTTAATGGCCATCCATGTGTCCTCCTATTAAGTGTAACCAATTTCTGTATCTTTTTGACTATAAAATGTTTCACAATCAATTGCCTAAATAAGCCTCACAATGTCCCATTTAAAATGGCATAAAAGGCCAGAGCAGAGCTCGCTTTCTTCCCGAATCTGATTACATAACATCCTCAACTATGTAATTTTCCACTTTGGCCTACCCACAGCAGCATTAATGCTACATCTCAGAAAATGCAAAAATAATATTTGCCAAACTCACTAAGGCAATTATTTCTGCTTTATAAATGACAATATTCCACGACAGCTTCATATCAAAGTCGATCTATGTTTAAAAATTGAGGCTGATATATCTGGGTCTGAGTAGCCAGATTCAGGCCCCTGGGACATGGCAGGGAAAGGAATTGATATTTACTGTTTCCCTCCTGTGTTCTTACATATTTGACTCCATGTAATTCTCACAACAACCATGGAAGTTGGTGTTATTATTTTCCTATTACAGATGGGAAAACTGAGGCTCAAAGAGGTTCTACACCTTGCCCAAGGTCATTCCAGCCAGTAGAGTCAAGATGTGAACTCATTTTTGGCTCCTTGCAAGGGGTGTCCCAGGTGAGAGATAAAAGGCAGTCCCTCAGGACTGCAGTAACCTAACTTCCTGCTAAGTAATCTAGCAGGTGGCCTAGAAATTGGAGAATTAAGTCAGGGAGAAAAAGAAACATCCATGAGATAAGTGGCAAAGGACTGTCTTCAGAAATGAGCCAACTCCAGTCCTCAAAGAACATCTGGTTGGGCCTTGCTGTTGCTGGTGGGACAGATAGGACAGCCTGAGGAGGTGTGTCCAGAAGGCACTGGGACTTCAAAACACAAAGAGAGAGAAAACAAAGCCATGTTCAGTCCAAACTGGGGTAAGGGACCTGACTCATTGCAAGCTGACCTGAATGGTGTCCTAGGGTGTGGTAAGGTCACAGTGGATCCCTGGGCAGAATGTGGCAGAAGATCTCTCCGGGAGGGTGCAGAGAAGAGGGATCAGGGGTCAGACCAGAGGCCAGGATTCAGGGGGAAAACAACAGTATTCAGAAAATCAGAGCATGAGCTCAGACACAGTCTAGACAAGCCCTGCAGGGACCCAGCCGCTGGCCTAAGAAAGACGGGGGTAGGGCAGTAAGGGCAAGTGGCTGGGGCACCGCCTGCATGATCAGCATCACCTCAGAACATTAGCAGGACAACCCTCAGGCACTGTGACTGGTCCCCTGCAGCTACACAGCTCTGAGGAGACAGGGACAGACCAGAATCCTCGAGACCCAGGTGGGAAGGCAGTGAGCCAGCCAAAAATGCACCAGTTGTCAACTGGATAAGAAATTAGAAAAGAAGTAGACACTTCCTATAACCGAAAACAAACTAGGAGTCCGAGAGTGAACTCGGACTTTTAGGCTTTTAGGAAAAGTTAGGCTTTTCCTTTGGAAAGGGGGGTGGGGGTATGCTGCTTTCAGAGCTGGCCCTGCTCTGTGTGGTCACAAAGCACAGCAGGCATTTCAAGCTTGGGTAGAATTTTGGTGCTTGAAATCGAGAGGAAGAAGTGGATTCCAGGTGTGGAAATAAGGTGAACAGAGGAGAAAGCTGGGAAGTACAAGGGGCATCTGGGTAGCACTGAGCACAGCAGCTTTTCAGGTATGAGCTGCACCTCTGGCAAAGAGGAGGGAGGTGCATAGGGACGGCAGGTGCATAGGGACGGCAGGTGAGTAGGGCTGGGGTGAGCTCTGAAAACACCCTCTTGCCCATCCCATACTCGCCGCAGGCTGGGCGTGACCATTTAGCTTGTACCGTTGTTAAGTAACAGAAACGCAAGCAAGGTGAGCCAAATGGGATCCTTTCACTGCCCTCCAACAGGAAGACAGCGGTTCCCAATTACCCACTGCATCTGTGGATCATCACGTCTGAGCTTCCCTTCAAGCAAAAGTGCAGACACTGCCCCTACAACACCTATGTGCCCCAGAACTTTGGAAAGGAGGAGATGCATTGTGGAGCTTCCTGACACCATTTCTGGACAGGATGCAAAAATTCAGCATGCCAACACCTATCATTGCCCTCAACACTATAGGCAAGCAAGCATGTTTCTGGGATGCCTAGAACAAAAGAGAACTTCCCTGAGTTGCTTTAAAGGAAAATTATTGCCTTCTCTCTCTGCTATCTGACACTGAAACATTATTTTCTCTATTTCACTACATTTTTCTCTTTTCTGGTGTTTATCTTTTTTTTTTCTTTTTTTGGACTAATGTTTTTAGTTTTAAGAGGTGCTTTGAAATTTGTACACACAAAAAAATAGAATTAAAGAGGACTTTTTCCTCTACATTTCTAATATTCAGCTGCTCCTGACCTTACTGTCCAAACACTTTGACCTTTAATCTCTAGACAGTTTCTTTTGCTTCACAATCATTTTCTCTCAAAATTCTGAGGACTCGACTCTGACTCCACATTGCCTGCAGGAATTTAATTCTGTGGATTCTGAAGCCAGGCTGAGTTGTGGTTCTTTGTGTCCTAGACAACGCTAAGTCTAGGTGTTGGGCTCTTTTAATTAATTTTGCTTTGTTTTAATGAACCTCTTCACCTGAAGGTCCAATTCTTTCTTCAGCCTCAGAAAGTTTCTATTTGCTCAGGGCTTCTTTTCCATTTGTTCTATTCTTCCTGACATGGACACAAGGTGTCTTTCAACTCTGGGTCTTTTTTTTCTCTCATCACTTCTTCATCTTTTTCACATCCTTGACTTTTACTTTTAGGTCCAAGAATTTCTCACATGTATCATCTACTTAAATGATTCAATTTTCTCATCCTTGATTTGGTTCCTGCTGCTTCTGGCAGGCATTTTCTATTCCAGCACTGCGCTTTTTTATCTCACATTCTCGGGGGACTTCACTGCTCTCTCTCTGCCCACCTGCTTTTCACAGGTGTGAAATCTTCTTGAATGTTTTAAAGAACACTTGGTAGAAAATTTGTAACATTGCCTCCTATTTCTCACAGAACTCTATTTCTTTGGAAGGCATTGTCTCTGGTTTCTTTCAAAGACCTTTGTCTCATTGGCTAGTGATTTTCTCTATAATATTGCATTATAAAGCTATTAATTTTGTGTCTTTATTAATTCTCACAAATGGTAGTCTCTGATTGTTTATCAGGAATTAAGATGGATCCTAACACGAATTATTTGGATCCCTTCCAGAGTCTTTTAGACTCAATACAATTTAAAGACATGTACAGAGATTTCGTGAGCCAGATCAGATACACAGCCTCCTGTCGAGACAAAGGAGGAAGCCTAAGCCAGAGCTTAGCCACGTGAAGCATTGCTCAATACCAGAGGGCCTCTTCCCACATTTCTTCTCACATCGGCAATTAATATCCAATTTTGGATATCTAAGATGTCCAAAAAATATCTTGATTTACACAAAAATATCTTGACTTATGAAAACCAGTTAAAGAATACTACAATACTAGGCTATTATACTGGAAAAGGAGAATAGTGTACACGTTATTTTATAACTCGCTTTGTTCACTTAAGGTCACATATAATGTATCTTATGCAAGTTCCTATTACAGAACATGTAGATCTTCATTCTTTGTCACTGATGTACAGCATTCCATGAGATGATACCAAATTTATTAACCAGCCCCAGACTGATGGCACTTAGGTTGCATCAGGGCTGGTTGGTTAGTTGGCTGGCTGGTTTTATTTTGTTTTGCTTGCAGTATGGTTTAATGCATCCCTTATTATCTCAGCATTCCCTTAAATCTTTTTGAAACACAAACAGAGGCTTTTGCAAAAATGTCTCCAATGTACTCATTTATGTAAATAAAATTTTTGGAATAATACTGTTAACTGTGGTTACCTCTGAGATGTGAGGCCAGGAGGGGTCCTGTGGCAGGAATGAGCTAATATATTTCACTCTCAGTCCTTTGCTACCATCAGTTTTAATAACTAAACATAATGCTCTTCTAATTTTAATCAAAACACGTAAATAGACAATGCTGCAATAACATTTTCACAAAACAGTCTTTTTCTTCTTTAAGGCTATGTCTCAGGCAACATATCTATAAGTCAGAGTACTAAGTTAAACGGCACGATCTCAAAACTCTCAAAACTGTTGTGCACACTCCCATGGTCTGGAGGGTTCTCTGAGGTTTAACATTCTGCATCTGGTTCCTACCAGCAAAAAGTAGAGACAGCCATATTCCGCTGAGTTTTGTCTAATAGTGGCAGTTTCACTTATGCAGCTAGTGTGAAGGATGTAGTCATAAAATCCATTAGCAACGGCTCAACTGGTGGAAATGCTAGAATGAGCCCTATATGATTCAACTGCATCCTTGTCTACTTGTAGTCCTAGATCAAAAACCTGGATATGAGTGCTAGTATCTTCTTATGAATGCTCAGAAAGGTGTATTCAAGGGTGGCAGATGGTTACATAAATGAAGAGTCCAATTGAGGCTTTGTTCAAACAGGGCCCTCTCCCGTTTCTTAGTGACTCTCTTCATTTCACCCTTTTCTGTCCCTGGCTTTGTCCTCCAGCAAACTTCTTTCAGGGTCACAAGACAGCTTCCACAGTCAACAGGGCCACAACTTCTTTGCTCACAACCAGATGAAGAAAAATAAACGGCTGAGCTTTGCACTGACCGAGTCACTCCTGTGGCCAGGTGACTGACATATGCTGATGGTTTTGCCCAGCACTTGCCAGAACCAAGAGCGCTGGCGGGAGGAAGAACAGGATAACTGTGATTGGCTGACATCAATCAGGACCTGCCCCTAAATACCCTGAAGAGCCAATCCCAACCAAGCCTTGGCTGTCTGCTGCACAGTCAGAGAAGTCGCCAAGCATGGCAGGGAGAAGCCTACTCCACTCACCACATCAGTATTTTCCATAGGTGGAAAGGAGAAAAAGAATAACATGTACCAGGCACTAAGCAAAGGGCTTTTATTATTTAATGTAATCCAGTATTTTAGGGTAAACTTTAGCTCAGAGAGTGTGAGTCATTTGCCTGAAGTCACACAGCTAATATGCATCAAAGCTTATCTCACTGATTTCATATGCTACTTGGCACAGCTTGTTAATGACCCTGAAGTCCATCCAAGCTCAGCATCAGAAATGCATTTTAGATGCTATTCCCTTGATTTTGTTGTTATTGTTTAAAAGTCATGTGGAGTATTTGGAATATATGGTTTGGACTAAAGTTGGAAGGAAAACTAGAGATTTGTTTTGTTTTTTCCAGTTAAGCATCTTCTAGCAGTTGAAGTAGTTGGCTTGTGTTATTAGATTCTAGCCTAGAAAAAGATCACAGGAATGAATCATAGCTGATGTAATGCATTCGCGTCTTGGAAGAGCCATTATGTGGTACCCAGGTGCACTGAATTTTACGATATGAAATCAGATCTCTGCACTTGTCCCAGGTGAGCAATTATGACGTCATGGACAGCGCTTGGATGCAGTTCAAAGAGCTAAGAACAAGTAATGAAAACGCAGGAAAAGCAAACCTTGGGGTTCCAGAGAAGTCACCCAGTCTTTTCCTGGCCCTGCAGAGATGCTGATATCAACTCTCTGGGAAACCTGGTGGGGAAAACCTACAAGTCCAAGTGTTCACTTCTCCCCTGAAAGGACAGGGGTTGTCAAAAGCTGTATAGCCTCTGGGATGGCAAGTCTTTCAGAAATTCTGCTCCCAGGGGACTTCATGGAAGGAGAAATTCCACATTCTCTTCAAAGTTTGGGCTTTCTGCTTTGTTACCAGCATTTGGGATTGGACCCAAAGTCCCTGGTGACAATTCTGGCTGGCCGGGGTGGGGGGTGGGGGGGGGAGGAGTGAGTGTGTGGGTGGGCAGGTGGGTGAGGTGGGAACCAGAGCAAATGGATGGACATATGCATACCAATGGGGATGGTTGTAACTGCCCAGTGCAGGCAGCGTTCCATGAAGCAATATCAGAAAAACAGCCAGAGATGGAAGCTTTATGAAACCTCAATTATTTATGCTCAGGAGGTACTAAAGTTAGAACCTGCTGTCTACAAAAAAGGAGAGTTTTTTCATAGTCTGCACATCTAAATAACAAATAAGTAAAGACAAAACAGAAAAAAAAGATTTGAAGTCCTTAAATTTCCTTAAGATCCATTTTTCTTCGAAGAAGACCACATGGAAATTCTGTTGAAATAATTCACTATGCTGAGCTTTACCTGAAATGTCTAAATACCCTCAAACCATCTCAATGGTTTTTGCCTTTACTCAAAATAAGTGGTTACTTCTTAATAATGCAAAGCCTAGTATGTGAAAAGTGTGATTTAGACCAACAAAAGGGGAGGTAACACCATTCTAACAGTCTGTTCCTCAGAAGCAATTAAAAAATGACACACTGAAGTTTAATAGACTGAGGAAACATCATGCCCTGAACTTAGCATGACATTGTTTAAAACCCAGCAATGCAACAAGTGCCCTGTGGGTGAAGGGAGGTGGGGGAGACAGACTGCCAAAATATTATTGCTTTAAAAAATTTCCTTCCCTTCCATGGGGAACTTCCAGGGGAAGTTGCCCCTGGTTCATTCAGGGGCTGCCACATTTTTACCATGTGACCCTCAGCCCATAAGCTGATTGGACCAGAGAAGGACACTCTCCCATAGACTGATCAGAACACCTTGCTACAGCTCCCTGCAGGGGTGCTACGCAATTTGTGCAGCCCAATGCTAAATGAAAATGTGGGTCCTCTGGTTCAAAAAGCAGAAAAATGTCTCTAAATGTAATAACATATAAAGCTTTCCACTTGTTTCACAGTCTTTCTCGGTTTTTCACGGTGTTTTTTAGTTGCTATTTAAGGTTATTTTATGTAAAGAAAGAATAAAATTTTAAATCATTAGCATGAGTTTCACCATTCCTCTTTATATTGTGCAATTTCAGTTTTAAATGCAAATATAAGTGCATTTAACCCCTATGCAGAATCTCCAAAATTACATGATTTGTACTGCATTCCTCGTACATGCATATATATTTCATTCTTACCAGAAACACTGCAAAACATAACTCAACTGTTTTTATTTCACTTCTTGGTGTGCACATTTTCTGCTAACAAGCTCTATTTTTGGCTTGCTGATGAGTAAGGAAAGATTGCAAGGAAAAGGAAAAGGAAAGGTTGGCTCTTTTGCCCTTTTCTTCTAAGTCCTCATTTTCAGCATGGGGGTTAGCAGAGACAGGGAAGCTACCTGAGTAAGAAAGGACATGGCAGGGTTCCTTGGTCGCTCATGTTTACCATGGTGCCATTGACTTCTTCCTGCATTTGAAGCAGGTCCTGGATCTAATGGAAAGTGTGGCCTCTTGGGGCCACCTGCGTCTCCCTCTGGACTACTCAGTCATAGATGTAACCTGCTTGTCAAATAAATGACTATGGGGATGGTAACGAAAATCATCAGGCCAATATAATTTCATTTTTCTACTTTTTTTTTTTTT
>VBSM01003186.1:3205207-3255215 GCA_008086735.1 Cheirogaleus medius
AAAAAAAAAAAAAAAAAAAAAAAAATTTAAGTGGTTTAAAAATGAAATAGAGGCAAAATTCACCCTTCTTCCCGTTACCTTCTCCCCAAATAGATAACCATTGTTATCAATCCCTTAGGTTCTTTTCCTGAGATTTATTAAATATACATCTATAGTCCATTAAATTGTGGCCCCCAAAATATAAGTCTATGTCCTCACCTCCAGGACCTGTGAATGTGACCTTATTAGGAAAAAAGGTCTTTGCAGATACAATTAATAATCTCAAGATTCCCTAAAGAATCCTAAATCCAATGGCAGGTGTCATTTTGAGAGAAGTGAAAGGCAGAGGGAAGCCAGAGACACAAAGAGGATGGCTCTGTGCAGACACAGGCAGAGATGGAAGTTATGCTGCCATAAGCCAGGGACTCCCTGGAGCTGCCAGAGGCCGTCAGTGGCTTGGAAGGATTCTCCCCCGGAGCCTCCAGAAGGAACAGGCCCTGCTGATACCAGATTTCAGACTTCTGACCTACAGAACTGTGAAAGAATAAAATTCTATTGTTTTTAAACCACCAAGTTTTCAGTAATTTGTTACAATAGCTCTAGGAAACTAATACAACATTTAAGCAATACAAGAATATATTCTATTATTGTGATTTTATTCTTAAAAGTCACACATTTTAGTGAAGTTCTATCTTTAAAGAAACGTAGACAATCTTCAAGAACGGATGGAACTCACTGAAGCAGTGAACTTAATGATGGTCATGCCCATTCTAATAGCACCTCCCCAGAAAGGAGGCCAAAGGCTGAACCACATCTCTTCCAGGTACTGGGGCTGAAAAGTTTTGCACCTGTCACAAGTTCAAGGGCCGCCTCAGAGAAGGAAATAGCTATGCCTGCTGTCCATAGGAGATTTGTGAGAAGGTATCCTTACTGCCAGAGGTATGGCCACATTCATTGACTTTTGTTTACCATTTAACGGTTGTTCTTGGATTTTGATGTGTTACCTACTCTGCTGTCACTAAAGTCAAAACTGTGAATAGTTTTAAACCATAGAAAATTTGGAAGATAAATATCTTCTACTCTTTGATAATGCCAGGGCTTAATTATACATTTCTTAATCTGCAGCTTCAGGGAATTTCAAAACACATAATTTAGCCGCCTTCTACCATATGAAATATTCTATTGGAACAAACAAGATTGGGGTTATTATATTCAGTTCATCTTACTGAAGGCAGAAGCAGTAATTCATACTTTCAGAGAGAGGGAGGGAGAATTTGCCTAAAGTGGCCAATTTTAATTTTTGCATTTTCTAATTTTTACCACTGGGGTTAAGCTCTAGTTAATGCTGCAAATAAATGTGTGTGGCCTGGAGCCAAAGGCAGAAAACTGTGAGTCTCAGGAATAGTACCAGGCATTAACCCTTTTGTGGCAGGATAGTGAGGACAGAGAGGGAGGGGTACCCAAGAGGGTAGGCAGCAGAGCTGGGAGGAGCCCTGGGTCGTGGGAAGGGGGCCACTTGGGAAGGCAGTTATTTCTGAACTGGTACAGAAATACTTCAACATTTTAATAACCAGTACTATGTTCTGGTGCATATCGGATGGATACAGCTCTAGTGATATCAGTATAAACAACACATCTTGCCAAATACTTCCACACTCATCATCCTGTCTGACTCGTCATACACCAATGGTCTGAGTTCACTGCTAACCCCATGACACTGAAGGCTCCAGGACACAAAACAACTCCACCCAGATGACCCCAATAATAAATTGTACATGCAGGCCCTGAGCCCATATTTTGAGATTTCAAATTCAGCCTTCTTTTCATTAAATAACAGCTACTTTTTAAATGAGATTAAATCTTCCCAGCCTGGGCATACAACCAGGCCGGTTCCATTTCGCATGAGAGAACCAAAGAAAGCCATAGCAAAGCCAGAGAAGAAACAGGGGGAAGTCGGAGTCAAGGAGGCTGTGGAAGTTGTCATGAGGACAAGTTTTAAAACTGAGAACTCTTGAGGTTGTGATAGCCCTAAAATCATGACTGGGTGGGGCTCTGAGATGAATATGGACCTCCTCTCAAGTGACCTGCCTGATAGAGGTCAACATCGGAGAAAAGAAAACACTTCTACTTTACCCAGTAAGCAGCAGAATGTGATGACTCAAAATAACAAACAAAAAGTTTCAAAGGGGGTTTATATTAATATATGGATGACATCCATAATAGATTATTTTGCAGGAGAATGGGATTGGGAAAGGCACATCCTTGCATTGGAAACTGACATCAAAGAGTTTACCTCTTTCAGGGGGAGCCACAAAGCCGGCCTTGGGTTCTCCGCTGCTGTGCGCTGATGGGGGCCTCTCCAAGGTCCAGGTCCACAGATAAACAGTGGCCTGGTGCTCTTGTTTGAGGAACGCCCAGGCCATGGCTGGGTTTCTATCTCTTTCTGTACACTCTCAGGCAGAGGAAATGAAGTGTCTCTCTTTCTACAACTCCAGTGGGCCTAGCAGTTGCCAAGACTGAAGCATGGTGTGTGCTGTGTATGCACTTCTGCCTGCTGCATTTGCATATTCTATTCCTGTTTTAAGGCTGAATAATGGATTCAGGTCTGAGCAATAGAAACTCTACATCAATTATTAGCTAGGCTAGGTGCTTTTTTGTGCTCAGGTGAACCCTGCCCCACTTTTAGCTGAGACTGCTGCTGCTCTGTGAGAACCGGCCCCAGGCACGGGCCTCTGTGGGCTAAGTTCCAGGGTTAGGTGAGGGGAAGGTGGTCCAAACCACAGGATGGTTTTCCTGGTGGCCAAGGAGTGCATTGTCTATGGGATGTTAAACAGCATAGGGGGCTGGCATGGCCCCAGCTAAACCTGAGTGTGAGTCTAAGGGCCACTGCGGGCTGGAAAATGTCACTAGACATCAGGGTTTAAGTGATTTCCGTGCAGCACACAGCAAGCTGAGAAATGGAATCATGATAGTGAGTTAGGAACTCATTGATTTTTTAACTAACTCCACACAAGTATTGAGGACCTATCTCATGTTACCTGCCGTGCTGAGGACTGGAGAGGTGAAGTAAAGAGTCTCTACCTGAGGAATCGTGTAAATTGACTACATGCTATTAGCACAAGTAAGAATGTTAAACAAGTTGTCAGGCCCACAATTAACATGAAAAAGTCCATGGTGGAAATGACATGAAATCCAGGATTTGCTTCAGAATATTTGGGCAGGGAGAAAGGAATTAGATAGAGTAGAGAGGAAGTCAGGCCAGTCGTGAGTTAATAATTATTGAAGTTTGGTTTTGGGTATATAAGGGATCCTTATGCAATTTTCGCAAGTTGTGTATACTTTTGAAACTTTCTACTATAAAAAGTTTTTTTTAAAAAAACAGTATCCCATTCACAAAACAAAAAATCATAAAACACATTAAATTAAATCTGCCAAGAAATGTGCTGTGCATGTATAAAGACATCTGTAACACCTAACTGAAAATGAAGAACTAAATAGAGAAACATAGATATTCCAGGATAGCAATTTTTGTTATAAAGATGGCAATTTTTACCCTAATTAATCTATAAATTCAAAGTAACCCCAATCACAACTCCAGCAGGAACTTACTGTAACTTAGTTAGATGATTTTCAAGTTCATATGGAAAAGAAAATATGCAAGAATAGAAATGAAGTTTTAAAAACAAAAAGAATGAAAAGGAAGTTACCCTACCAAGTATCAAAACACAGTATAAAGCTGTAATTAAAATAGTGAGATACTGGCACATGAAAGGACATGTATTAATAGAACAAAAGAGAAATTTCAGAGGTTGACACATGTATATATGAAAGTTTGGCTTAACACAGAGATAGAATTTCAAATCCTTCTCTCCCTGATGGGACAAGTTCAGTTTTTAATTTGGAAAAAATATATATATGCATATTTATTTATATATCAATATACTTATTTATCAATATATCTATGTTTATATATCCTATTTCTACATTTATATAGTTATGCAAAATTACATTTATCTTAATATGTTTTACATTTTTATACATTTAAAAAACATTTAATTAATATTTATTTATATATTCCGTGTAGATAAATTCTACAAGATTAAATAAAGATGAACAAAACATTTCCACCTTCATGGAGCTCACAGTCTACATACATAAATTTAGATTTATATATTATATATATGCACATGTGTATGTAAATATATGCACTTATATATGTATATATACATTTTGTGCGTATATGTGCTACTGTTTAAATGTATGTGTCCCTCCAGAATTCATGCTGGAACTTAAACCTCAAGGGGATGGGACTAAGAGGGGAGCTGCTGGAAGGTGATTAGGCTCTGCCCTCATGGGCAAGATTAGGGCCTTACAAAAGGGCTTGAGAAGCAAGATCGTCTCTTCATCCCTTTTTGCCCTTTCTCCTTCCACCACGTGAGGACACAACCACAGGTCACCATCTTGGAAGCCAGAGCAGCTCTTACTGGACACCAAATGTGCCAGCGCCTTAATCTTGGACTTTCCAGCCTCCATAACCGTGAGAAACAAATTTCTATTATTTATATATTGCACTGCCTCATTGTTATAGCAGCCTGACCAGACTGAGACAAGGTATATGTGCATTTGTATGTGTATATGGGAATGCGAAGAGCTCCGTGGAGCTGTAAGGCGGTGAGTGGGGGAGGCTGGGGAAGGTTTCACAGTGCAGAGCCTCTGACTGTGGCTGCCCCAGCAGGAGGAAGACGGAGCAGTCCTGCCAGTGAGGGGAAAAGCCTGAGGCTCCCCGTGTCTGAGAAGTGGTAACAGCACCCTGTGGCAGCAGAAAGGAGTCCGTAGCTGGGAGAGGCTGGTAGTGAAGGTGAAAAGAAATGACAGAGCCAAATCATGAACATCAGGAGTGTAAAACCCATCCTAGGCTTAAGGGGAAACTAGAGATGGTTGTTGAAAGTGTGACAGAGGGGACATGGCCAGGTAGGTGCCAGAAGGACCCCCCTGGGGGACAGCTTGGAGACGTGGGCACCAGAAATGAGCAGACCCATCTGGAAGCCAACACAGTGGCCCAAAAGCCCTGGTGAGACGCCCAGCCTGAGCCCAGAAGTGGGAGAAGACCAAGACAATTTGGACAGGGGTTCACAGCCCTGGGCACCCATTATAATCACCTGGGAGCCTCTTAAAATGCTAGTGCTGGGATGTAGGTGTCCCAGATTGATTAAGTAGTGGTGCAAGGACAGAGCAGCCAGTCAAGAACCACAGAGGCTTTCAGCCAAGATGCCAGAGGGGGCTCTGAACCAAACTAAGGAAGCAGGAGAAGGCCTAATTTTAAAAGGTCTGCTTGGGTAAGTTTGTAATACCTGCAGAACATCCTTGTGGTGAGGACACCACCACTGTCACCACCAGGAGCTCTGTCAAGGTGAGATGCACCTGTCTCAGTGGGCTTGGGCTGCCATAGCAAAATGCCACAGACTGGGCCCCTTAACACTCACTGTCTGGCAGTGCTGGGGACTGAAGTCTGAAATCAAGGTGTAGGCAGGGTTGGCTTTGTCCAAGGCTTCTTTCCTGTGCTTGCAGGCAGTCACTTTCTTGCTGTGTCCTCACATGGTCTTTCCTCTGTGTGGGAACACAGTTCAGCCTGTAGAAGCATCTTCATGGTAGTAGACAAATTAACCTGAAAACAGCTTCACCCCTCATCCCTGGACATCAAGGCCTGGCCTGGGAGGGCTGAGGATCCAGCTGCCAACAGGTCCCATCTGGTCCTGAGGCAGGTGACATTCCAATGGGGGGGCAGAGTGTCTTGCAGCATGTATAACGTCAACCTCTCTGCTGTCCACCTCCACCAGACCGAGAATGGACAGGAGGACAATCTCTGATGACGCAAGTCTCACCAGGGGAATAAAAATCATGCTTTTGTTTCCTTAAAGACAAACCACAACAATCGCATCTCACTTTTACTGAGCGCTTCCTGTGTATTCCTGGTGTATTACCTCATTCCATCCTCACACCAGCCAATGTGCAAGAGGTCTCCCATCATCATCTTTGCTTCTGAAGATGAGAAACAGTTTTGGTGCATCCTACAGAGGGTCACTTGGCTGGGCAATGGTCGTGCCGGGCTCGCACCCCGTCCCATCCATCTGTCACAGAGTCTATGACTCTCACCCCACACCACATTGCTTCTCTTCGAGGTGATTCTACTACTGTTTTATTTAGAAACATTTCTAATTCCTCTTGAATGAAAGTTATTAGGAAAAGGTCATATCAAGAAAGTGTTCTTATGTCACAGTTTTCAATTATTTCTTAACCCTGTGACTCTGGAAGCCAGGGTTTTGGACTTGGCTGTTGGGAACAGCCCCGTGTGGACATCGTGTGGGTGTCTTTCGGTGAGAACACATGCAGGCTCCACACGCAGCCCCAACAGCGATATGGAACAGGAGAGGAGGGCGGGTGGGGCCAGAGCTGGCCCAGAATAGAGATGGCAGTGACAGGCAAAGTTATTTGCTAAGAAAACGTTACATTAAATATAATTATTTCCTGCATATCCTGTGTCATCTCCAGTGTGCAATCAGATGGAAATCACCAGGTATCTTTGGAAATCATCTCGAGTTGGAAATCTATGGGTACTGCAGAAAACTGAGTGAATCCACTGGGGATGGGGGGAGGAATTACCTTACATTTCATATATTTTCCAACCAGGACAAGTAACTCAAAATAGATTTTCTTTCAGTGGCTGCCACAGAAGCCATAAAAGATTTTGGCACCATCGTAACAGAAATATGTTTTGAAAGATAAAAATATGAGTCAGAAAGAATTATCTTTATTGCTTAACAGACATGTCAACCTAAAATAATGACAGACAGAGTGGCCCTCCAAAGAAATGAGTTTATTTGTGAATAAACAGAAAGATTATAATCCGGGATACATGTGCTATGACAGATCATAGGCATATCTGGGGAGGTTGAGGCAAAGGGAAACTTTTAAAAGGAACAAAAAGTGTGGGCAGATTGTTTTGAAACACAGTTTCATGGGTGACAGGGGCTTGCTGCAGGCCACAACATGTCCATGGCCATTGCTAGGAGAGGGTCTTCACAGGAGTGGCTTTGACTGCAAGTGCATGGTTCAGTCAGGCTATTCGCAAGGTTGCCTTAGCACTGGCTGTTACTGAAAAGATGTCCCCATAAAAGTGGCCTTAACTATATAGCTGTGGTTTGGCAGAGTCTCCCATGATAGTTTTTGTTATCAGGCAAATATGTGAGAAGACTCTTTCTTCATGGCCTCCCAGCTCTATTTTATTAGGATTTGACATAAGCGCCTCCATTCTGATTCTGACAACTTTCACAGATCTACACCCAGCCCACCCGCAACTAAGATCATATATGGGAGTTTGTGGACTGTTGTCCCCTGAGGACTTTCCCTGGTCACTCTGCATGGGTGTGGCCAACCCCCAGTGTGGCTTCTAGAGGGCATCTGTGCATGGCTGAGAGAAGGGTTAAAAGAAGGCAGGTGTGGCTGCTCCTCAGTCTAGGCAGGGGGTGCAGGGATGGAGTGAGACGTGCCCTCCAGGTTCATCATAAATCACTCTGGGCCTGTCTCCAGCTGGAGAACACCCCGCTTTCCAAATGGTGTGAGTGACTAAGACACATAATGGGTGCTGTAAATATGTATAAACATCAGTTATCTTGAATTTCAAATATTCTAGAGAACAAAAATGGATTCATTTTCCTCATTAGTCATTCAGATGCATTCTAGTCCTTTGTTTGGTAATTAATTTCTTACTCACTCTGCCCTGGCTCCCTCTGCCTCCTGGGTGTTTCTTACTTCTCCTTCTGAAAGGACCTGTAAGAGCCTGGAATGGCGGGGCCTCAGGGAGCAGAGACCTTAGAGATAGAAAGAGGGGCTGGGCGGGCACAGTGGCTCACGCCTGTGATCCTAGCACTCTGAGAGGCCGAGGCAGGAGGATCGCTTGAGCTCAGGAGTTGGAGGTTGTAGTGAGCTACAATGAGACCACTGCACTCTAACTTGGGTGACAAAGTGAGACTCTGTCTCAACAAAAAAATCAAGAAAACTAGAAAGAAGGCCTGGAACGGCTGTAAACTCCCTGAGGTCCCACGGCCCAGGAATGCCAGAAATTCTGCCTTTCTTCCACACTCCCACTCTCTCCTTCCTCTCCCTTCTCTCAAAAACATAGGGCCCTGTTACTGCCTTCCTACATCTAAGTTAACAAATGTTCCTTCAGTCTCAAGTACAAACCAACATCTTCTTGCTAAGTGATGTTCCACCAGGAGTGCTGGGTCTCCAGCTGGCAAAAGAGGCCCTCATAACCCAGGGGTCACACAGCCTCTGTCCTCTACCACATTCATCCTTGCACCACATCTGGAGCATCATCACTCATACCTGACGCTGGAGATCGTGAGATGAAGAATGACTAAGGAGGACTAAATGTCTGGAGTTTCCCTAGTTGAAATCACTCAGGCGGGACCCACAACAGTGGTCAGGAGGAGACGGCACCCCATGAAGAGAAGAGCTAACCATCACACCAGGTGAACCAGCGGATGGACTAGGAATTCTAGACACTGCCAACAGAGACTTGCTATAAATAATCTGTGCATTTGACGTCCTCTTTTTAGTCACTCCAGATAGTAACAACTGGTGTCCAAGTCTGACCATTTACAATGTGCTAATGAGAACCTCATTAGAATTATTTATTAATTAATAACAACATGATATAATAACATTATAATATTATTAATTGTCCCCATTGACAAGTGATAAAAAGAGATGAGAAGGTTTGGAAACTTTCTGGAAAGAAGTCACTTAGGTATGTGACATTGTGATATAATAAAAAATATATATTTGGTCTTTGTTCTCAGTTCCTGCCATGACGCTCCCAAAGCCCTTGGAATTTCCTGAGTGATGGAGTGAAAGGAGTACCTTTTATGATTCATAATAAGCCCTTTCAACCCTATCTGGGCTCATACTACTGAGGTGATACCTGATGCCCCTCTAGATGGCTTCAAGATGGGGTCTGATGACCAGAGGAACCAGCCATGTGATTAGAGGGTAAGAGCCTCCAGCCCATTCCCCAGACTCCAGAGAAACTGAGTCACCACCAGTGGCCAATGACTTAATCTTGATATGTGCACAGTGGAGCCTCCATAAGAACCTAGAGTAAGGGGTTTGGAGAGTCTGGGTCGGTGGATACTTGCAGGTGCTGGAAGGGTGGCACTTAGAGAGAGCAGAAAGCTCTGTGCCCCTTCCCCAAACCTCGCCTGCCACACGCGTCTCTTCTATTTTGTGGCTCCTGAGTTGTATTATGATAAACCAGTGAGAGTAAGTAAAGCACTTCCCTGGGTCTCCGTTCTTGCACATTATGGAACCTAAGCTGCTGATGGTTAAATAGTTTGCTGGCTGATGCGTCAGAAGTCCCAGTAGCTGGAGACTTGCGACTGACAGACATCTGAAGTGGGTATTATTAGCAGGGGCCGTCCTCAGAAACACAGCATCACCCACCTTCTCGTTAGTCATTTCCTCAAAGAACCTCTCACTGCTCAGCTAGGGCTATTGGAGCACGCTTCCCAGGACCCCTCTTGCCACATTTCTCAGCCCTGCACCCTGGGCCTCGGAAGCCCAGCCACATTGCCAAGCCAGCTCCACCCTCCCAACGGAAGTCCCTCAGCCCCGTGGGCAGGCTCGATCCCAGACACAGACCCTAGCATGCCTGAGCAGGTTCTCCTTAGAAAGCAAAGCAGAACAGAACTCATAAGCACGCATAATCTTCACAGCCTGAATGAAAAGATCTGTTGAAAAATAATGTTATAATCAGCAGATGAGGTGATGCATTGTATTCTCTCTTTTTCCTCAAAATTTCGTAAATACTTCGTTCCTTGCTTTAACAAAGGAGAAAACTATGTTTACCTTGCCCAACATTCTAAAGTACATCTGGGAAATATATTGTTAAGAATAGCTAATAAAATTTTGAAAAATAAAGATAAGGAGGCAAAACATGCCCTAAAGATTATTATAAAGCCAGACAAAACAATGACGACCAAAAAAAAGGAACCCAACAATCAGAACAATACATAATGGCCCAGAAGCAATCAAACAAAATAGAAAGTACACAAATACATGTGAGAAATAATAAATGTAAATTATAAACTAGTGAGAAAACGAAAGATTTTCCAGCAAAGCATATTTGTACAATTGGCTGAGTTTGGGACACAGAATAATGTCTTAACTTTTCATCTTAAACAAAAATGGATTCCAGATGGATTAAGGATTTTAATATAGAAAACAAAGCCATAAAAATAACAAAAAAAATACGAGCAAAAGGTTTATATTACATCAAGGTCGAACAGGGACCAAAGACATGACACCAAAGGCAAGTATGTCAACAGGATGGTTTTGGCTGCCAGACATTTACAAGGCCAGGAGCTCAGAGTACAAAGGGCCCATATATCACTTGCATCAATATCTAAAAGTTATAAATCAACCTAACAGATTGTTAAATTAAAAATGTTTTATCCTTCTATATACTGTCATAAAAACAAAAACAAAAGATTTATATAAAGCTATGATTTTTAAGACTGGAAGTTGGCAAAATATCAAAGACTGAATTTAATAATCATTGTGTTGTGTCTGAGTGTTCTATTGCTGAACCAGCAATATTTGGGAAAATCTTAAAACAATATACATGGTTAATAAAATCTTGCATTTCGTCCACAAAAATTGTTTTCTTGCCCTCACTTTGGCAAAAATCACTACATATTTACATTTTTTTACCTAATTTGTATTCCTTTGACACAAATGATCTAAAGAATTAAAAATAAAATTTAATTGCATTCCAAGTGTACAAAATTTGAATTATTTTCTTTAAAAATATAAATTGAATGAAAATTAAAATCTAAAATTTTTAAATGGGTTTTAAAAAAATTTTTTCTTCTAAAATATGCAAGATTATCTACTAAAATTAAGAGAGAGTTTTAATTAATGGCTATCAGAATTATAAATCAAAATTATTTATGCAGAGCAGAAAATTTAAATTTATTAATTAAATATTACTAAATATTTTAATAAAACATGACACTGTTTGCAAACTTAGCATTCACCATCCTTATTGCCAGTATAAAAAAAGGAATCACACTTCACACCTGTTATGTTTAGGGGAGTGTGTGTATAAAATACTCTATAGAGAGAAATATTAATCTTTATAGAAAGAGTAGTGTGCGTGTGTGCACATGTGAGTGTGAGAAATACTCTATACAGAGAAATTATATTAATCCTTATATAGAGAGTAATGTGTGTGTAAAATACCCTGTAGAGAGAAATAATATTAATTCTTATAGAGCATTATGTATGTGTATAAAATATTATATGTACAGAATTTATTTTAATCCTTATAGATGACTCCTTGGCCACCACTGTACTTGAGAATGTCACATTAATCTAGAAGATCTCCTGATTCAAGAATCTGAACAGGCAAAGAAGAAAATGGACACTTGGCCCAACCAAGAAATTGTACTTTAATACAATTGATGACCAGGTCATCATTCTGTCTTTTCTCTCACAAGAGCGTTGCTGTCCGCAGTTCTTCCTAATCAAGCGCAGCTTGTCTTCTCAGCCTCAGCAGCCGCACAGCATGCATGCTGGCCTGGTACTGGGACACCATCACTGTTTGTTTCAAGACCATGGGGCAAGAGGTGCGAAACTTTTTCCAGGAACTTGGATGACATTAGTCAGAACAGCTGTCATTTAGGATAGGGACCCCAATCCCTAAGAAAGCACTGGCTTTGAAGACATTAAAACATTACTTTTTTTATAAAACAAACAAAACTAAACAAAAATTCCATTAATAAAATTAAAAAGCAAAACTGTATTTGCAACATATATCACATCACAAGCTGAGGATAGAAACCATAGTGTCATTACTATGTAAAAAAAGCCAAATTTTTTTAAGTGCCCCCAAAGGAAAATGTGTAAAGATAATGACACCAAACAATTCACAAAAGAAAAACTGTAGATGGCCCCCCAAAGTCTTCCTAACTTATTAGTAAAGGGCCCGTGATGCATGCCCTAGGCAGGCTGAAGGCCTACCGCGTGTGCAAGTTCAGGAGAGGCAGGAATGGAGCCCATGAGGAAGGAGAGTTGAGGGGAGCCAAGGGCACCCTGGACACACTTTCAGGAAGCAGCATGGGGCCATCACTGCGGAATGCCACAGGCAGATCCAGTAGGGGAGGGACCTGCCTATTCACCTGGGAGTCGGGAGAGGAAGAAGAAAGGCTGTGCCTGCGACAAGGGTATTTTGGGCGTTAGTGGATGACAGAGAGTAACCATCAACCACCGTTGCTCTGGGGGGTCTGTTCTATGTCGGCCACTGTGCAAGCCACCTTCAGGGGCACCTCTGTGAGACCCGACAGCCTTTTTCTCATTTGCCAGTGACCTCTGAAGGAGCCAACTCAGTAAAGTGATGGCTTTGCCAAAAGCAGATTCGAAATTACTCCATAATCGGAGACTCAAAGCTATTTTAATTAACCATTTCCTCTATAGCACAGACATCAGCAAAATCACCAGCTTTTGCTTAACTCTTACTGGATTCTACATTTAAAACATCATTTATTCTTTTACAAAACACATAGGTAAAAATTTTCTGTTGCCATTATTAGCCTAATCTAGTAATAAGCATTTAATTAGAATTTCCAAATATCATGTTTCCCCGAAAATAAGACCTACCCATAAAATAAGCCCTAGCAGGATTTCTAAGCATTTGCGCAATATAAGCCCTACCTTGAAAATAAGACCTAGTGATGGGCGTGGCTACGCAGCGCATCTGCACAACCCATGCATTTCGTCATGGAGCGGTAGAGAAGACAAGTAGCCCTTCTTATCTGCCCCATTGTGACAGCTACTATCCCAGAGGTGACCGGAAAGATGCGGGCAGCCCCACCAACAAGGTTGGCTCCCCCTGTCAGGTCCTGGCCATCCTGTGCGCGCTGCAAGCTGAGGCTTTGAGGGGATAATAACACATCCCCTGAAAATAAGCCCTAGAGCGTCTTCTTGAGGAAAAATAAATATAAGGCCCTATCTTATTTTCAGGGAAACATGGTAGCTACTGAGACAAAAAATAACTTATTTTCCATTAACTGTGCTAAGCACTTTTCTATTTAACAAAAGACTTTACAAGTCATTATTAAAAGGAAATATTACAAAAGCCAAACCTTGGAAACCAATCCAGGTAAGATTGTGACACATTTCTAAGTCATCCTTTTCATAGACACATTCTCATTGGAATACTATGCTAAAGTAAGTGGCACTAATTTTACCCTAGATTTAACTAAACTGAAATAATTACAATGCTCCATTTTAGTGTTTTAGGGGGAAAAAGACTGTTATCCATTGATCCAGTGGATTATTGCACTCTGCTACTCTTCTGGCCTCCCACCTGCAAATTATCATCTACTTCCTAGAGGAATTCTCCAAAGGTGTTAATCACTTGCCACCTTTAAGCAGAATTTCTGGATTACATCTGAAATTGCATCTGATTTTGCTAAATAAGCACTATCTAAAAGAACAAGGAAGAGTCTGGTATGGATGCCCCACAAGACAACTAACTCTGGCCAATGTCATTTTCCTCTGCCTTCCTGAGAGCATCACAGATAGAGCATCAAAGGCCCCCTTTGGCCATTCCAAGCCACACAGACTCCAGGCCTTGGAAAGATCACCTTACAGCTCCCTACTGCTCTTCTCTCACAACCCATCTCAAGGTATTATTACCAATATTGTTGTTATTTTGCACTATGCTGTTGTGCTATTTTCATGAAAAGAGTCAATATAGTATACATAGCCAGATTACTAACATGCCTATACAAATCAAAAAATTTTAATTTTACAAATTTCACTAATTTATTTTTAAAAACAGAATCCTAAGATGCTGCTTCACCTTGACTCACACTGCTGGTGTTTGTGTGTGGTTGTACTTAAGCAACTGGTCTAAATTCATATCATGCCCAAAGGTTAAGGATAATAAGCCTAAGTGTGCAGGCACATAGTAAGTGCTTGTCAAGTGTCTACTGAATGTTAATGAAACGTGGTTCACCTAGACTACTTTGTTTCTATGATTGTTTCTGAAGCACAACAGATTTGTGAGATCTTGAACTGCTAACTGACCTTCCACATTGTCATGATTCACTCCCAGCCTTGCACTTCCAGCAGAATGCCCGATGGGGTAGAAGAGGAGACCTGACTTTGGCACTAGACTCTGCACGGAGGCAAAGCAGATGCTGGGGGAACTCAGAGATGCTCAGTACCGTGGGAATCGCCTTGTTCAGGGATGCATAAATATTCAGATATGGCTCAGGAGATGGAAGGCAAGATCGTGGAGGGGCTGGTTGATATGGGATGGGAAATGGTCCAACTTCAGAAAGAAAGTTAACACTGGTCTGGGTGGACAGAGGGGACACAGAGATGTGTTAGATTTGGTCCCTGGAATGGAGACACCACGCCCCAGCAAGGCAGAGTCTTGAATGAAAGTGAGATAGACACTAGACCCACTACAGAAATGAAAACAAGGACCAAGGCGCCAAAGTGTGGGCAGAAGTGCTTGAATCTCTCAGAAATAAGGGAAGGTCCATTTATTATGAACCACCTAGTTAGAATTGAGCTAGTTGCAAAGGGGAAACCTTGCTAAGCTTCTCGGGGTTGTTCTGGACAAGTTTAAGTATCTGCCCAAGAAGGAAAAGGAAGAAAGGAATGTCCTTGTGGTTTCAGCTAAAGGAGGAAGGATTCTGAGGCTGGGCTGCATTTGAGGTGGGTACTGACATAGATAATTATGATTAGTGTAAAGTCATTCCACCAAGGCTATAAAATCATTTAATTTGACCCAACATAATTTTTAAAACCCCTATTTTAAAAACTGGGAGGAAGGGAAGGCATTAAGTGCAATTTCTCTCCAAATTTGATAGCTTTTTAAATCAGATTTCTAGAGACAAGTTAATAGTGCATATACCAACAGGAAACTTTTGTTTAAAAAAACTGTTACTTCAGACTCTCACTTCTTAAATCGCAGCTCTCAGTTCCTATTACTGTTAGAAAAAAATTGTAAGACTTTTATTTTTTTTCACAAGGAATATCATTTTATTACTGTAATCACAAAATCATAATTTCTGTATAGGAATGTATAAGTTAACATTAATCAATGCATTGATAATTCACTTCATAAAGAGGGTAAACATACTAAAGAACATATTGTAAAGAAAAAAATATTGTCAAATTTTCTGGCCTTGCAGTGCACTTTTTAGTGCAAGTATTTAAGACACAATAGTGTTCAATTCAGCAAAATATTGCAGAATGTCATGCCACAGTCCACTTAATTCAAAGAGGGTCAGGACATGCAGCTTGTAATAAAATGTCAGAGTGTGTGAGTACGTGTGTGTGTGTGTGTCTATGTATATATAAAACCACATGTAATTCATAAAATATATAGTGGTTTATTTAGATGGTTTTAAATGATTTCACTGTGGAATTCAGCATAACTGGAACAAACATCCAAGGTCTTCTTAAGAGGAATAATCTTATTGCTAGGCAATGGCTTTGGCTTCAGGTAGGAATGCTTCCCAGTATTTTATAAGCTGTTGTTGTGTTTGTACTAATGATTCTAAGTACTTGATGATAACAGTTTTAAAATCCTTCACTCTTTCTTTCTCAAATCTTCCCACTTCTTTTCGAATTGTTTTAGAGATCTGTTCAAAATCTCTTTCTCCTTGTTGCATTTTTGCCTCCCACTCTCTTATCTCATTTTTAGCTTGCTGTATTTTATTTGGTTTGTTAGAAACCGTCATTTTTGCCTCAGTTTCACGTTTTTTGAGCAAAGTAATTTGAGCATCTTCTCACTTTTGCCAGCACTTCATTCGATGGTCAAACACACCTTTCACTGCGGCAATAAGACAAATGTAGTCACAAAGTAGTTCTGAAAACATATAAAAGTCAGCAAAAGCTTGCTCTTGATGTAACTGGTCTATCTTCTCCTCAACTTCTGCAAGCTGAGATAAAGATCTAGATAAAGCAGCATGATCCTCAGAATTACCTAACATGGCAGCACTTTTAGCAAAGGCAGCTATGTTGGCTGAAAGTTCTTTTCTATGACAGACCAAGGCTTCAACACTGGCATGAAGTTTCCTAAGTTGCTGATCCAGATTCTCAAATTGCTGCTGCTTTTCTTCAAACCATGCATCTGATTCATTCATCTTGACTGTCATTTTGTTGACACTGTCGCCAGCCTTGTTCACCATCCTCAATATTTCTGCTCCACTCAGAGACTGTGTATTAACTGTTCTAAGGCAGCTCTGAGCTATCCAAGAACTGCCTTAAATCAGGATCCTGCAGTAAAATTGGATGTTTTACTGTCCTTTGAGGATACCTTTTGAGAGCTGCTCTCCGTTTTTCAACAAACTCAGTGGATGATGAATCTTCTTTACCCACTTTGACCTTGATCATGCCTACTATACTCTTTTCTGGAGCCGGTGGCACAATATAACCAACATGTAAATACTTGCTTGCTAATTTGCTGTGCAAACCAAGAAAGTCACTTAATCTTCTTTTCACTGAAAAATTCGCTCTTACTGAACATGGAAAGAGAAGTCTTCGTTGTTACTCTATGTGCCATGTAAGCATTCATGCCTTCACCAACTTTCTCTGGATCAGATACACTAATTTCTATATCAAAAATATCTCCATTTGCTTCTTCTTCAATCTCTTCCCTGGATCTATCAAAGATCACAGGAGCAGACATACTCTTCGATTTAATTCTAGGAGCAATGAGTGCAGTAGGGGTGACAGCTGTGATTGCCGGAGAAGGTTCCGAGGAGAGGATAGGTTCCCTTTCTGGGCTGTCCAAACAAACTTCCTCTGTAGCTTCTGCAAAAAGATCTTCTCTGTTATCATCTAGCACTACTTCTGCAGGTTTTGGGCCATTGGAGTTTGCACTAATATCTTCTGCAGGAAGACTAGCTGGTTCTGGAGATGATGGACTTGACTCTAGCGTGGAGACAGTGCTGGTGAACAGGTCCTCTCCGTCCTCCAGCTCCTCAAAGTCAGTGGGCTTCCTGTACCCCAGCGGAGGAGGCTCCCTCTCGGCCGCCATCTTCGCTCGCCCTGACGACTGCCTAAGACTTTTAAATGGACAAAAACTGAAAAAAAAAATTACTATGTGTCCTTTCTGGTGGTCCCCATAAACTGTCTTTGAGCCATTTTACAACTCTATAAGTAGAAAATTGATACTAATGCAAATTATTTTTGTCCATATAAATGCAAATTCATGTGTCTAGTGGAATACAAGTGATTACTGACCCATTTTGCATCTAGTTGGCCACTGAACAATGCAGGTTAGGGGCTTGGCCCCCTCGCAGTGAAAATCTGAGTATAACTTTTTATTCTCCCAAAATTTAACTATTTACAGCCTATTGTTGACCAGAGCCTTACCACTAACACATATTTTGTATATGTATTATATACTGTATTCTTAGAGAAAAGAAAATTATAAAGAAAATACATTTACAGTACTGTACTAAATTTATTGACACTGTAAGTTCACTTTATCTGTTTATGAGATGAATTGTCTGTCTGAAACAGCAGGCAACTGAAGCTGCAGATCTCAGTCTATGGTGCTTATCAAGCAATTAAACTTTTTCTTGTAATGTTATAACTTTGCTTCTTAGGATCAATTCCACATCGCTAGTGGCACTTCATAGGAATCCCATGCTATTGTTCAATTTGTATGGTGCTGCATTTAACAGGATGAAAAATATTTAAGAACCTTGAGAGATCACTTCTTACTGTGGCATAAAATTTACTGGAGAAATGAACTGTTCACTTGGAGATGATTAGCATCACATAGCAGTTTAAGCGGATACTCCCAACACTTGAACTCCCTACAATAGCAACAGGAGGTGTCCACAAAATTATTACAGTAGTACAGTATGTACTATAGTTAATTTCATGCAGTTATGATTTAATACTGCATCTTTACATTTACATGTTTCTCATCTGTGAATGGTGCCACATGCCATATGTGTTTGTGTAAGTTTTGATAAGTTTTAACTTTTTATAATAGATCTGTGTATATTTTATGGTAGTAAATGATAAAATAGACTAGTGTCTACATATATTCTATGTATTCATGACATACCTAGCTTTTTCTTACAATTTTTCTGTACTTCTAGGCTACATCATTTATCTACAAGTTTTTCAAATTGTGGAAAATCTCCAAAAATTTTTTCCAATATATTTATTGAAAAAAATTTGCATGTGAGTGGACCTGTGCAGGTCAATCCCATTGTGTTCAAGGGCCAACAGTATTTGGACAGTTATTTTGGCATCCGTATCTGCCTTTATACATGCGGCACTTTGAATTCTCCTTTGAACAAGTTGTAACATCTTACTGGTTCCCTCATTCATTAATGAATTAAAGAAAATTTTTGACATGTATTCATTTTATATCAGTATGAGAATCATGATTGAAATTTCTTTTAAAGATTTTCTTTTAACATCACAGAAGGACTGAGAATGCTCAGTCAATTGGAAAGGTGAGAGGCTGTATTTCTGTGTCCGAGAACACAACTGAAGCCAAAAGAGGCAGCCTTGTGACAGAGGAACTGTGAACTGGTCACTGGAGGATGAGATTCAGTCCCGGCACTGACATGGCTATGGTGGCTGTGTGGGCAGCCATGGGCAAGTGTGTGCCCCTCTTTGACTCAGTTTCCCCTTCTGGAGAAAGGAAGGCCAATTACAATAGTTCTGATTCCTGTGGTTCCACACCATCAAATTCAAATAGATTTGTCTTTGAACATGTGCCTTATAATCTAATACAAATGTAAAACCCTGTCCTATCCTAAAGTATGAACCAAAAACATCAAAAATTGAGTTAAAATACACAGCTTCCTAAATAAAGAGCAAAAATCTCTGTGTGCCCATCACTAAATGTGAGTGCAGGGTGCTCCCAACAGCCAGGCTCCAGTCTTGGCACTCTTGAGGGACAGCTGCCACCACAGCTGAAGACTGCCAGGAAGATCAGTAGGAGGCTGGTCACTTACAAGGGGTGTGTGGGAAGGAGGGCGCGGTTGGAGGACTGCACACGCAGTGCCCACAAGCCCAGGCCTGGCTTCAGCTGCTGTCAGGTGCAATGTAGTCCCCAAACAGGTTTGAACAAAATTATCCTACAGTAGAAAGAACAACCATCCTGACCCCCAAATTACCATTAATCAATCAAATAATCAACATACAGGGCAGTTCTCGTGAATTTTAATTTGCAAAAAAAGAAGAGGGGAAAACAGAATTGATAAACTGAAGTCCATTATTTTTGAATATATACATATGTACCTATGTGTGTAGATACATATTCAGAATATATATATTCATATATATTTCCCTGTAAAATGTTCCGAATACATATGAAATTTTTAAAAATTATTCATTTGCGAATCTGTGTTGAATATTTATAGGTCTAGATTTAACTGGGCAGGAAGGGGAGTGAATGAAAGAGCCCATTGCTGGCCACAGTTTTGGGACAAGTTGACTACTGACTTGCAAGATGGCATTAGAGAGACTCTAAGATGTAAGAAGTAACTGCGAATCTAGACTATCCACCTGGAAAGGGGAGGGAAGAAGAACGGATGCTCCAGCTTCCATCCCCCGTCAGTGAAATCTCACTTGCCAGAGCCCGAAGGCCCATGAACTTCGGGGCATGAACCTGGTGGGACCCACATGTCACTCATCAGTAACAACAGTGAGGCCCAGAGACTAAGAGACAGATGGTGTGAGTGTGAGGCGGGAGCAAGTGTGAGACAGGGCACTCTCAGGACCCACCCTCAAGCCACACGGAGGACTGGAGCAGTCACCTAACTGGGTCCCTATGGTGACAGTGACACAGGAATGAACTGATGCTCTCACTGCAATGGATGCTCTGCTCAGAAATAGAGAAAAGGGCTCAGATGTGGAAGTTGCATAAACGAGTCTCAAACACACCATATAGTTCCTGCGACCTTTGTATATAATTCTATTTTGGTTTCATTTAATATCTTCCTTTTTTTTTCTGTGAGAAAAACATCTAATCATGTATATTCATGGTTCAAACAAGATGACTAGTTTTTTTATTCCTCTCACTTTGCTTCATGAATCAACATGAAATACATTCTGAAACAACCCTTTAAGGAAAGTCACAATTGCGGCATATTCACTAACCTGGGAAAAATCACACTTTACCTTAGAAAGTTCACTGTCATAAGTTTAAATTGTCCCTAAAGCCATAAAAATCCTGATCCTAGAGCCTGTATATTTTATGACCTGCTTCCTGTTAATGGGTTTCCTAAATCTTCTATAAAAGAGGAGTGTTTAACCAGCGGAATGCTAACCAGCAGATGGGTCTCATTTTCTCACGTCTGGCGGAGCGCATATTTTCATTTCAACTGATGCCATCTTCCGAACTCAGGAGCTCTCTTTCCAAGTTCCTTTTGACAGGAGTCTACAGCCACATCCAGGAGAAGCCTGGCCTTGAATTCTGAGGTATTCAGCAATGTTTTCCTACTTCTTTTGATGTTGTTTAGGTCTCTAATTCTAGGTTTCATACTTAGAGTACTCTTTGTTGATTCCAAAGTATGTTGAACAGCAAACGTTAGTTTTCTGGCACATGTTCATTATCATCTCCATGACAAATAAAAAGGACTTTGTATCCAAATATCATCTGCTGGGGATATACCCAAAGGAAAGGAAATCAGTATGTGTTGAAGTGTCTGCACTCCCATGTTCACTGCAGCATATTCACAACAGCCAAGGCTTAGAATCACCTAAGCATCTGTCTACAGCCATGCACCGTATGACAATATCTGGGTCAACAACAACTGTGTGTTCAGTGGTGCTCTCATAAGAAGATTGCAATAGCATATTCTTACTGTCTCTTTTGTATATTTTTATTTGTTTGTTTTTGAGACAAGATCTGGCTCTGTCCTTCGGGCTGGAGTACAACTCACTATAATCTGGAGCTCCTGTACTCAAGTGATCCTCCCACCTCGGCCTCCACAGTAGCTAAGACTACTGGCAAGCACCACTATGCCTGGCTAATTTTTCCTATTTACTTTTGCAGAAACAAGGGTCTCGCTATTTTGCTCAGGCTGGTCTCAAACTCCTGGCCTTGAGCAATCCTCCTGCCTTGGCCTCTCAAAGTGCTGGGATTACAGGTGTGTGCCACCGCACCCAGATTTCTATGTTAGATATACAAATACTTACCATTGTATTATAATTGCCTACAGTATTCAGTACAATAACATGCTGCATAGGTTTATAATCTAGGTGCAATAGGCTGTACCATATAGCCTAGGTGTGTAGTAGGATATTCCATCTAGGTGGGTGAAAGTATACTCCATGATGTTTATACAATGACAAAATCACCTAAGAACACACTTCTCGAACATAACGTATCTCTGTTGTTAAATGACACATGACTATGCGATGGAGTATTATCCAACTTTAAAAAAGAAGGAGATCCTGCCATGTTGGACAATATGTATGAACCTGGTGGACATTATGCTAAGTAAAATAAGACAGAGAAAGAAAGATACCACATGATCTCACTTACATGTGGAATTTTTTAAAAAGTGGAATACATAGAGAACAAACAGTGATTACCAGGGGTGAAAGAAGGGGAGAAGGAAAAGTGGAGATGTAGGTCAAAGGGTACGAAGTCGCCAATGTGCAGAATGAATTAGTCCAGAGATCTAAGGTACAGCATGAGGACTATAGTTAAAATATTGTACCATGTGCTAGAAATTTACTGAGAGAGTAGATTTGAGATGTTCTTACACAAAGATGTTCTTAACCTTACACAAAAAGGGTAACTACAGGGGATAATGGATATGTTCATTTGCTTTATTATAGTAGCCATGTATATTAAATATGTATATTAAATATCATGTTGTACACCTTACATGTTGCACACATATACAACAAAAATAAAAATAAATACTTTGTTACTTTTAAAGAGCTATACAGGTAAGTGGTCCAGCTAACACCACTCTAGAAGTAAAATTACGAGCACAATAATGGTCTTTCACAGAGTTTTTGTTTTGTTTTGACCGCCATCTGCTATATCAGCTACCAAGGCTTCCTCCCTCCACCTCACCCCCAGTCCTTGCTGGGAATCCCCCAGGGAAACCTCCCTCCCACCTCACCCCCAATCCTTGCTGGGAATCCCCCATGGAAACCTCACAGGGACCATGTTCAGAGTCTAGTTCCCTCTGGTGATTTGTGAGTAAGTGTCCAGACATGGACAAATGCAGCTCAGATTCAAGCTGAAGCTCCTTGTTTCCCTCTCCCAAGTAAAACCTCACAGCCTTTGCAAATTTTTCTTTCTTTGCCCAAAGATGGGCTAATGGACACTCTTTAAAACAGATTCTCAGTCGCTCTCCCGGTACTGGCTCCCAGCTCACTGACTCTTGGCCAAGGTTCGGGTAAATGGGTGATTCCTTTGAAAGACATCCCAGGAGGCATGTGAGTCCCCTGGCATAGGCCATGGTCCATACAGAAAGTTGGCTCCTTGTCACCGAGCTCAGCTCCATCCCGTGTAAAGAACCTCACACTTGAGTGTCTCAAATCACACCTGAGTAGTCAACAGGTCTCCCCAGGAGAGGGCTGAGTCTCAGGAGGATGAGGAGGTCCACCCCTAGCCTTTGCCTGCACCTCAAATGACCAACTTGTCCTGGTTTGCCTGAGATGTATCCCAAGAACTTACTTAGTCCCAACCAAACCAAGACAGTTGGTCACCCTACCTGCACTTTATGTGTCCTTTCCTTACTTTAGAGACTCCTGGGCTGATGGTGGAAGAAATTTCCTACCTATTCTCCCAAAGACATCAGAGTATTCTAAGGAGAAAGGATTTCCTTCCTAGAATGGCCTCACCCCCAATCAAAATCAAGGTGATGTCCCTACCACCATGAGAGCTCCATCCTTATCCCCTCTTATGACTTCCAACAGGACACTGAAGCCCCCCTCTACTGGCAGTGTTATGAGATGCTGCAGTAACCAAGCTATAACTTCTCTCAGTTTGAAGACACATTGAGTGTAGCCAAAATGTTCTATGCCCTCAATGCCCATCTCCAAATAAAGGTCCATGGGAAAGGGGGCTCCCTGTCTAATTGTCATAAGACATTATAAATTCAAAGATATTTCCTGCTTCCTCTGCTTGACCAAGCAAGCTTCCACCTCAGGCCCTTTGCACCAGCTGTTCTCTCTATTAGAAATAATTTCTACCCCTTCAAATCTTTGCATGGCTCATTTCTCTGCAAAATCTCACTTCCTTAGAGGAAACATCCATAATAAATATGTCTGAAAGTACATGCCCCATTACTCCCCATGTTCATACTCTGCTTCATTTGTCTTTGTGGCTTATTATCTGCACTTTATGAATCTCTTTCTTGGCTTAATATACTTCCCCACTACAATGGAATCTATATTTAAAAAGAAACTGTGGGTTAATTGTATGTGTCAGTTTGACTGGGCTAAGGGATGCCCAGGTAGCTGGGTGTGTCTGTGAGGGTGTTTCTGGAAGACATTAGCATTTGAATCAGCAGACTGAGTAAAGAAGAGTGCCCTCACTGATATGGGCAGGCATCATTCAATCCATTGAGGGCTCAAACAGAACAAAAAGGCAGAGGAAAGGCTAACTTGTTTTCTCTCTGCTTGAGCTAAGACGTTCATCTTCTCCTGCCCTCAGACACCGGTGCTCCTGGTCTCAGCCCTTCCGACTTGGACCATAATTTACATCATTGGCTCCCCTGGGTCTCAGGCCTCCGGGTTTGAGCTGGAACTACACCACCAGCTTTCCCAGGCCTCCAGATTGCACATAGCACAACATGGGACTTCTCAGCCTCCACAACTCCTTGAGCCAATCCCACACAACAGATGTCTTTCTACATATCTATATATCACATTAGTACTATTTCTCTGGAGAACCCTAATACAGGTACTAACTAATTTCTTTACCAGTATGACTCAATGCTCCAACAGTGCTTGCAACACAGTAGATGCTCAAATAAAAAAAAATATTAGTTGTGAACCTAAAACTGCTCTAAAAAATGTCTTTAAAAATAATATTTGTTTAATGTATAGAAGTTAGTGTCACTCTGTCATTTGGATTCCAGATAAAGTTGATTTAAGTCACACTCCACATATTATATAATAGTCCAGTTATCTCCCCAAGCCTTCTCCGAGTTATTTAGGCAGGTTCAAGTACATCGTGGAAACTTCTGGTTCTTACCATTTGGGATTTCTAACATGGTTCAATTTAGGTATCTGTCTCCATGTTGCTTGGACTCTTCCTATTTCAGCTGCATTAAAATTTAACCTTCAAAAAGCACTTGTGTTAAGGAATATGGAGATAATCATTTTATAGAAATGCCAGGAATCTAAGAAGTGATACTGATAGAACAAGTAGACAGAAAATTAGTAGGGATATAGGAGACTGAACAACACCACAAACCAATGTAACATAATTGATACTGACAGAACACTGCACCCAACAACACAAAATATATATTCTTTACATATAGATCATTCACTAAGATAAACCATATGCTGGCTATAAAGAAAGCCTCAATAAATATAGAATTAAAATCATACAGTGTACGTTCTCTAACAACAATGGAATTGAATTTTAAGTCCATAAGAAAGAGAAATCTGGAAAATTTCTAAACATGTGGAAATTCAACAACACACTTCCAAATAACCCATGTGTTCAAGAAAAAAAAGAAGTATAAGAAAATACTACAAAATGAATAATAAAAGTGTAACATATCAAAATTTGTGAGACACAGCCAAATGGTGCTTAGAAAGAAATTTGTATCTTAAATGCTTATATTAGAAAAGTAAAACAGTTTAATAATAATAACCTAAGCTTCTGACTTAAGGTATAAAATGAAAAGCATATTAGAAGCAAAGTAAGTGGAAGAAAGGAAAGAATAATATGAGCAGACACTGGTAAAATTGAAAAGAGATAAACAACAGGAAAAATTAATAAAACGAAAACCTATTTCTTTGAAAAAAGTATTAAAATTAATAAATTCTAGCTACAATTAATAAATTTTAGAGTCTTTAAGAAAATAAGAACATACAAATTACCAATATTGTAAATAACAAAAAGAACATACTATAGTTACTATAGATATTAAAAAATAATAAAAGAATATTCTAAATAATTTATGCCAATAACTACAACTTAAATAAATTCCTCAAAAAACACAAATAACCAAACTGACACAAGAAAAATATAGAAAATCCAATTATCTCTATCTCTACTAAAAAATAAAATAGATAAAAAATAATCTTTTCATAAAGAAAATTCCAGATACAGATGGCTTCATTGGTGAATGCTAGCACAACATTAAGAAAGAAATAATACCAACTCTACACATTCTTTTAGAAAATAGAAAAAGAGGAAACATTCTCCAATTCATTTTATGAGGCCTATATTACACTCATACTAAAACCAAACAAAGATATTATAAGAAATGAAAACTATAGACTTATATTTTTTCATGAACATTGACACAAAAATCTTTTTTCAGCAAATTAAATCCAGTAGTAAACAAAGAAATGACATCATGATCAGTTGGGCTTATCCCAAGAATGCAAGGTTGGTGTAACATTTAAAAATCAATCAGCATAATTTACCATTAACAGAATAAAGGAGCACACCCATATGATAATTTGAATATATGCAAAAAAAGCATTTACAAAATTTTACATTCATTCACAATTTTTTTAAAAGCCTTCTCAAAGAACTAGGAATAGAAGAGTCTCTCCCCAAGCTGATAAAGGGAATCTATGAAAAAACTACAACAAAGGCTGGATCTTTTCCTCTTATAATGGGATCAAGGCAGGAATTGTCACTTTCATCACCTTTGTTCAACACCTTTGTTCAGTCTAGTGTAATACACTAGACTTCCTAGGCGGTGCAACAAAGAAAAGAAAAAGAAATAAAAGCGTACAGATTGGAAAGGAAGAAGTAAAACTTTTGTTTCTAGATCATGCATAGAGAAATTCCAAAGAATTGGATAACAAAGCTATTAGAACTAGCAAGTCAATTTAGCAAGATCACAGGATCTTATATGAAAATAAAGTGTATTATGCAACCTCAACCAAAATCCTAACAGGCATCTCTATAGAAATTTGCAAGATGATTCTACAATTTGTTTAAAATTCAAAGGGCCTATAATAGCCAAATGATATTTTAAAAAGAGGAATAAATTGGAGGGCTAATACCAGCTGATTTCAAGACTTTTAAGCTACATTCATTAAGAGTGTAGTATTGGCATAAGGTTAGACATACAGAAAAACAGAATGGACTAGAGAGCATGGAAAACAGACTAATTCATATCTGGTGAGTTGATTTTCAACAGGGTGCTGGTAATTCAATGCAGAAAAGATAGTCTTTTTGACAACTGGTGCTTGAACGACTAGATATTGATTTGGGAAAAAAATAAATCTCAACTCAGGTCACATGAACCTTGGGCCGCAACATACATAAACCATAAACAAAAATATTAATACACTAGCCATCAAAATGAAAATCTTCTGGTCTGAGAAAATATACTTTTAAGAAAATTATAAAAAACAAGCTGTAGACTAGGAGAAAATAATTACCATACACATCTCTGACTGAAGGTTTCTATTGAAAATATATAAAGAACTCTTACAAATGAAGAATAAAACAAAGCACCCAATTTTTTAATGGGAAAAATATCTGAATAACCTCTGCACAAAAGAAAATATATGAATGGACAGAAAGTTTATGAAGGGTTCCTCAGTATTGTTACTCATCAGGGAAATGTGTATTAAAACCACCATGAGATACCACTCCACACTCCCTGAAATGCCTAAAATTAAAAAGACTGACAATAGCAAGTGTTGGAGAGGAAACGGAGCAGCTAGTAGGAGTGTAAAATGATACAAGCTCTTTGGGAAACTGTTTGGCAGTTTCTTACAAAGACAAACATATATTTATCCTATGCCCCTCCCCCCCAATTCTACTCCTAGGTATTCATCCAAGATAAATGAAAGCACATATTCTCAAAAAGACTTATAAAAGAATGTTTATAACACCTTTATGAGCCAAAACAGAAAATAATTCAAGTACCCATTTGAGTTACCAGGAGAATTTAAAAAATAAATAAATAAAAATAAAAGTTGTAATACATTCATACAATGAATATTATACAGCAATTAAGACAAACTACTGGTTCATCTGACAGCATGGACAAATCTCAAAAATGTGTTGAACTGAGCACAAAAAAGCATAGATTGTATGATTCATTTACATGCAATCAGAGAACTGGCAAACCCAATCCACAGTTACAGACACCAGAGCAGGCGGTGCCCTCCAGCAGAGGGAGAATTGCCCACCAGGGGGCAAGAGAAAACTTTCTGGAGTGATTGAAATATTTTACATCTTGATTGGGGTGTTGATTTCACGTTTGTTAAAACCCATCAAACTCAACACTTAGGATCTGAGCATTATGCGATACACAAATTTTCCCAGAAGATACTAAGCTCTATTTGGAGGGATGTAAAAGTCAAAACCAGGAAAAGAGTTCACCAAAAAACAAGAGCAGTGGGCACTCCGGAAAGGAGGCAGGGGTGTGACCAGGAAGGACACATGGTAGGGTTCCGGAACAGTCTCATTCCCTGCCTCAGACATGATTGTTGGTTTTGCGATTATTTGCTAAAACATGTATTCCTGTTTTATGCTGTTTTATGTATGCATTTTATATTTCACAATTTAAAAATAATTTTTAAAAATATAATGGCAACATTTCAGTTCTTAGAAGTCCTTCATCTATTTCCACAACGGCAGACTTTAGCGACTTTAGCAACATCGTTCTACATCCCTCATCTCCTCTTAACACCTCTCACCCATTTTCATGTAGATTTTTAATGGAGCAGATTAGCCATCTTTTTGTACCCTATCATCCAACTCCCTCAGGGTTTTAGATTTTCATCAAACAGCTTATCAAAGTATTTTCTTTAACAAAGACAACTCCCTTCCTAAGAATAATTCTATTACCAGTCATAAGCTAATAAAATTTATACCTTCTTACATACATGGGAGATGAGAGAGAGATGATACCTAGCTAGCTAGATAGACGATAGGTAGATAGAGACATTCCTTAAGAAGACTGCATTTTCAGCATCCTAGATAATATGAAACTAATTATTTTACTTTCTGTGAGTCAGAATCTTCTAGTTTCTATGGTGATGCACTACCTCCAGCCATGCTTGACTTGTTCTGAGATCCTTTATAATTGGACTATAACGTCCTCGATACACAGCTGAGCGAATAAGCCATCATTCTGACAATGCATTTTACAGTGAAACTCAAAGGGCTATGCATTCAGACTGCACAGCAAACGCATTTATGTGATGTTGAATATTCAGAAAACAGGAATGCAGAGTTAGCACTCTTCAGAGCTCACTCAGAGTGGTTGTGACCATAAACAATATCCATCTCTGAGTCTATTTTAGAGGGCAGATTCCTGGAAACAACTGAGAGGCCCATATTTAAAACTTGCTTCTAATGATGATCCCAAATCATAAAGCATGTTACTATAATAGAACAGCAACTCTAGTATACTTAGATTTATATTCAGCCTATTTTAGGAAACAAAGTAGGAGGAATCACGAGCATTTTGTAATTTGCTCCTGATTTGCTTTCCATTTCTGTAGAAAACGTGTTCATCTGTATGACTTTTGTCACTAGAGGATTAAAAAGGAGAAAAGAAAAAGCACAAAGCTCAGGTCTCAGGCATCTGCAATAGGCCTCCCAAGTTCTTGAGCTAGTCCTTCAGGAATGTGCCCATGAGTCCCATGCCAGATTTGGGAGGTCACTCTGGCATGAAAGACATTCCCCATGTTATCTGCCATTCTCTACAGACCCTCCTATAAACTCAGGGAAGGATAAAGTCCCCAAAGGACCAACTCAGGAGAAATCAGCGTTTCCATCAGTGCACATGGCTGAAGGCTGCCGGTGGGCCTAGCCTGGCCTGGCCGTACCAGATCCTTGATAGCAGCTGAGTGAACAGCCCCTTGTTTCAACAGTACAATTTACCACATACCTCCATGGCCCCAATCAGTCAGAGACAAGCCAACAAAGGAAAAGAACTGAGCTGCTTGGCCACATCCTTAAGAGTGAGCCAATGAGGAACCGAGCTCTGGAACCCAGTGAAGGAGGGAAACAGGATGGTGTTCAGCTTCCCATTCATCTGAAAAACTCAAATTATTAATGCATCCATGTTCTTCTGCAACATCATCAAAGTGGCCAAAGCTAAAAACAATAATAAATAACAACAGCAACAACATTATTTCCATCAACCAAGTACAGTCAGGAGGTGATGTTTTCTGAAACCCCCTTTCGGTGGTGAGTCCTGTCTATACAAACGGTAATGACGGTATTTAATGTCGATTGAATGCTTCCAAGGATGCCAGACCCTACGCCATACTCTTTGCATTTATTACGACCTTTGTTGTGGGCAGAATTGTGTTCCTGAAAAATTCCTAATCCCCAGTATCTCAGAATGTGACTGTATTTGGAGACAGGGCCTTTAAAGAGGTAATTAAGTTAACATGAGGTCATATGTATGGGCCCTAGTCCAATACAACTGGTGTGCTTATAAAAAGAGAAGTCTAGGATAAAGACACAGATGGCTCACACCTGTAATCCTAGCCCTTGGGGAAGCTGAAGCAGGGGGACCACTTGAGACCAGGTGTTTGAGACCAAACTGAGCAACATAGCAAGATCCCATCTCTACAAAAAATAAATAAATAAAAATAAAAGACACAGGGAGACGATCATGAAGGCCACATAAAGTATAAGCCAAGGAGAGAGAACTTAGGAGAAAACAGTCCTGCCAGCACAGCTTGATCTCAGACTACTAGTCTCTAGAATTGTTATAAAACAAGTTCCTATTGGTACTTTGTTAAGGCAGCCCTAACAAACTAACACAACACTTAACTATTTAGTGTGAAATCTTATGAGGTAGGATTGCTATTATTACCCCACTTTCCCAAAGAGGAAGCTAATGCCTGAGGCCACACAGGTGGGGAACCAAGTGATGGGCAACCCTCAAGTCAGGCTTCACACCAGAACTCTTAACCACCACATTATGCTGTGCACAATGAGATGAAGTTCCTGTATGCTGGCAACAAAAACAGATTCTGGCTGATTTAAGCGGCAAAGTCATTTACAGAAGAACATGCGGAGCTACCAGCAGAGCTAGAGAAGCTTGGCTGGTGGGCACAGAACTGGTACCAATGGCCCGGATCACCCTAAGAGGACAGGATTATCACTGCTTCTGAGCCCAGGAACCCAAATGCCTCCACAAGCACCCCGCTCACTGCCTGGGCAGAGCATCCTGAAGGTCCTTCTGTGTATCTCAGCTTGAAGCCCAAGTTGGTCATGTGTTGGAGAAGCCTGCATTATACCCTTGGGCACTGGCTTCGAGGGGATAAGAGAGCAAGAATTGGTTTGGAGAAGCTGTCCCCAATCTTTTTGGCACCAGGGACTGGTTTCATGGAAGACGGTGGGTGGTGGAGGGGAGGCAGAGCTCAGGCAGTGATGTGAGTGATGGGGAGCGGCTGTAAATACAGATGAAGCTTCACTCCCTTGCCCACCACTCACCTCCTGCTGTGTAGCCTGGTTCCTAACAGGCCACAAAATGGTATCGGTCTGCAGCTGGTCTGGGGATTGGGGACCGCAGGTTTGGAGGGTTGAAAGCTGCTCTATTTGCCTAAGTTTTTGTAGTGGAAAGTGGGCTCATTCTCCAAAAAATATTCTTAAAATGGGATATTCATCATATATAAAGAGGAGCTTCCAACACTGGACAGCCAAAAGGAAAGTAGGCTTGGAAAAACTTCACCGTGTTGCAGCCACGGGACAAGCAGACTTGGAACAATTTCAAACAGGGTGGGCAAGACAACCTGGTCTTCACTGAGCCCAGGACAGAAAGGATGTGGGGAGGGGAGGAGGCCTCCCTTCAAGCCGGAAAAGGGCTCTCATTAGAAGAAGAAGGTCATAGTTTTGTATATGCCCAGGAGTCAGTCAGACACAGCCCCAATGCTGGCAGTCTCAGGGAGGTGAATGTCTGGTCACAGCTGGCAACAGCTGCCTCTAATGTGCCCAGACCACCATGGACTGAGGAACCTCTCACCTCTGTAGGGGTGAAAGCAGAGGCTGGCCAGGGAGGTGGGAAAAGGGACTCAGACTCAGAGGGTGTTGCCACAGGTGACCTCCAAGAGTTCTATGAACTTGTGATCTTAAAATCTGTTTCTCTTGCTCTTTCTGAGACAAGGGCAGCAAATTGAATTAAAATGTATTGAACTGTATGTACCCTACATGGACCATGTTTTTGGCATAACAGATGGCTCCAGATAGTAAAAGATATAGTCCCTATAATTGAAAAGATGAAAAACACAAATGCCAAAATTGGAATAATTAAAATTCTTAATAATGGTTAAAGGTAACAACTGGGTGGTTAGCATACGGCAGTTCAAGAATAATTACCAGGTGAATTTTAAAGATAAAATTATTATTCAAAGAAATTGAATTTTAGACTAACTCCCACAGATATCTGGAAAACATACTTTCCAGCAGGATGAATAATTAGGACCAATCTATTAGGTGATCAGTTTCACTAAATCTTGGTGACATCAATTCTTATTAATACCTGGATAAATTATTTCATTTCTGTTTACTTGGACACAGTGTTGGGTTTTGTTTTGTTTTGTTTTGTTTTGTTTTGTTTTGTTTTGTTTTTAACCAATACTCAACAGAGGGCATACAGATTATCCAATTTGTGGATTGTGACAATAAATACTAAGTTCTGGGCTTCCTTTTTAGCAATTTGGGAGACATTTCCCAGGATTAGCTGGAGTTTGCTCACCACAAATGAGCAGGCATGCTCAGCATAATACTGGCCTAAGAAAATAGAGCTGGGCAGGGCAATTGGTTGGAGACACACAGAGACACGCTCTAAAGCTAAAAATAAAGACCATTAGGTTGTGGGCCCGTTTTGCATTATCTTCTCATTACCTCCTCTATTAGCACAAATAATTTAGTTTTATAAAGTACATCAAAACTCTTACAAAAATGTGAATCTACAATAAACTATTTCCATTATCTGTGCTTAAAGATTTCCATTTCCAGACATAGAGCACCTTTCCCAGAACTGCCTCTTTCACTTTAGAGAGAAAGGAAAGAGCTGGAAGTATTTTTGGAAAACAAGTGACATAATACAAAAAGTTCCAAAAGTCACAAGTGACCAGATGATGCTCACAGGTTCAACATAGTCCTGGGGAGTTTGCTGGGACACAGGGGCAAGCTCCTGCCTGCTAGCTGTCACTCCAAACCTGCTTCTTCATCCAATAAACCACACAAATGCAAGCAAGCAAGGATGCCATCAGGGAGGAAACAGCTCTAATTTGTTTTAATTACTTGGAGTAATACACCAACCATGTAGAAAACACCTGTGCACTGCAACACCCCAATTGAGAAGAGCTAGCATAAGTGTATAATAAAATAACCCCCATCCTTTTAAGTAATACACTCCCTCCCCCACACCCCCAGAAAAAAAAGATGGCATTTATTTTGCACGCTAACTACATACTCAAAACTTGAGTCCACCTCTCCAAGGAGATTTGTGTGCAAACCTGCTTGGGAAAACCCATTCTTTCTTACCAAATAAAGTGCTGAAAAGTACCAGTTATGTTGGATCAGTTTCTTAGCCAAAAAGCGGGATGAATCTGCTACATGCTGTCAGAAAACTGCCTAAATATTTAAATATAATATAATATAAAATATAAAATTCAGAGGGTGTTTTAGTTATGCTGTGGCACAGAAACTATGCTGCTCGGTCAAAATGGGGACACAGGTAGACAGTTAGGAATGAGAAAAGCTCTGGAAAGGTAGAGAGGAACCCAAGGGATTGTCCTGGATATGTGAGAAGGACGTGTGAGGGTGTGTTTGTGTGTTCCCTGGTGTCTAGTGATGTGGGCAGTGGGTGTGCCTGTTGGCCTTCACCTGCTGTGAACCAAAAATAGGGGTCCCATCCGTAACTCTCAGGCTTCACGCTCCTGTTTGGGACTGTTACAGCTAAGTTCCCCCTTGCAGAAAATTCATATGCATCTATTCTTGGATAAGTGTTTTCAACATTAGAACCACACGTTCATTAGAACCACATATTAGAACCATGACTGAACCAAATCTATTATTTCCCAGCAAAGCCAAACAACTTTTCACTGCTGTTTTAAAATTACCCTAGTCCTGTGAAGTAAGAGTTGCTCTCACTTTCTCCTAGCAATTTCATAAACAGAACTTTGCAAAAGTGTCCTGAAGAAGTAAATATTTAGAAGGCATGTTTGGCTGATAAAAATATTTCGTTAATAAATATTTAGGGAAAAGAAAAGTGTTTCTGTAAATGGTAACAACATGAGCGATTCCTACATCAAGAATAAAAACGTTTTTACTCAGTAATAAATGGTGAATCTATTTTAATTTGTTATTTTTGGAATCCAAGTTACTCAGCAAAGTTGAAGGAATTCCAAGATCAAGATCTTAGGGAACTAAAATGTATTGCAAAATTTAACGTTTTGTGAAGAAAACAAATGGTTGCAGACAACTGAAAGCCCATGGGGGGTGATGGAGGTGGGGAGGAGATGGAGGCATCCCTGAACAGTCCCTGTAGAGAAGGTGGCCAAAGGGAACAACACACACACACACACACGTTTTATCATTTTATACTATTTTGTAAATGTATTTAAATGAGCAAATTATTTGGAAGTTGCATATTCTGATGTTTTGTAGCACATGAAGGGTCTTGACTATTATGCTTGGCCTATTTCCCAAGTACATTTCAGAGTTAACAGCTCACTTATAATTCCAGGTTAAAACCATCCTTCTCCCGAGAGTCAGGAGGTTGTAGATGAGTTTGGCTAGCTGCTTCTCTAGCATTCCTAGCTATTGAGGGTAAGGTGCAAATGTAAACCTTGGTAGGTTTCTTTACTCAGGGGCACCCCCATTTCTAACTGGTGGCAATGAATGGGGAAGGGGAAGGTAAGGCCTCCAAAGACGCTGGCAGACATTAATCCAGATGTGGGACCCCAGGGAGCAATAGTTGCACTCTAGAGTTTGTTCCTTGGTCCCTTCCTATCTCCCAAGTATTGAGAAGCCCCTGCTAAACCTTCTCTTTCCAATCCCTCCCCCAGATGATCTCTCAGCATTCCCCTGGGCTCATCATTCTGGAGAGATCAGACTTTCTGAGCCCTCAAGTGTGGAGGAAATTTATTCATTTATTCTTTTATTCTACCAATACTGATTCAGTGGCAGACACTGTGGGCAAGGGTGTGAATACAAAGGCAAATAACCCCAAACACAGTTTTTGCCCTCCTTGTACTAGGAGATAAAGGAAATGGAAATGGCTTGGAATTATAGTCGGTGCCTAACAGCATGGAGCAGAGCAACAGAATGTCCCCTTCTCTGGGACAAGAGGGACTCAGGCTGACCAACCATCTGGGTCTTCCTGGGACTGTCCCAGATTAGCACTGAACATCTCATGGCCCTGGAAATCCTTAAGCCCTGGGCAAACCAAAACAGTCTGTCACTCTTGCAGGAATGAGAGGCTTTCCCCCAGGAAGAGGTAGTAAGCAGATATCTGGAATTGGGGTATGGAGGTGGCAGATTGGATCTGGGCCTGAGATGTAAATCGGGGGTCATTAGCATATAGATAATAATTAACTGTGGGAGTGTGGATGAGATCCCCTGGGGAGCTGGTGTTGATTGCCTGTCTTATCAATCAAAGCAGCTGACCTCCCGCCTTCCCAGGGATGCTTTTCCCTTTGAACTCTTTGGCTGATACTAACACATCCTTCCTCACTTCCCTTTTGGTTCTCACTTACCTGATGCTACATGTTTGCCTTGAATTACCTTTCCCTTTGTCATCACGTTGTAGGTCTGACTCATAAGCAGCCTAACACTGGATTCTGTGTTTTCAATTCAATTTTTTTCCTTTTACTTGCAGAATTAACCCATTTATAATCATCATCATTATTTCTATTTGGGTTTGCTCCTGTCATCTCGTTTTACGCTCTTTTGTTTGTTTTCTGGTTGTTTCCTTTCTATCCTACATTGTTTTGTTTGAGCGGGGTTTTCTTTTCCCCTTTTCCTTTTGCTGCATAGACTTTGGTAGTGATTTGTAAGGCAGATATTCTTTTAATCTAGTCATTGTTACATGGAAGACTTTAGAGTGCATTCTTAAATTTAAGGGGAACGGTCAAAGCCAGCAACGAAAAAAGCCTTGTAATATCCTTCTACAAGAAAAACGGTGGATTTGGAGATTTTCCTCCTGGCCTAGCCCCCAACACACACAGTCTATGACAAATTAATCTGGACCTATAAACACCATCGTTTTCATCTTACCCTGCACATCATTCCTTTCAACAAAACCAAAAAATACATTTAAAAATAGTGTTTGAAAAATTCTATGGCTCTACCTTTGTCTGCTTACCTGTACTCACCACGGGCCCTCTCCAGCCACACTCTCCTGGTGCGGGAGTTCTGTTCCACGGCTCATTTGCAGTTTATTCTACAGGGGTTTTTTGTTTCGTTTTGTTTTTTGAGTATCATCTTCTTACATCTTTTACTCCATCTCTACTGTGGACTCTCCTTCTCAAATACGATTTTTATCACCATCTTCAGAGCTGTCCTCTCCGTGGTACTTTGTTCTCTTTTCGTCTACACTCGCTTGTCCGGCACGACACAACCCACTGTGGCCGTCCTGTCTGCCCCTAGCAGCTCTGGGCCCGGGTTCCCCAGCCTGAGGGCTGCAGTCACGCGTCGCCTCCCTGTGCTGGCACGGATGCCCTTCTCCGTGTGTCTGTGTGTCCCGCAGACGACGCTGACAACAGACGGGGACAAGGACGGCAGCGCCGGGGCTCACTGGGCCGCCTCGCCGGGCGGGGTCCGTCACCCATGGCACTGGCCTGGGTGTCGTGGCCTCCGCTTCCAACCTCCCCTGGCCGGGCTGGCCTGGACCAGCAAGGGGCACCCGCGTCCCCGCAGCCACGACGGGCGGCGCCGACGCCACAGCACGAAGGCCAAGCCGCGGTCCGGGCCCGGGCAGGACTTCCCGCCTTTCCCTCAGGCCGCCCGCAAACTCAGTTCGGCTACCAACTGCGACACTCAAGACACTCACAGAGACGCTCACGGAGGCCACTTTTTACCGGAGTTGTCCGTGAGGACGCTCCGCAGCAGAGGCGAGGCGGGAGAGGCGAGGGAGAAGCGAGGGAGAAGCCCGTGGGCGGCGCCGGGAAGGTGGGGGAGGGGAGGAGGAGGCAGAGCCCGCCCGGCCGCCCTCCCGATGTGGCCCCTCCGGGCCACCATTCAGACTTCGCCCCGCGTCTGTACCCCCAAACCAACCCAACAGACAATGATTTGAGAAAAACCAAAAACTCTTGGTCCCCTCCAGCCGCTGCCCCGTCTCTATCCCGTCGTCGCCACTTTCCGGGTCCTCGCACTCACCTCACAGTTCCCGCGCTTTTTCCCGCCGCCGCTGGCCGCCGTGGTCGCTATGGCCGAAGCGGCCAGTGACCCTCCTACTGCCAGTCCAACAGGGGCCCCTCTGCTCTTCGCTTTTTCGTCGCCTCACTGGAAGCTGAGGTAACTGTCCCTTCTCTCCTACCTGAAACCCGTCCTCTCCCGGCCTCCAGAGGCCCAGCTGCCCTGACGTCCCGTGTTTCCCTGGTGGCCTCTCCTGTGTCCTCTCTCACCGCCTTTGATGCCCGTTCACTCGCTCTGCAGGTATTTCTGGAGCGCCAACTGTTTGCCAGGGAGCGTGGCACGCCCCTTGGGGACCGCAGTGACAATAGTCTCTCCTCTGGTGGGACTTACATTCCGATGTGGGGAAGAGGGAAGGCAGAGCAAGGAATGAGTGACAAATAAACGAGTCATTACGGACCACAGGGCCAAATGCCGGTCAGCACTGGGCAGCGAGACAGAACGAGGCAAAGCTGACGGGAGTAAGGTTAGGAAAGGACTTAACTGGATTAAGGTGACCAGAGGGTGACAGGGGCCATCAGAGACTGAATGACACAGGGAGGTGGCCCACGTGAAGGCCTGGCGTGGGGCGTGCGCCCGGCAAATGGGTGGCAGGTCCAGGGATCCTGAGGCAGGTGCCTGCTGGGTGTGCTCCCGAGCAGAGGGGTGTGGTGGGAGGAGGGGGTGCTTGGAGGACAAAAGCCAAGGTGGCCGGGGGCAAATGACAGTCTCCACCATTGTCCCGATGAATCTACAACATCAGCCCACGCCTCTCAGTCAAGACTCAGAGCCCTGTAAGGTAGGACATCTCTATTTGGATGTCCTGTAAGTATGTCAGATTCACCAGGTCCAAACCTGACCTCATCGTTTTGCCCAGAATGACCTGCCATCCTGTGAAAGGGGACAGTGCCCACTGAGTCAGCCAGGCCCACCTAGACTTCTTTTCCCTTGCTTCCTCCACGCAGCCACAGACTGGACGTCCCCTGCCTCCGTCACAATGTCTCTGCCTGTGCTCTCTGCTCATCCGTAACCTGCCACCGCCCTTGTCCCAGCCGCTCATGACTTCGTGTGACAGCCATTTCACTGTCCTCCCTGACCCAAGCCTTATCCCCTCCTGGTCTATCCTCCATATTTCGGACAGAAGGGATTTTTGAAGAACCAAAGCCATCGTGTCCCTCCTCTGCCTTAAGTGTAGAGTTTTCAGTCAAAATCCCTTGGAAAAATGATCTGTCCTTCATTTGACACTCTCGGGTCATATTCTTCCCTAACACACACACGTACCGCATACGAACTCCTCTGCCCCACCCACTGTGGCACCTGCTCTGCCTTGCAATGTCCCTGGCTGTCCCACATCCCCACATCTTCCCACCGGTCCACTCCTCCACTTGGATCTCAGGAGCCCCTTCCATTAGTTTATGCCTGTCATCCTTCGGAACACAACCCAGCTTATTCAGTCAATTCGGGCCATACAACGGAACATTCTCTCCACGAAAGAGGAGGCAGCAACACTCTGTCATTTGCTTCGGAACCATCTCCAGGATGTTTTGTTTATGCAGAAAGCAAGATGCAGTACAGTGTGTATGGGAGGCTAGCATTTGTGTTGAAAAAATACACTATTAGAAATATAATGGCAGAAAAAATCAGTAGAAAATTTAGAAAATAAAATGGAGGCAGTATCTCAAAAAAGCAGAGCAAAAAGACAAAGAGACAGAAAATAAGTAAGAAAAAAATAATGAAAACAGGGCATCAATCCGGGAGGTCAAACATCCAAAAAATAGTAGTCCCAGAAAGAACAAATAGAGGGGCTCAATTTATTTTTAAAAAATTTCAGGAAAATTTCCTACAATTTAAACACATGTGTTTCCAGACTGAAAGGCTGTTAAATTGTCCGTCACAAATCACAATAGATGAAAATAGAAAACAAAGAAGCATCTCAAGAAGTTTCACAACCCTGGGAATAAATAGAAATTTCCAAGGACATTCAGCGAGAAAAAAATATCTATTCCTAAGATGGGCTCTGCACATTAGATGTGAAAAAATTGGTCTCTCCGGATGAAGCAATAAAATTCTTGTCAGTAGATAGTAAGTTTATTCATAACTTATTGTGTTTACCCTTTTCTTTGGTTGCCAGGGAGCTCGGAGATAAATTCTATGCTCAGTTGCAGGCATTGTCTTCAGCCAAGATTTGCTGGGGTAAAAATCTCCTTCCATCTTTAGTTCATGTTACAAGGCTCTGAGACATTTTTTTCTTTTTAATGGCTTTGTGGACTTTGTGTTATTTACCATAAACTGTCCAAATCTTCCTGGAGACACATGGCATGGAAACAAGCCTAAAGAGTCTCCCTGTATCCTCTCACCTCTCCAGAAGTGTCCAGCACCAGCCGGTGCCTGAGGCTCAGTTGCAGCCTGGGAGTTTATGGTGACAGCCTCCTCTCCTTCTGCACTGCTCCTTCTTCCCTTGGAACTCCCAGTGATCTTTCTCGATGATTTCCATGTTTAAGGAAAGGAGAAAGGAAAATGACTCAGATTTTTCATGTGACTATTCATTGTCTGTTTCCCCTCCTTGATTTTAATTCTAAGAGAGCATGCCCACTGCTGTATTCCTTGTGGCTACAACAATGCCTGGCACATAGTAGGCTCTTAAATATTTATTACAGCAATAAATGAATCTGGACTCTGAGAGATTGGGGGGACTTCAGAGATGATCCAGTCCATCTGCTTATTTGACCCAAACTTAGAGAAGAAAAGTGACATATTCAGGCTCACAGAGGCAGCTGTGGGCACACCTAGGACTATCTAGCCCTCACCTTCTGGAAGCAACAGAAGGTGCCAGAGTTGCTGGTGAGGAATATTTGATGCTAGAAAGACCTGAGTTCCAGTCTCTGATGTGCCACTACCCAGCTCTGTGTGATCTTGGGCAAAAATATTGAATCACTGAGGATGACTTCTGTAACATGAAAATAACAGGAGGCAACGTATGCAGCATAGCATCTGCCTCACTGGCAGCACCCAAGGCCTGTTAGTTCAAGTGGACTCAGAGTTTCCAGGGAAGGTGCTACCCTGGAAAGTACTCAGAGAGATCCTAGGATGACAGACAGGCTGCGCCTGGGCCTGACTCTCTCTGCAGCTGCCCAAGAAGCTAGACCCAAAGGTCAGAGAGCCCCCAAGCCCAGGCAGGGTGACCCACCTGCAAGGTGCAGAATGAGATAAACCTCAGGAAGTGCTTCTCATGGAAACAACTGACAAAGACTTGGAATCCAAAGATTGCATTTTGAACAAGTGCATAAACAGCGTGCCAATCACCGGGCCTGGGAGTTCTCTTCAGAGAGATGCGGTCACATGTCCTTGTGCAGGTGAAATAGATCAGGTTTCAAAGGACTAAGAATCGGCCCAGAAACCAGCATGCCATTCATTTGCTCAAGTTCTGCACCACTGCCTCTGTGAGGAGGAGCTGGAAATTGATATCAGAAACTGGAGGAAGGGGTTAGTGTGCAGCATAATTATACATTTTTAATATGTTACAGTTCTTTGAGAACCAGTCCTTTTGTTGCTGCCTAAAATAACTCACATAGTAGATTCCAGAAAGAGATGGCCCCTCCTTGCCCCCATCTATGAGTGTTGAGATTCTGATGCTCAGAGGGAAAAGTAAGGAAGCCCCTCCCCCTTCTTTCCAAGCATGTCTGGGCAGAGAGTCTGTATGATTACTGCCCCCATGGTGGCCCTCAACATGCCAGTTACATGGAGAGAGAGCAGGGTTACCTCGTCAGACCAACTGCCACCTGCCCACTCCCCTCCCCGCTCCCAGAACCTCTGGGGAGAGTGGCTGATGCATAAAACAGTCAACTCCAAGGGAGGCCCCCGGGGAGAAACCACCCCAAAGCTGAGCCCACCAGGGGCCAACCCCCAGCACTGCCTCCTGCTGCAGGGGATGGTTCTAGCTGCCACTGTGCCCCACCCCCATGACCAGAGAGGAGGAGCCGCCTGGCAGCTTCAAAATTCATCTCCAGAATGGGGCTGTCTGCTCTCAGACGACTGAGGTTGAATGAATTGTGAGGTCCAGGCCAAGACTGTCGTAGAGTCCCAATATAGTGTGAATTCTCCTCCACATCGAGTAGGCTGGAGAGATGGGTCCCCATGCAAAACAAGCATCCCCACCTAGGCATGAGTTTTTTCTTTTCTTTTTCAAACTCTCTCTCAAAGGCACCTGATTCACAGGTAAAGGTGAATAAGCAATCATTTCCCTCCTCTTTGCTTTTATAACCAAAATGAGATGGAAATAAGAAATTGACATAGTCTTGTTGCCTTCATTCTCCAGGCAGCCTCAAAACAGTGGCTGGAAGCTCTGATTTTGGAGTGGGCAAACCTGGCATCAAGTTTTGTCTGTGCTGGCTGGGATCTTAGGAGAGTCTTTTGAATTCTCTGAGCCTTGGCTTCCAGACATTCAAAATGGGGATGATGGGGGTTATGCTCACCTCAAAGGGTGCTGTGGGGATTGAGTAGTCACCCATCTAAGGCACCTGGCACAAGGCCCCTGCCAGGGCTTGGTAATGGTGGCGGTTAATATCGTCATGATCACCTGGGGCCTCTCACATCCCACGGCTGCAAATGATGCTGCAAGGACATGCCTCTTTCCCTCCCAGGCTCCTCTCTCTGCACTGTGGGCTCAGGTGGGCCTCCCCAGGAAATGACAAGATGTCACCAGGCTTCTGTGCAGCTTCCCTTCAAGCAGCCTCCAGAAAAAGTCCCAGGTTTGTGTCCCATTGGACTGACGTGGGTCAAGTGTCTATCCTGAAGGTTCGGACATTCCAATTGTCTGGGCTGGAGTCAGGAGCTGTCACCCTCATCAGAAGCACATACAGGAGAGTGTGACTCCCTAAAGAAAAACTGGGGTATGGTCCACGAAGGAGGCGGGCGGGATGGCAGGCAAGGTGATCCAAAGCACACCAGCAGCCAATAATACAAAGGCCCCTTGTTACCCTTTTAGACATTAAAAAAATTAAAAAAAAACCAAAACACCACATTCTGACCAGAATGTTACTTCTCCCCAGTGAAAAACATGCTATTTAAATAGCAATATCAAATATATTCTTCCCTCTGACTCCCAAAAGGATAAGGAGGACAGAAATGTGGCTAAGGAGGCTAATAAGTAAAGGAAGCTCTCATCACATAAGAGTGGAAGGAAGGAAGGGGAGGGGAGAAAAGAGGAGGAGAGAAAAGGGGAGGAGAGAATGAAAGAGACAGAGCATGGGAGGGAGGAAGGATGACAGAGAGGAAGAGAGAGAGAGAATGTCCTCTCCAACATCTACACAGAAAGAAAAGCCCATCTCACCAGAAGACACAACAGCAAAAGAGGAGAAAAACTTGTAGGTGTGCTATGGAATCTGTGTCCATATCCCACTGACATTCTTGAAAACACCAATTAATTTTTTCCCAATCATATCTAATTATCATTTTTTTTGTAAATTGACAAATTATAGGTGTATATATTTATGGGGTACAAAGTGATGTTATGATTCATGAATATAATGTGAAATAATTATATCAAGGCAATTAACATATCCATCCCCTTAAATCCTTATCACTTTTTGTAGTGAGAACATATGAATTTTACTCTCTTAGCAATTTCAAAATGTACAATACACTATTTGCTATATTTACCACACTGTGCAAGAAATCTCAAAGAAAAAAACCACAATTCCTCCTGTCTAACTGAGGCTTTGTACCCTTTTACCATCATCTCCCCATTCCCCCACCCCTCGGCCTCTGTAACCACCATTCTATTCTCTGCTTCAATGACTGATTGTTTTAGATTCCACATATAAGTGAAAACATGCAGTATTTGTCTTTCTGTGCCTGGCTTATTTCACTTAGCATAATGTTCTCTAATTCCATCCATGTTGTCAAAAATGATAGAATTTCTTTTTTTTTTTTAAGGCCAAGTAGTATTCCATTGTGTTTATATATCACATTTTTTAACCCATTCATCTGTTGGTGGACACTTAGGTCGATTCGACGTTTTGGTTATTGTGAATAATGCTGCAATGAATATGGTAGTGTAGATATCTCTTCAACACACTGATTTAAAATCTTGTGGGTAAATACCCAGAAGTGAGATTGCTGGATCATATGGTAATTCTACTTTTAGGTTTTGGAGGAATAGATTTACGTTCCCACCAACAGTGTACAAGAGTTCTCCTTTCTCAACATGCTTGCCAACACTTGATATCTTTCGTCTTTTCAGGAATAGCCACTCTAACAGGTGTCACTTGTTATAGCATCATGGTTTGCATTTCCCTAATGATTAGGGATGTTGAACATTTTTTCATATAACTTTTGGCCATCTGTATGTCTTCTTTTGGGAAATATCTATTCAGGTTCCTTAACCATTTTTTAATTAGATTATTTGTTTTCTTTTTATAGAGTTGTTTGAATTTGTTGTATATTTTGGATATTAAACCCTCACTAGATATATGGCTTGCAAATATTTTCTACCAATCTGTAGTTTGTCTCATGAGTCTGTTAATTGTTTCCTTTGTTGTACAGAAGTTTTTTAGTTTGATGTTATCCCATTAGTCTATTTTTCCTTTTGTTACCTGCACTTTTGGAATCAAATTTTAAAAATCATTGCCCAGATTAATGTGTAATTTTTACCCTATGTTTTATTTTAATAGCTTTACAGTTTCAAGTCTTATGTTTAAGTCTTTAATCCATTTTGAGTTGACTTTTGTATATGGTGTGAGATAAGGTTCCAATTTCATTCTTCTGCATATAAATGTTCAGTTTTCCCAAGACCATTTGTTGAAGAATCCGTTCTTTTCTCATTGTGTATTTATGCACCTTTATCAAAAATCAATTGGCCACACCTTTGTGGGTTCTCTATTTTGTTTCATTGGCCAATGTATCTATTTTTGTGCCAGTACAATGCTGTTTTAATTGCTACCGCTTTGTAGTATAGTTTGAAATCAGGTATTGTGATGCTGTTCTTTTTGTCTTTACTATTTGGGGTTTTTTGTGGGTGCATATGAGTTTTAGGATTGTTGTTTCTATTTCTGTGAAACATGACACTGGAATTTTGGTAGGGATTGCACTGAATCTATAGATGGCTTTGGGTAATATGGACATATAACAATATTAATTCCTCCAACCATGAAACTGGAATATCTTGCTATTTATTTCTGTATTCTTCAATTTCTTTCATCAATGTTTTATAGTTTTTGGGTCTTTTACCTCCTTGGTTAAATTTTTTCATAAGTATTTAAGTTTTTTAAGCCGTTGTAAGTGAGATTGTTCTCTTGATGTCTTTTTCAGAAAGTTTATTGCTAGTGTCAACAAATCATTAGAAACATTGTTGATTTTGTATCCTGAAACTACCATATTCATTTATTAGTTCTAATAGTGTTTTGGTGGAATCTTCAAGATTTTCTGTATATAGGACCATGTCATCAGCAAACAGCAACAATTTCATTTCTTCGTTTCCAATTTGGATGCCCTTTATTTCTTTCTCTTGCCTAATTGCTCTGGCAAGGACCCAACACTATGTTGAATAGAATTGGAGAGAATAGGCATTCTTGTCTTGTTCTGGATCTTAGAGGCAAGGGTTTCAATTTTTCACTACTGAGTATAATGTTAGCTGTGGGCTTATCCTATCTGGTCTTTATTATGTTGAGGTACATTCCTTCTACACCTGATTTGTTTAGAGTCTGTATCATAAAAGGATGTCAAATTTTGTCAAATGCTTTCTCTGCATCTAATGAAATGATCATATGGTTTTTGTCCTTCATCCTGTTAATGAGGTATACCACATTTATAGATCTGCATATGTTGAACCATCCTTGCATCCGAGGGATAAATCCTATTTAAACATGGTGAATGATCATTTTAGTGTGTTGTAGAATCCAATTTACTGGTATTTTGTCGAGGATGTTTACATCTATGTTCATCAGGGATATTGGCCTGTAGTTTTCTTTTCTTGTGATGTCTTTGTCTGGCTTCAATATCAGGATAATGCTGGCCTTGTAAAAGGAGTTTGGAAGTATTCCTTCCTCTTCAGTTTTTCGAGGTAGTTTGTGAAGGATTGGTATTAGTTCTCCTTTAAATATTTGATAGAATTCAGCAATGAAGCCATCAAGTTTCTTACAATCCTTTGCATTTCTGTGATATCAGTTGTAATAGCTCCTCTTTCATTTCTGATTCTATTGTATTTGTCTTCTCTCTTGTATTCTTAGTCTAGCTAAAGGTCTGTCAATTTTGTTTTTATCTTTTCAAAAAACCAACTCTTAGTTTTATTGATCTTTTGTATTTTTTTAGTCTCTTTCTTTCCTCTCTGATCTTTATGATTGTTTTTTCCACTAGCAATGGGCATAGTTTGTTCTTCTTTTTCTATTTTTTTGAGGCATAATGTTGGTCGAGATTTTTTCTTCTTTTTTGATGTAGGTGGAAAACACCAATGTAAACCCATATTTAAACCCAAATTAAACCCATGTTGACATAACTAGTAGTAATTGACTTTTTTTTTTTTTTTGAGACAACATCTTTCTCTGTTGCCCATGAGTAGAGTGCAGTGGCATCATCATAGCTCACTGGAATCTCAAGCTCTTGGGCTCAAGCGACCCTCCTGCCTCAGTCTCCTGAGTAGCTGGAACTATAGGTACACATCACCATGATTGGCTAATTTTTATATTTTTAGTAGAGATAGGGTCTCAATCTTTCTCAGGCTGGTCTTGAACTCCTGAACTCAAGCGATCCTCCCACCTCGGCCTCCCAGAGTGCTAGGATTATAGGTGTGAGCCACTGTGTCTGACCATAACTGAATTTTTGTAAAAGAATTAAAACAACTTGACCCAGGCCAAGTTGGTACATGGTGGAAAAGCCATGTGCAAACAAGAAGAACAAGTCTGGGTAAATCTCAGACCTCTGGGCAGAACTTTCTGCTGTTCATGCTGTTTCCTAATCACAAAACTATCTATGGGTTCCAAAAGTGTCATCTCTTCCTTAACTTCCCACACTGACCAAAATGCTTTTATTAAATTCTCATAGCGTGACATTGAAATATTAACTGTGGTGAGGACCGGCCTTGCACAGTTAGGATTCTACACATTGCAGGGCTTCCTAGGATTCAGGCTAGCCAGCATGCCTGGCCTGGATTTCCTTGGCCCCGAAGACATTCCCTACCCTCCTTACCAGAAACAGCAAGCCCCTTCCTTCTTCCCCAGAGCACCTTCAAACCTCCAAACTTTGTACTTATAGATTCCACCAGGCTGCCGATCCGCCCTCTCTGTTTCTAAGCCTGCTAACAAATCATAGTCACCCTTCATCATCTGGCCCTGAGGACGCCTACGCCCACCTATGTCCAAGCCAGATGCAGGTGGCCTTCCTCTGTGCACCCTGGCACTTATCCAACTAATCGTTCTATACAGAAATTGCTGGTTCCCATATCTATGCACGCCTTAGCTAGAGGGATCTAGAACATACTCTTATCTTCCTATCCTCAGTTCCTAGCACACTGACTGGCACGCAGTAAGCACACCAGACATATCTGTTGAATGCATAAGTGAATAAATGGGCAAGGTAATGAATATTTATTTAGTGGTATTTCCAGAAGTTTCCTTAAAGCCATAGAACTTCTTTCCGCAGACCACTTTGTCTCTGCATCCCTCTTGGACTCTGCATGGACCTGTGATACCCTGGTTGTGCCCCAGTGAATGAAAATTTATTAAGGACAGCCAGCAGGGTGGGTGGTGGGGCTCCCTGTCAAAATATTTTAGAAATAGAAGGATAGACACTTCCCAAAATGGCAAACAGATCACCCAACATTTTCTGGCTAAAAGAAGACTCTCTCTCATAGGTAGTGTCTTTTTGAATTCTGGCAAATCAGCATTGTCTGAGCTGTCAGGGAAGCGAGAGAAGGGACACAGGATGGGGCAGCATCTGCATGGCCCAGGACTTCCCACTTCCCACAACGGTGGCCTTTGACTCTCCAGCTCTTTTCTTCTCTCCATCCGGCACCTCATTCTTTTCTTTCCAACCTCGCCAGTGTCATTGCAGTTCCCTGAGGGTGCAAAGGTCTTGAGAGCCTCTTCCCACATGTCCCTCCTATTCTTTTCCCTTTGGGCCTAATGTTACTTTCACTAGGATCTTCTCCAGCCCTCCCACAGGTCTCTCCTGTTGCCCTCAGGCATAGCCCCTGTGCTTTCTTTTAGGGCACTCATTACCACCTGCAGGCTTGTGGCTTTCCTTCTGTCTGTCCCTGTGCTGGAATCTCAGCAGCTGCAGCGTAGAGCTCTCTGTCTGGGGGGCGGGGGGGGGGCGCGAAACTCTTGCTCTTAGGGCCACACCCAGGGGCTGGCACATAGTAAATGTTTGATACATATTTCTGGAACACATGCATGCCATTCTGCAGGCTTGTGAAATCATGTGAGGAACACCTTCTCCCTCGAGGTAAACCCACGGAGTGTGTGTATCCCAGCTGGGTTTTGCCAACAGATTCCCTCTGCATACTGTCGGTCTGAGACAACAAACTTGAGATTCCATCCGCCCACATTGATGATTCAATATCAATTGTTATAGATTCCTTTTGAAAAATATTGTGTGCCTTAAGCTCTTCTTTGATCCCTCAGCTGAGTTTTGTATATTTTTATTCTATTTTCCCCCTGACATTAGCATCTTGATCATTATTGATTTCACTTCACTTCACCAATATTATTCTTTTTATTTCATTGTTGAGAATGTCCTTGTACATAGAGAGGTATTTTCATGATGGGCCCACATGCAATCTGTGTAGTTATTTCCTAATGTGAAGTGTATTTTATAGGTAGCCAGAATGTTATATAACATATTAGAGAGTTTTCAAGAGTTCAGGATAGTATATGTCACTTGGGAGTTAGTTATTCCTGTCTGAGTTGCTGTTCCTGGGAGTGTTGTATGGATTCTGAGAAGCCCCTAGAATGAATCTTTGGTGGTGGTGGTTGGTGTAGATTGAACTGTCACTGGTTTTAATAACAGACATGCCGTGTTGACAGTCAAACCTACCCCACTCCCTTCCTCTGTCTTCTCTGTGCATCTTACTTTCCTAGACATGGGAGATTTCCTAAAATGGTACTTTTGCTGTTCACTGAGTACACACCAACTCAGAGGATTCCATGCCCATGGAAAGACTTGCCAAGTGGCATCCTTTCATGAAGTCTGAAATCACCATCTTGGACTGTCTCATTAACCCTTTTTCGAGAAAGCAATGTGGACAGCCTCTTGGAAAAAAATATTTCTCCTTGGAGTTTATTTTAAAACAAGGATCATTCTCTTGGGTTTTATGCAAACCAAAGAATAACTTGTGAGTATATATATGTGTGTATAAATAATAATGATAATAGCTTATAATTGTAAATGATGTGCTGTATGCTCCGCGCTATGCTAAGCAATCTCCATTACCTCAATTAATCCTTGCAAGCACTGTGCCCATTTTAAGATGAGAAAATAGGCACAGAGTGGCCTTGCCTTATGTTACCCAGCTGTCAAGTGGTGCAGATGGCATTCAAAGCCAGGCAGCCTGATTTTGGAACCCACCACAGTCTTTCTCTATATGTATCTGTGTATGTATATAGACATACAAATTCACATTACACTCATATGTATCATATATACACACACATACTCATTAACACATATGTAAATGCTTGCAGAAAGCTTCTGGACAGACATACAATCACTGTTAACCGTGGAATCTGGGAGAGGGTATGAAATTAGGATCAATGCTTACTTTTGACTCAACACATTTCTCTAATCATTTTAATCCTTTGAAACAAACATGTATTATTTTTGTACTAAAAAAACAAGTTATTGATTTTGCTGTATGTGTTCCCACTGGAAATGTTTATTGAATAATGGAATGTTATGAAGAGCTCCTGTTTTTTCTTTTCTCTTACAGACCTTTAGAAGGGCAAGTAACAAAACCTGGTTGACCGAGAAAACATAAATTCAACAGGAAGCATCTAGAGACCTCCTTGCCTTCCAGGACACAAAAGAGAAACCAGTTCCCAGTCAACTTACACTTAAACATGTAATGTTGTCTCCCCAGCTTACATAAGCCGGAGAACAATTCAAGTTATTATAGTAAGACTATAAGACAATGTTTTCTTGTCTCTTTTTTTAATTTGTCACTCTCTTCAAACATTCTGACCTCTGTAAATACCTTTCCTAGGCTGCAGCTGGTTTGAAAGTGCTCGTGGCACGACCACCTCATACTGTGCATAGTAAGTGGACACCGCAAGGCATGCTCTCTGCTTCCCCAGCGACATGTGCAGATGCTTTGTTTACTCCCACATGCTTTGTGCCTGGCCTGGACTTTGGTTTTCTTATTTGCTGTTTGCGTCTTGCCCTAGCTCTCTCATTAGCTAAGGAGCTAATCATGCTTTGGGACATTCGTGGTGTTTCAGGAATTGTCTTTTTATACCTCTTGTCCATTTTCTACTGCCTTGTCTTTTTCAATGTTTTATAGGCATTGTTTATAACATAGCATGGATGTCAGTCATCTGGGATAGCAGTAATGATAGTAGCTAAACTTATGAAAGCTACTCTGTGCCAGGCACTCTGCTGAGCACTTTACATGCTGCATTTAATTTTCATATTCATTTAGGGAACTGAGTCACAGAGAGGCAAAATAACTTGGCAGAGATTCAAGCACAGCAGGCTGGCTTCCGAGTTGTTGTTCCAAATGTGCCCCCTAGAAACTCTCCTCTGCCCGGAGGCTTCTCTGCTTCCTTCACCGGCCCAAGGAGAGCGGCCAGGCCTGAGATTTTCTGACGATTAAGTGTGTCAGTCCACGGACAGTGCTTGCCACACAGTAAGCAGTGCATTCATTCACTGGGCATTTATTGAGCCCTTACTACGTATCAAGCATGCATAGGCGCTGAGGACCCAGGGCGCAAAGGTCGGACGGAGCGCGCACGATTCTAACCGGTGCATTCAACTCGCTTGCCTCTTAGCAGAGGGCTCGCCTCCCTTTGTGACCTTCCGCATGACTGCCTTTTGTCTTGCTCCTGCTTTTTAACTTCTGGCTTGCTCCCACGGCCTCGCACCCCCCGCTCCCGCCACCCGGCAGGTGCGTGGTAAGAAGGATCCTCGGGAGGAGGCGCGGCCCTCCACGCCCAGCCAACGCCCGCTCGCCGGCCGAACCGCCTGGGGGCCTCGCCGGGTTCCCGGCCAAGGGGTGGAAGGACGGGCGTGCGGAGTACGGCAGCATGGCCTGCACCGGATCCGCTCGGGACCTGGGACCAAAAGCCGGGCCAAGCCGGGCCCGCTAGCCCAGACGGCGCCGAGAGGAGGAGGAGCGGGAAGAAGAGGAGGTTCGGGGGCTGGGTCCCCGCGGAGCGGGGAGATGCGGCGCAGCCAGCCGCTCGCCAGGCTGCCCCTGCCCGGCCCCGCCCCGCCGGG